>CM055428.1:5158549-5758549 GCA_029228465.1 Salix viminalis
TTAACATTTTATCTCTTTTTTTAAGTACCATTATACCCTTAAGACCCAAGCATTATTACAAAAAAAAAAACATTTTGCAATTATAAATCAACCCTTTAAGTTAAACTTTTAAAAAACTGAATCCATGGATAATAGAATCACCACACTTTGGCTAAAAATATGAAATGCTAAAAAGAAATCATAAATCATAGTTAACTTGTTATTTCCTTTTAAAAACAACAAAGTCATTTAACTTCAGAAAAGACCAATGAAAGGACCAAGATGGTCTTTAACAATTAACAAATGACAAATGAATCGAAGAAAAAGGATTGTTTCACCCTTAAAAAAGCATTTAAATGAGATTTTTTTGAAGAGCAAAACCACCACTTTAGGGTTACAATATACATCTAGAGTACACAAAAGCATATGCATGTATACAGTGAAAACCCCACATTCTAGCTTTTCTTTTAATTTCAATTTTAAGTGAAAAATAAATATAACTCTAAGCCGGGACAAGGGACCTAGAGGAAGATATAAAGGATAGAGATTTCAAATTGAGAAAAGGACATTTTATTGAAAAATTGTTGTGGAAAAGGTCGTTTGAAATTTCTGAAGTAATACAACAGATTCGATCTTCATTTTTGAAATGAAAAATGATATCTTTTTTTTTACCAAACACTTGCTTGCTTGAGGCCTGGTCTGGGATAACTCAGAGTCTTACAAAAGGCAATCTCTAGCTGTAGAATCTGGGCCACGTAATTAATGCAGCCGAAAGTAAAACGAAGCGACAACATAATTAATTCTGCCAGTACAGGAAACCAGGTAAAATCAATGGATACTCTTTCTGAAGATTAGTTTAACACAAAAGCAAACTGATCTTCAGAAAAGAGCTAACTGAAGAACAACTGCATCTTGATAAAGAAAGCCTATCCTTTGAGCTAATCCGACCTCACATTTTTCTATAGAAATCACATTGGGGAGTCAAGGTTCTCTGTGCTCCATTCATAAAACATACAACTAGCATGACTTTGCATTCAATCAAGAATATCAGCTGGGAGAAAATGCTTTAACATTTACATGGATCAATAAGCTGCTGATGCACAGAACCACTTTCTCAGGCATCATCAGTCCACTGATATGCTGATTTGTCCGACCTTACCTCACCAGGTTCTAGATGACAAAAGTTTCATCAGAAATAGTTCGTTGGAACAGTTTGGAAAATTTGAGAGGATAAACAACCAGACAGGGGGGGGTTAAAAAGATTTAAAAAATAAAGATAAAGATAGACAGAATGGATTAGCTTGCTCTTACAGAGATTCAGGATTCTCTTTCAACCACCAGAGGGGGCGGTGTAGAACTTTCAGAAGGTTGACGATTCTCAGTGTCGATCTGCCGGACATTCTCTATCATTTTCACTACATCTGTCATCTCAGGTCTTTGATCTGGCATTCTCACCACACAGGACATTGCTATCTGCAACATCTCCACCATCTCTTCCTCGATATTTGGATACCTCATCAGCTCAACATCAAACACTTCAGCTGTCCACTCCTCCCTAACAACAGAATGAACCCACCTGACTAAGTGGATAATCTCATCACTTCCCGTAGTATGAATGGGGGACTTTCCAGTGAGAAGCTCCAATAACACCACTCCAAAGCTGTAGATATCAGAGGGCTGTGCTGCTTTCCGGGTGTCTGCTACTTCCGGGGCATGATAACCAGCAGCACGAGCAATAGGTGGGGCTAATGAGCTTGTTATAGTCGCCAAACCAAGATCAGATACACAACCATAACACCGAGAATTAAGAAAGATGTTGGAGGATTTGATGTTTCCATGGACAAATTTCCCACCATTCTCAGCATGGATACGAGCAATGCCTCTTGCTGCACCTATAGCAATTCTCATTCTGGTGTCCCAATCAAGAGGGATTCGCTCACCTCCTCTTTTTGCTGCAAAGTTTCCCAGTGCATCAGAAGATATATGCAACTCTCAAGTGATTAACCGATTTACACACAAAGAAAGCAGTATGGAGGAGATAAACAAGCATCCACACAACATGTCTTACTAAAATTCTCAAGGTTGAGGAATAGCCATGCTTGATATCAAGATTTGACTGTTCCTCGAACAGCAAAACATACTACAAAGTTGTGTATAGTTCAATTACAGCTTATATGACCGACCATACAACCTTCTCTTGCACTTGGATGAATCTTCATGTAACAAGTATTCAATTCAACTAAAGAGCAGATCAATCCTTTCTGGCAAATAATGGAAGTGTTTTTTTTAGAAAATTCAATTGTAGTAGAGATGTCATAGTTTTTCAGTTGTGTCTCACATTTATCTCACCACTAAATTACAACTATCCAATATCATGGATTTCCTGCTAAATATAGATACTCAAACCGTGCAGAGATCACATATGGGGAAAAGAAAATCAAGAACAGAATCAGAGATTATCTCAGTAAGACCATATACGAAACTCTACTTCCATTTCAAGAATCCCGTAATTCTCAATTCAACCACTAGCTTAACTACAGTTGAGGAAAGGTTTCTGTTAAATCTTACAGCTTTGCCTATATATTCCTAAATAGGGCATAAGCATATACTTTGCGCCATTAATATTACTTCCATGGAATCTTTTGGGCGGTAACAATTACAGCGCATAGATGATGAAACAAGAAGTCTGCATTTACTTTTCAAAACTACACTACACCTAGCAAGGCCAGCAGGGCATATCTTGCATGAACCGAAGCCCGTTCAAAGATACCAATAGAAGTTGGCCGCTTTGCCCTTGAGCGTGGCCCTTGAGGAGATTTTCAACAAGCATGTATCATACATTACGCAAATATGTATTATATTATTACACTGTCAGACTCGTCTAGAGGATAGGCGCGGTGAATTTCCTCCAGTAAAGTTAAAACAGAATTCTAATATGTATAATCATAGCTGTGACAGTCACTCAAACAGAACCTGCAAGTATGCTGAATGAGTAGTCTTTGAAAGAATCTACTTCTGAAAATGAAAATTACTAATATTGGCATTTTATTTTTTCTGTTTTAGAAATGGCAAGCACAATTGAACTCCAAGAATATAAGAAAAAAAAGAATATTGAAAAATGCAACATACCATGTAACATGGAGGCAACGCTCCCCTTACTGTAATAATCATACACCATCAGCTTTTCATCTTTGGAATAGTAATACGCCTTCAGTTCAACCACATTCTCATGCCTTATACTTCCAACAACCTCCATCTGCTGCTCAAAGTCTCGCTTCCCAACACTCACTTCCTTCAACCTTTTCACAACCACTGTGGTTGCGTCCTCCAGAATTGCCTTATAAGCCATACCAAATGCACCTTTTCCCAATACCTCAGCGGAAGCCCTCAACAAATCTTCCAAATCAAATGCATAGTTACACCCCTCAAAGAAAGTCAATCTATTATTAGCATCCTGACTCCTTGACACCACTTTCTCTGGTGACATTCCTCCTTTCTGCAACTTCCCTGAAAACTCATCCTCGCCCTTCTTTCTCGAGCAACAAGTAACTATCAAGAAAACAAATGCTACAATCCCCAAAACACAAGCAGCAGCTATAATCCCTAGCGATGCTTTTTCACCAAGTCCCCTACTATTCTTAGATTTTGGATAAGGTGTGGCAGATGGAGTACTAACCGGCGAAGCATGAGGAGGAAAAGTTTCAAATGGAATGTTGTTACCAGAAAACATTGAATTAGGGAATCTTCTAAGTGACCTTGGTATACTACCAGTAAGATTATTATTGGACAAGTTTATCTGCTGCAGATTTGTTAAATTAAAATCAGGGACTTCACCAGAAAACGAATTGTTCGCGAGATTCAAAGCAGCAAGGTGACTCAAATTCGAAAACGAATAAGGAATACTCCCATTAAACCGATTGTTGGACAGATTAACAATAGTAAGATTAGGCCAAACAGAAAAATCAAATGGCAATGACCCAGATAAATTATTATACTGGAGATAAAGAAAAGACAGATTCTTTAAATTAGAGAAATCAAAAGGGAACTCCCCACTGATACCATTTGATCTAAGGCTCAAAACCTGCAATGCTGAGAGACGACTGAGAGTGTTTGGTGGAATCGGGCCATGAAATCCAACACCAGGCATTCTTACAGCGATTACACGAGTCCCATCTGCACTGCAATTGACTCCACTCCAGTTATTGCAAACTGGAGAGCTCTCTTTCCAGTTTAAGGACCGAGAATGTGGCAAATAGTTAACAAAATCAAGCAATGCTTGCTTATCCTCAACTGGTTCTGCATTTACTTGAAACAAAACAAACCCCACCAGTAAAACGAAACACGAAATGTGTTTGGCTTCCATGGAAGCAAAAAAAAACGAGCTGTTTCTTGCTTTTTCCTTGGAGGGTTTCGTTTCACTTTCTCTCTCTCTCTTTCCCTGCAAAATGGCGTATATGGTTACAAGCCAGTACAAAAAAAAATGATTAAAATAAACAAATACGAATTTTTTTATAAAAAATAAACTGAACACAGAATGAAGAACGAGGAGAAAAGAGAGCAAAAAGAAAAGGGCAAATTCCGAGATAATTGTCTAGAAAAGTAGAGACGAACTCTGGGCTGTTTTGCACATTAAAGAAAGAAACTTTTGCAGGCTTTGAATAATGAGTTATGGTCAAAAGGTGGACTCATTTCAATTTTTAAAGCAAAAAACTCTTCACCAGATTCACGCTCTTCTCTTTTTGTTTTTACTTTCCTAACTTTTCTGCTCAATTTCTCGAAACCCCAAAAACACACACAGCACAAAACCCAACCCAACGTAAGCCAGCACAAACAACCTTACTCGCTCACACAGTTGAATAATACCTTAATTTTTCAGATCTGTAACGCTAACAAACCACCCTCAAGCAAAACCCAGCATTACAAATTAGTAGCATACTAAGAAAATGCATTACAATGAAATAACACATTTCATGACAAAGATGAACTAGATTAAAAAAAAAGGAAAGTGAAAACATACAAGTTATGATTTCTTTGAAGGTTAAGTAGCTTGAAAACAATAGTGCTCTCAGCTCTGCATAAGTACTATAAATAAAATCTGTCAAGATTTTTCCTGCTAGAAATAGAGAGAGAGAGCCGAAAAAAGAGAGTAATAAATTAACAACGGCTATGTTTCCTGGGTTTTTTCAGTAACCGATAGCAGAAGAGCATGTTAGTTACTGTGTATTATTAGTGTTATTTTTTATTTATTTGAAAATATATATAGAAATAATATTATTTTTTGCTTAAATTATTATAGTCCCTTTTCTCTTATATTTTATAAAATCAAGTGCTTTTTAGTCAAACATGCTCTTCCATTTCAAATTGAAATCAGTTTGAGGTCCTCCATCCAATTCTACGTAGTAATTGGCATTCGTATAGATATCAGGTTAGTTAAAAAAAAACTTGAATAACATGATTGAACATACAAGGATTGATTTGGCATGATTAAGAATATAGGGTTTAATAAACAAAGTGTAGACCATCATGATTTTGCATATTCTTATGGAGGGGTCTCGTTTCAGTAACTGGCGGGGGAGAAAAATAACGGTGAACGGGGGGGAATGGAGGTGACGTGGCCGAACGAGGGACGGACAGGTGGGGGCCAGTATTAAATTCGGCTGAACTGTATGAAAAGCATGTATGATCATTATGTTATGTCGTTTTGCTTACGGACAGTGTGTGGGGTCTGTGAAATTTTGTGATTGATGTGGTTAGAATGATTGTGGCCGTCGACCATGGGGCCAGGAAGTTGGGTGACGTTAATTTGGGCCGTTGGATTGGATAACATGGGAATTGTGGTCTGGTGTATATCTCCGCTAAATGTTGGGCATGACTCAGATTATAATATACTTTTGACATTGGATGAGAAGAATATTTGTCTGTTCCACGTCCACCGTGAAATTAGTTTTAGGGTTAGCTAATAAATACAATGGGGAAAAAGTTAAGGATTATAATCATACTTTGAAACCTAGAAAAATATTTGCTGTTAGTCCTATAATTTTTATCTTTTTTACCTTTTTTTAATGATAGATGTAAGAAAACAAAATAAAAATAAGGGGAAAATTCAAAACTAAAATTTTCAATTAAAAAAACATTGAGTTAACAGGTTAATTTACCACTTGATAAAATTTAAGTTTCTTTAAAAGGTTTGTGAGTGGATAGTTATTTAATTAGGAATCTTATTAATATATTTCTTAACAAAAATCAATTTCAAAAGGAACTTTAATTACATTTTAAAACAAGCGAGGTGAAAGAAATGTGGTTCAGTGGTATAAGTTTAGGATTAAAAAATTAGCTCTTTCTTGGATTAAAAAGTTTGATCTCATTGTAATCTCAGGTTCAAGTTTTGTGATTATTAATATAATAATTATTTAAAACTTATATAATTATTAATTTTAAAACCCATAAAATTAGCCAAATTATCTAGAAGTTACGTGAAAACTAATATTAATATAAAAAAGAAGATTTTTTTGCAGTATCAACCAGGGTTATTGATCCCGCCCCGTTCCGGCCGGAACGCCCCGTCCCAATGCCTAATCCGGGACAAAACGGCGACGTTTTTGTCCCGGCTAGAATCCCGACCGTCCCTGAAAAATCCCGGGCAAATTCCGGCCGGAACGCCCCGGTTCCGTACCGGGCGTTCCGTTCCGGTACGGATCAAAACGACGTCGTGTCCCTTTCCCTTTCCCTTTTCAAATCTCGTGTGATGATTGCTAAAACCACCACTGATCCCTTTCCGGAGCACGCGCCTAGGGTTTTTCACAGTCGACCATGGCGGTTCTTCGTTTTGCATTCCTAGCTGGAAGATGAAAGTGCAGCTGCATTATTGAGACACCCCACAAAAAGGAAGTTCTTGCTAGCAGTAGTAGCTTACGAACCTCACATCTCCAAGGATTTCTAAGAACCTGCACTGCACTGCACAGGCATGTGATATACTGATTCATGGGAGCATCCCCCTGCCATGGACATGGACCCACTCCTGCTCACCATGATGGGCGGCTAGAGAAGAAGAAGAAGAAGAAAGGATGGGCGAAGAAGAAAGGATGGGCGACTAGGGCAACTAGAGAAGAAGAAAGGAGAAGAAGAAATGTTGGGCGGCTAGAGAAGAAGAATATGGGTAGGGTTGGAAAGAATATGGGAAGAATATGGGTAGGGTCCGTTGGAAAAAATATGGGTAGGGTTGGAAAGAATATGGGTAGGGTTTTATTCTTTTATGTATTGAAATGAAGGGGACAAAAACGGGGTGGGCTGGATTTTATTTTTCTTCTTCTAATTATTGGTTTTTATACAAATTATTATTATATAATAATTATTAATTATTATATAATAATAGTTAACTTAAAAATAGGGGTATTAATTTGTAATTAATTTGATTGAATTATTTGTAATGGAATGTATTTTAATTAATTATGTTTGAACTTATTGATTATTTCTTAATGTGTTTATTTTGTTTTTTTTAAGTTTTTCTAACATTAAAAACAATAAGTAACATTAATTAATTTCAAAATTCAAATTCAAATACAACAACCATAAAAAAAACATAGAATTACTTGAAAAAACATACAATAAGTAGCTTAAATTTCAAATATTCTCGATCTTTTTAATTATAATTAAATTCATTTTTTTTATTTTTTATTTTTTATAAAAAATAATTTTATTGTTGGAATTTTAGAGATGTTTCTAATTTTGAGATTATGTTTGTTTGATTTTTGTGTTTGTATTGTATAATTTAAATTTCATTTATCTTGAATTTAAATTATACTTGTTAAATTAATATTTTATTTTTTTTCATATATATAATTAAATAAAAATGAAACAAGCATAAAACCGAACGATCTGACGATCGAAACCGAACGTTCCGTTCCAAACACAAATTCGGAACCGGGACCGGGACGGGATCAATAACCTTGGTATCAACACAGTGAAAGAATAGACGCAGCCTGACAATTGCAAAAGCAATAATTCGATTACGATATGGTAAAAATCTGATGTGGGCAGGGAGGGAATATTGAAGTGATGGACTGCTTTGTTTTTCAACATCAAGTGTGTGGGGACATAATTTTGGTACATTATCCCGCTTTTTCTGGCTCCATCTTGGAGCTCGGTGTGTATTATTATGAAATTAAATCTATTAAATTCTTCTGTGCTTTTGGTCCACATTGTAGCTTAGGACCCACAAGTATTTTTTTTGTAAAAGATTTTTTTTTCCTTTTAAGATTATTTTTAATACATTAAATAAATAAAAAATATTATAATATATTTTTAAATAAAAAAATTAATTTAAAAAACAATCATTATGACAATATAAAAAAGTTCTAATTACTCATGTTTGATATACAAAATTGCCTTAGATTTATTTATTTAAACAATGTCTTTTGAGAGCTTGTCACTTTATATATTTTTTTGGGTTAATGATGCCTTTTGTTATTATACTTTTTTTTTTTTTATGGATTTCATATATAAAAACTATAAAACTTTTATCCTTCAATCTTTTTTTTTTGTCAAGAGACCACGTGTCAATCATCTATTTATTTAACAAATGTTTTACCTTGGATTCAAGAATTTTTCCAAATAAAATTTCCAAATACCGACAGGAGAAGAATCCAGATGATGAACTCTGACATCAGCGAAGGGTCCCAGATTAGCTAACCAATCCGGACAGGGACACCATCCATTTCCTTCTACCTAAACATGACGAAGATGGGCCTCCCATGGGCCTCCCAATCTCTATATAATATATATCATTCACATGAGATCCCTCCAACAATGGCAGACCATAAACCCTTTAATCCTCCTACCTCTATCTATCATTATTTATTTACCCTCTTTTCGTAGCAGCTGAAATTATATTTTTTTAATATAAAAAAATATTAAGAGAGTAAGATTTTTTTATTATGTTATAAATTCGAGCGAAATAGCAAATTTATACAGAATTTCTATGGAGCATGAGTTTCAATAAAATATATAGATTTTAAATTGATATAAATTTATCTGTTCAACAAATTTATATCAAAGAATAATGACCTGAAATTAAAAGTAACATATATGATTAATTTTAATTGGAGCACAAAATCAAAATAAATTAAAACTTGCAAACCTAAATAATTAAAGGAACAAAAAATAAAACCAAAAATCAAAAGAATAAAGGATGAAATGAAAAATAATATATTGAAAAGTATAATTGAAAAAATCAGAACTTTTATAGAAGAAATTAAAGATCAAGGACTAAAATAAAACTCCCATCGACTTAGAGGTCCAACAAGCATTTTATCGCTGTAAGAGAGAGAATTAGAGAAAAGAAGAAAAACCGACCACTGATACTCCATCGCTATCTGCTCAACGATTTCATTATTAAAATTGTCCAGGACACAGTAAATCATCTACGACTTTTAGTTTTTTTTTTAAAAATGAAGTAGCAGACCACCAACACACACAGGCAGGTCCAGGTTCTGGCTTCTACCGCCATCAGCGTTCACTGTGGTCCATTGATCTGGTGGTCGAGTCCAATGCGCAGATCGTTTGCCAACACTCCTCCCCGCTACTCTACTCGAACCCTTGCCAAGCAGATAATCCAAAGCAAAGGCCAAAATTAGGTTGCACTGTTTTCATTTTCCACTTCATGATTCTTTCTTTTTGTCAGATTATTTATCAACATTCACGCAGCAGGGAGAGTAAGCAACATTCCTTCGAAATCCCAAACCACTAGCCACTAAACCTTGATGAGCAACAAGCCAAATTCAAGCCTTTACTCTTTGAGGACCACCCAGCCAACCCCACACCACGGACCAAAACTTTTCAGAATCATTCCATCCATGCCTATCCAAAAGCTCATAAGGGTTAAAAGCGTTTCAATGGTTTTATATTATCATCGAACAAATCTTTTTTTTGAGATAATTAATGAATCTTCACAAGCTAATTCTGAAATGTGTCTATTTTCCACATGCGGGATATCAATAGATGAACTATAAAACTGGAAAGGAAGGAAACGGATTGATTTATTTTCTTCGTGATATTGAGGTCGTGGAAGAGAGCAGTTAACGTCAATGAAAAGTGTTTTGAAACGTAGATCAGATGTAGTTAAGAAGATATGCTTTTTATACGAACAAAAACACAGAGAAAGAAAGGAGCTCGAACCTTTTTGACATAAATTTTCTTTCTTTTAATATAAACAAAAACATAAAGCCAGTGATAGAAAATAGGAAAATAGTTCATACAGGAGATGGAACGAAAATGATTTAATTATATGAAAATCAATAAATTAAGAATGCCAAAAAAATTTATACCCTTTTCCTGAAGAGTGTGAGAAAGCGATGGAGAGGAAGAATTTTTGTTGGTAGAGAAGAAAAGCATATAAAAA
Organism: Salix viminalis; assembly: GCA_029228465.1. Taxonomy (NCBI): domain Eukaryota; kingdom Viridiplantae; phylum Streptophyta; class Magnoliopsida; order Malpighiales; family Salicaceae; genus Salix; species Salix viminalis. Next base: position 5,168,925 of record CM055428.1, read on the forward strand.
GATGGGTAGAAACAAAGAAGCAGAGAAGTTAAAAGAATGATTTGTAAGCAGTTTTGATCCTCTGTCGAAACCATGCTGGTAAAGCCGGAGATACAAGTGGTATATTGAGTAGTTGATGGTGTCCTGATGGCTAACCTCTCTTTGTTAGCCTTCGTTTCACTTTCAAAATTTGCTTCGAGGATATCTTTTGAGTTTTTCCTTTTTTGGAGGTTCACCTCAGAACCAGACTAGTTATCCTCCGACCGTGAAGAACCATCCCTGAATCCCCCATGCGCCCGTTGAAATGTAACGGGGAATCAAACTTTGGACATGGAAAGCCAATCGTGTCAGAGTTCGACCACTCTTGAAGTCGAACCTTGGTGTAAAATGTTGCCTATCCGAGATTGTGCTAGGAAATTAAGATTCTGTCGCTTTGACATCCACTAGTAGAACTCGAGGCTGAAACACAGATCATAAGGATGAGGGGTGTGATGGAATTCCCTTCAACAAAGCATAATTGGATATAACACCTCCTGCAGCAACAACATCAACCGAGTTGGATTTGAACAGAGTTTTTAAGGTGTCATTAGGCTTACCAACTCAGATGTTTGCCTGCTAACAGAGTTACCGAGGTGCTATTTAGGCCTATACATTTTTATTTTTAATCAAATCTCTCTTCGTGGTTCTAACAGTGTAAGTATCCCCGTTCATCAAAACCAAGGGAAATCCAAGAGAAGACACAGGTTTTGCATGTCCAACATAACGAAAAAGTGCCTGAAAATTATAAGGTGCCATCCCCATTGATATCGAACTGAAGGAAAACCTCAAAGTAGGGCAGATATGGATTTGAAAGGTGATAGAAATCCCTTAGACAAAGCATCAATGGACATAACACTCATCCTGGCATCGACCGGTTTCAATTTCAACACTATTCTGGGTGAATTGAAAAGTCACCAGGCTCGCCAAACAATTCTATTTCCAACGTGGAAAACCCAGAAAAGTAGCAGTGAAAATGGATAGTCAAAAGGAAAGCCATTCATAAATGTTTTAGAAACCAATCTATGAACATTCTAACTGTTAGTGACAGTTTATAAAGAATATGCAATCAAAGAGTACACTGTTCAAAATTTCCAAGGTACAAAAAGGATCTGCTTCTCACTGAGAAAAGAAATAAAAAAGAGTCAGAGTCTCTTTAATTGTGCTGAAGGATAATTCGACAACAGATGTTCAAGAATCAACTCAGACATCCACGAGAAACTTCTCCTGCAGTGTAAAAAATCTTCATAATTGCTAAGTGGCTCACGCCCAAAGACGTTGAGCGACCATAGACTGGTTTTTTAAAGGCGGGAGTATCGCAATACATCTTCTATCAACAATTTCATGTTTTGGTCGCTATCAGGATCAACTCTTGCCAGATGCATTACATGATGTTCATGTGTATCTGTCATCAGAAACCAGAGAGAGGGTTCACGCAAAGGGAAATGCAAACGGAACCCTTTCTTGTTACATGTTGACATGGCCTACCTTGCTATGTATTAGATTTAGGTACAGTGTTAACAAGGCAGATCCAATCACACAGCTGCACACAAGGACCCTGGAGTATCAAATAGAATTGGATTATTGACCCTGGAGATATGATATCTTCTCTTTGAGAATAAACAGCTATTATCAGGAAGGAAAAGGGCTAGCATTCATGAGCAGAGTTTCTGACAATTTATAGTTCATCATGTCAGATGGGTATGGGCAAGACATCATTTTTGAACTCAACATCTGACCTTGCTTGGTCACTATGTTAGAAACAAGTCTTGGGTGGCAGTGCTTTTTATAGATGTCATGGGACACTGCCAACAGGCCATATTATAACTGATTTGTGCATACATACAAGAATTTCTCTATCATGACTGAATCACACACTGTCAAAGCTCCATCAGGGTGTTGCTTGAAGACTATTGGTTGGAACCAACAACTCAGTTTATATTATTATGGCCTCTTTCTTGCTCTTCAATGACTTCTACCTAATAAAGTTGTTGTTTGTACACACACACACAAGAAAGATAGAAAGAGACCTGTGGACCATGAGGAGCAGCAAAATTTTGATTCATCAATGTGCTTTACATCAAGCCCAATGAACCATGACCCAGTACTGACATCATCATGGGCATATGTACGGAGAAGGGACCTGTAAGAACAAAATAAAAGGGCCGTCTTGTTGAAGTCAAGTGCATTCTTTTGTCATGCTTATTAGCTAGAAAGTGAAAATCTACCTGTTAATTGAAATAAACTGAGCCAAAGCTCGTGAAATGGCATAAATTTCACCTGACGCATGTCGGAAATATCTGCACCATAAAAGAGATTTCTTAACCACAGATTTGAAGAATTGGCAGTGTATTTTATCCGCACCAGTTATATTATAGTAACTTTGATGGACTAAAAGTTTAATATATGTGGAGTGAGTCATTACATAGCAGAGATTAACAGAGGACAATTCTGTACAGCACTATAAGACACAAAATCGGTTCACCTATGCACACATTAAATAGCTATTATGGGATTTATGAAAGCCATGGCAGAATAGGTGATTTTGTATCAAGCCCAAACAAACCATCAAAAGGCAGGCTTACCTCACCATGCATATATGCAAACTAAAAAGAGCATAAATATCCTTCCATTATAAAGAAGACAACAAAACCAATGCTCTATTACTTACGATTTTGCATCACCGAATTTCCACCAGTCTGGTTCATACCATTTGTGGGTCCTATAAAATGCATATTATATCAGGGTTCCAGATAACATTCTTATGAAACATTATTATCTTCACACCAAGAAATGAGTTATTGTTGGATAAAGAATTTTGATCAAACTCACGGCTCAGAAAAAACTTCGCCTGATTTCATACACCCAATATATGTGCGAGGTTTATCCAAATGAGTAGAAAGGGTTGCTCCCAGGGCATCTGTACATCAAAGTGAAGGATAAACAGCAGTATTAGTGGAATTAAATCACATAGTTTTGCAGCATTCAAGTTCCAATATAACTCAGGAGGTCAATTATTACTTTTCTCAAGATTTTTAACCTGTCATTCTTTATTTCTTGTTTCTATTCTCAACATTACAACTGTGTGTTCAATCATTCACACAAATAATCCCTTAATAATAATAACCTATAAGGTACCTTTTCTAGTATATCACACAATGATGCCACATGCAGTTTGCTTAATTATCACAATGATGCTACTGTAGACTACATACCAATATTAACATAAACATCATCATTGACCTTAGCATAAAACTCAGCATCCCAGGTCTCCACAGCATGTATAAAGAATAATTTTGACTTTTTTGGTTGCTCCTCTGTGGCCTCCACTTGACCATCCTGTTGAGGTAAGAAAGGAATGTAAATAATACAGCTAATATCTGCTTCTTCAAATTACCATGCATTTAAACATGCTGTCTGACACCAATGGAACTTATTACCGCCGTACACCAACTACTACGGCATTAATCCAGGTTACTTGACCGTAGCGCATTTCAATTTAGTTTGTTTCTTCGTAATCTAAGATTTAGGCTGCATTGTCAAAATTATAAATTAAGATTGTCTACTCCTGGATATTTAATGCTTACGCAAAGTGCAGTGATTATTATACTTCACAGTTCAAATATCTTATAAAAGTTGAAAGATTAAGAAACTCAACTTCTAGTAAGCAGAATTTATTATAAATCTTTCCAGCAAGCAATTAACAAGACCTTAAAAAGAAAATGTTTTTAAATTGATTCTAATAAATAGAATAACAGGTAAACTTACAAGAAAAATGAAGTCATTAGTCTGCCTATTTTCATTGTCGATCTCTCTGTCCAAACTGTCTCCACGATTTGCACTGCAAAATGTACAGAGCGCTGACTTAAAAAACAGAATGACCTCAAGATTTTCTGAAGACAGAATTAGAAAAAAAGAAGCTAATGTCTCTCTAAAATTAAAATAAAGCATCGAACAGAAACCTTCTTCCTATTACAAATCGCAAAACAATGCCCTTTTCATCCTCCATTTGTTTTAGGGCTGCGCCTGCACATATTGCAACTGCAAATTAGCTACCATCCAAAGAAGAAACCAATCACATATAGTAATGCATTTGAAAGGCCTCAGATGTATAAAAGATGGATGCAACATAAGCTATCTATCAATAGAAGAAATCAGCCTTCAAACAATCCCCAAGGCTGTTATCAGAGACCTTTCTCAGTACTCACTAAATTAGCTAGACCCACCAAATCATGTAACAATTCTACTAACTGTTAGTTTTTACACTAGCAAATTCCTCCATTTTGGGAGCATACCAACATCCTTATTGATAGTACAGCTAAAGACCAATCTTACAAAAATGTTTAGCATTCTCTCAACATGAAAAACCCTGCCAAAATTCCGCTTGGACAAGTAAAACTACTGTTGCAAAGATTATGATGCCCAGACACCCCTACTTCATTACCGCATAAATCAATATACAATCAGTGCTCTACATTGCACTCTACTGCCATGTCAAGAAATCCAACCTATCTCAATAACCACCACCAAATACACAAACAATTTTCCAGACTTGCATAGGGGCAATCAATTTTACCTGTAGGCATCCACGCCTTCCTAATAGCATCCCTATTCTTCTTTCGACCAAACGTTGTAATAATTCCAATAACAGCTAAAATCCTTTTCTTCGAATGCCCATCACCCTTATCAACCAGTTTGTTCGAAACAAAACCTGCCTGCCTCGCTGCAGCTAATTCCATCTCAACAGCTGATAACCTCTTCTGTTGCTCCCTAAACAGCAATAAACTAAGCAATTAACTTCAACCACATTAAGTGACACTATAGCTTTTCAAATTTGACCCAACGTACAAAATTAAAAACAATATTTTTTTAGCTAATTACCTGCAAGCTATGATTTTTAACGTATCATCAACAGAAACAGCAGATTTCCCCTAAAATAATAATAATAAAACGTTCATTAATTCATTTATCAAATAAACTTAAACCCAAAAGAAAAATAAATAAATAAATTACACTAACCTGACCAGTTCTTTTATCAAGTTCTTCAACTAAATGCAATCTAGTCTCTGCATCCTGCCATAAACTATAAATACGAAACACTAATCAAACACTTAATCACTCAAAAACGATTAAATGGGGCCGTAACTATTAGTTTAAAAGGGATTGACAGACCGGCCAGCAACATAAATTGTAGCCATGGTTGCAAACATGGCTAGCAAAAGAGAAGAAACCCGTGATCCGAATCCTAAACCGGATTGCCCCCGGCTACTTGATCCACCTCGAGTATGCATTTCTGCTAGTAATTCAATGTAGTTAAAAAAGGATTAGAAGAGTAGATTTGGGTGTCTGGATCTAGATTAGTTGCTGCTTTAATGGAGGTTTGAAAGAGAGAGAGCGAGAGAGTCAGTCGAGGAATGTAACGTTGTAGCTAATTCCTATTCCTAAAAATTGAGTTGTTTGTCCCTCCTCGGTTTCGTTTATTGCAAGGATTAAAGGGCAACAATCATCTTTGCTCCTTATATTTTATAAATATATCTAAATCATTTCTCTTAACAATAATTGTTTCAAACCAGTCCTTATTCTTTCTATTTCGGATAATTCAAAGCCTTTTGTACACCTCTGTTGGTGACGGGGTGGATGTATTGGCAAAAGTTCACACTTCACAGTGGCAGAGGGAGCCCGCTGTGAAAACTTTTTTTTGAATAAAATAAAAATCAGAGCATCTTTTGTTTTTTGATCGTTGATTCTATTGTATTACTACAAAAGGAAAACCAAAAACTTAGAACGTTATAATTAAATTAAAGATTATAACTTCCATTACTCTTCTTTGGTTTTAGTAGCTATTTAACTTGTGTTTAAGTAAAACCCTCTCACAACTTACAAGTTCCACCCGTAAACAAACATTAAAAAGCAATATATCTTTCTAACTACCTAAAATGACACCGTTCAGAACACACTAACCCATCCATCCAGTTGCAGCAGCCCCCTAGGAATCATCGACAGTCACGAAACCCTCTGCCTGTCTCATTACCCTCCAAACAGGCCCTAAACCTTTCACTTTCTCGACGAGTCCGTCACATTTCCCCCTTCATTAACGAGGAAAATATCTCCCTTCTCCCCCGCAGTCACCAACCCCGTTTCTTTCATTCGCTTCTTTACTCTCTGACTACCATGGACGCCTCTTCGCTTTCACGCATAGGCCTAGCGGGTCTGGCCGTGATGGGTCAAAACCTAGCCCTAAACATTGCTGAAAAAGGTTTTCCAATCTCAGTCTATAACCGAACAGCTTCCAAAGTCGACGAAACTCTTTCCCGTGCTCAATCCGAAGGCCCATTCTCCCTAACTGGCCAGTACTCTCCTCGTGATTTTGTTCTCTCAATCCAAAGGCCCAGATCCATCATCATCTTGGTCAAAGCTGGAAACCCAGTTGACCAAACGATATCTGCTCTGACTGAGTTCATGGAGCCTGGCGATACTATCATCGATGGTGGGAATGAGTGGTACCAGAATACTGAGAGGAGGATTCAACAGGTGGCAGATAAAGGGATTCTTTATTTGGGCATGGGGGTTTCCGGTGGCGAAGAAGGTGCAAGAAATGGGCCTTCGTTGATGCCTGGTGGTTCTTTCGAGGCGTATAAGAATATCGAGTCTATCTTGAAGAGTGTTGCTGCTCAAGTTGATGATGGTCCTTGTGTTACTTATATTGGAGAAGGGGGTTCTGGAAATTTTGTTAAAATGGTTCATAATGGGATTGAGTATGGAGACATGCAGTTGATATCGGAAGCTTATGATGTTTTGAAGAATGTTGGCGGGCTTTCGAATAGCGAACTGGCGGAGATTTTTGGGGAGTGGAATAGAGGGGAGTTGGAGAGTTTCTTGGTTGAGATTACGAGTGATATTTTTAAGGTCAAAGATAGTTTGGTTGATGGGGATCTGGTTGATAAGATATTGGATAAGACTGGAATGAAAGGGACAGGGAAATGGACTGTTCAGCAAGCGGCTGAACTGTCTGTTGCTGCACCGACGATCGCTGCTTCGTTGGATTGTAGGTATTTGAGTGGTCTGAAGGAGGAGAGGGAGAGTGCGGCGGAGATTTTGAAGGAAGCTGGGCTGGAGGAGGAAGTGGGGAGTGTTAAGAGTGGGGTTGATAAGAAGAGGTTGATTGATGATGTGAGGAAAGCATTGTATGCATCCAAGATCTGTAGTTATGCTCAAGGGATGAATTTGCTGAGGGCTAAGAGTGTTGAGAAAGGGTGGGATTTGAATTTTGGTGAACTAGCTAGGATTTGGAAAGGTGGGTGCATTATCAGGGCCGTGTTTTTGGATAGGATTAAAAAGGCTTACCAGAGGAATCCTAACTTGGCAAGCTTAGTTGTCGACCCGGAGTTTGCCAGGGAGATGGTGCAGAGGCAGGCGGCTTGGAGGAGAGTTGTGGGGCTGGCGATTTCAGCTGGAATTAGCACTCCGGGAATGTGTGCCAGTCTTGCTTATTTCGATACATATAGGCGTGCTAGGCTGCCAGCAAATCTTGTTCAAGCTCAGAGAGATTTGTTTGGGGCTCATACTTATGAGAGGACTGATCGTCCAGGAGCATTTCATACTGAGTGGACAAAACTTGCTCGCAAGAGCTAAGCATGTTCATGGATTGGCTGGCTGGCTGTTTGTTTTAATTGGCTGTCGGGTAATGTTTCTCTTTGAACTGTAGCTCTATTTTTCCTTGATAGGATTCGTTGCTGTTATTGGTTAGCCTCACAGAATTTACTGTTAATAAGAATGCATGCCTCTTGAGCACAGCAAGTTTTTCTTTTATATGCTGCGGATTAGATAGAGTTCAGCTCTGCTTTATAGATTTTGCTTATTTGCTGCTGAATAATGTTTCCAACTCCTGTGAGGCTATTCGATATGAAACTTCATAGCTCGCATGCTTATGAAAGCCTGTTGTTGTGGCAATAAGCCTGTTTGAACGCGTCGTACATGCTCATGAAAATCAATGTATTACAAGGCTGGTTGCGAAGAGAAAACATGGCTGCTGGGCAGAGATGTTAGCCTCATCTTTCGCTCAATTTTGCTGTTGATGTGCTTATATTCAATGGACAATTGATGATTTGTTGCCTTTTTTTGGATCTTGAATGTTCTGCTAAGAAAGAGGGGAATGCCCTCTGTTCTTCAAGGTGTTTGTGGCATGGGTTGCTTTTTAGTTTGTGTTTATTCCAAACCTTTTCCATGGAAATCTTTAGTGTTCATGCATCTTCTGCGATGAACTTAACATGAGGCTGCTCAATTTCCGCATGATTCACCAGAATCCTTTCGTTATTGACTGCTTAAGGATTATCAGCTCATTTTTTTTTTAGGATTACAGGATTTAATATTCAGTCGAATTGATATTCTTTCTGTCTAAGGAATGTATGCTGTTAACAGAAAAGATTGCTTTCTCAAATGAAGGCTCTTTACTTGCATCTTATTACATTATCATTGCAATTACAATTACAAGAAAAGGGAACACAATGGAGAGAACATTGTGGATTGGGATATTGTTTTTTCTTCTCTTTCTCTCTCGTTTATTTTAATTATTGATTCTTTTTTATTTCTTCAACTCGAGTTGTTTAGGATTTTGGGCTAATAAATTATCTAGATCAGCTTGCCATGGGTTTTCAATAGTCTTGAAAAAAATATTCTGACGTTAAGTTGTTCTAAAATTTTATTTTATTTTCGAAACAAATTGATCCTTTTTTAGATATTTTCATAATATTTTTTTATTTTCATATAATTAGATAAAAAAAAAACTAAAAAGTTAATCAACCTCGTAACTTAGATTTTAGTTACAATTAACAATTTTTTTGGACATTTATTTGCACATGTAATTCTATATTTATTTTATTAAATGTTAACGTTAACATTTTCAATTCATAATTAAAATAAAACTTTGATTAGAAAATACATTGACAATGCCTGTAAATTTTTTTTGCTCCAAAAAAAATATTATAGATCGGCATATTTTGGGTTAATTTTATTGAAATCTAATCTACTACACATGTTCTTTTAACATTGAACATTAACATGGCTTAAACATTAAAATGAAAAGTTGGTCTCAAATAATTCTTGGTTGACATGTTTTAGTGAAATCTAAAAAACTTCTAAAAAAAACTTTATTCCACATGAAAAAAACACTATTTTTTTGGTATTTAAAAATTGAAAAGTTACAAAGCTAACTCGGATCCAAAAAACACACGTTTTTAGAGAAAAGAGGTTCTAAACAAAGTGGAATTTAATCTTAAAATAAAATGTTTTTAATGTTTTGAATGATTTTATTATAATAATCAACGAAATATTTTCCTTAGTGTTTTCAATGATTGTATTTTACCAAACCTGATGGGGTGGGCATGTTGAGGCACATAATAGTGATGAAAGAAGCGATGCTACTCCCCACCATTGTCGTTGTCGGTAATAATCTTCCGGAAAATCTAGTGCTCTTGAATCAATTGCCGATATTAGCCTTCCTCGAGGCCAGGTAATACGCACTTGATTGCCCCTTCATTATGAGGCAGCAACAAAATCCGTCTCTCGTACCAGAGATGTTCTTGGAGTTTAATGGCAAAACAGGTCAGACAGATTGAATATGACGATTATCCAGATTGAAATGTGCAACCGATACTCCAGCGAACTCCTCTGTTGCCCAGAAAATAACCATTCTAGAAACTTCCTGATGGATGAAATTCGTGCTTCGGATGAAGCCAAAGCGATCGAACTTCTAAATTTACTTCCCCGTCCTGCCGTGGTTCTATCTGTTCAGGTTAGGCAATTCGCTACGATGGAGTAGTTTGTTTCTTATGTTTCAAATAAAGGATCTTCCTGTTCAACAACAGCTTTCATATCCGAGTGTAAGTATTAATTGCAGTGTGTTCGTGATGGCACATTAACCTGAATAGTAACCCTCTAATTCACTTGCTAAAAACGCTGTCCATTTTTCTTTGCCAAATATGGATATTCATCGCTCAAAAGATTCAGAAATCTTAAAAAATAAGAACATTTTATACTTCAGGGTTTCCGAAAAAAGAAATACCAGGGAAAAGAGAAGAGTTGAACAAAGCAAGGATCGAAGGAAAAGGTCTGTGCTCTACAGGATTCTAAAAACCTGCATTCTCAAGGTTTGGCTGAGTTCTTGTTACTGTTGCAGAAGGCATTTTACCACTGCCAACCCATACAGTATCAAGAACCAAATCTTCATCCGCCTGTCTTTCCATTGCTTGAATCGTCTTCGTTTTCAAGAGTTTCAGAGACACAATCCCAAAGTATCCTAGCAAAGCCACTACACTGAATCCAAGCACAAACTCTATCACCCATAAATACCACAGACCATGCTTCCTCTTATCTCTTCCTTTCCTCTGTAGTGGAACCACAATGGAGAAGTGGCCCTGATCTTGAGAATGACATTCATTAAGTCGGTTGATTTCACTAAGGTGAAATGCCCCACCAGCACCAAATGTCACACACCTTGCTCCAAAGACTGTCATTCTCTCAGGAATCGTTGAGTTGGCGAAACGAATTACTATAGCCTTTCCCCTTGTATCCAGGCTAATCTTCTCAGTACTTTCGGCCCTTGCATTGGATGCATTGAAAACCATGAAACCAACAACAGGAGTGATCATTGAATAGCCTGGAGCACTGTAGTAGTAAGAAGACCAGTTGCCCAAGTCTTGATAGACTATGGCCAGCCTCTTCACATGTGGCGATGTCATGGTTCTGGATGGAATCTGAAAGTTGCTGAAATTAGCACCAATGTTCCACAGTGTCCGGCTTCTGATTCGTACTATTGACACTTCCATACCTGATAGATTCACAGGAATCAGACCCTTGTATAAAGCACCAGTGTGAGGCCACTGGTGAACCAGGGATTTAAAAGCAGAATCCTGAAGAAATGTATCCAGAGTATCAGTAGTGAAGTTGTCTGAGCAGCGCACAAATGGTGAAAGACAGAAGCTGAGAGCTAACCAGATGATGTTCAAGCTCATGCTGGATCTTGGTTGTAAACAGCAATGTTTTTTAATATAATCAGAAAAAGGGTCAGATTAGCTCAAGAGATCAGAGGCATGAAGAAGGGTCTATACTCTATAATAATTGCCACAAAATCTAGGGAACTTAATTAGTGTTTTCTTGAATCATGATGCTTTTTCAAAGCACGCTTATAGCGGGACCCTGCAGGAAGGTCTAAGAAGTCAATTTAGTTTGACTTCAAGCCACCGTAATCCATATGTTGAGGGGTAGTTTGTTTTCTAAAATTTAGCTGATTTGGTTTCATCCTTGGAGGCTTGACACGAGAGAGAAGAAGGTTTGTCCTATGTTGTATCATTCAATGTTAAAATCTAAGCAGAGATTCGATAGAATAATTTTATTATATAAATATGTAAATTGAGATGCGGATGAATCGTCATAAACTCTTGACAAAAGAAGACTTTAATCTTGATATGCAAATGCTCCATCGATCATACCTTGTTGCTTAATTTTTTTTTTAATTTCTCTTTTTTTTTACAATTACAGACTAAACATTTTTTGGATTAAAAAAAGAGTAAAAAAGAGTGGCAGGCAGATTTGTTTTACCTTTAAAAAAAATACCCTGAATTCTCCTCACTCTGAAAACAACTTAGCATGTGGCATTTGATTCAAAAGCCCGCCCTGTAATGGCGATCTGGTTGTCCTAGTCTCAAATGTAATAGTGCCATGTTCCACAAGTGAGAAAAAGCAAGATTTTTTTTCTTGTACATGAACTGGAGGGGTCAGGCTTATTATAGCCGGGTACCCTTTGAATTTCTGGGTTCTGTTTAATGATGACTGAAGGCAAAGCAGTGTCTTTGTTCTTCTTTTACAACGCATTGACAGAGAAATTCTAGATGGGTGCCAAATGTCAAAGTAGCTAAAGCAAGTCCTATATGTATGTGTATAATTACATTATATATACACTCACAAACAGCGTCATCATCATCACAGAAGATTAGCTTGATTTCTACGTTGTTTCTACTTGAATGAAAAACAGCAAATATATGACTCCTTCCTCGCTCTGAATATTTGAAAATTTCCTGCTAAAATCACGAGCTCAAATGCATCTAGGTCACCAAACAAAGTATCCAGGTCCATATGATCTAAGCTCTAACACCCCCCTTTCTCCTCCCCTGTTTTTACTTCACTCCGCAGAAAGGAAATGAGCATGGAAAAAAAATTGCTCGATCAGTAACTACAATTCATCTAGCGAGGTCAAAATAGCATCTAGGAATGTTGACATGCTACTTTCACCATCACGGCGCCGCATGACTGGAATGAGTTAGATCAGATAACACCAGCATGGAAAATCCAATACCAAACTGGGCCTCCAAAAAGCCATGTCTTGGAGATGAAAACTCATTGCCTTATGGTAAGCTCAGCCCTGAGATGGAGGATGCCATTAATAAAATTATTGCTGTCATCTTCTATGAATGCTTGCCAGTGTACACCAAACAGATTTCGATACCCAACTGCCTTCCCACCTGTGAAAGTGTAGTTTCCTTTGTACTTGCTCACATACTCCTCAGTTGGCTTTGATCTGGCTGCAAACTCATAGTCGACACCAAAGCTCACTGATCCTTTTTCTTGCATTCCCAGAAAAAGTCCAAAGCAGTGGTACGTGCCCTGTTGGTCCATGTTGCAGTGAGCAGACAAGAAAAATCCCTGTCCACCTAGGTGAAAAGCCTGTGAATACACCCGGCCAGATGGAAATAGCTGTGCACACTCCTCCCGCTTCAAGTCCAGGTAGACCACACACTGCTGATGAGGAAGTTCAAGCTCAACCACCTTGACTGGTCGATACTTGTACACTCGCTCCACAAAGCGACGATTGGCAGCATTTGGCTCATCTGCTGCAATAGCACGCTGCCTATGTGATGTTTCAGCCTTGAAAAACAAGGCCTCAAGAACAACCTTGGATGCAAGTTCTGGGTGAAACTCATTGCAATTTAAAACCTTCTTCAGTTTTCGACAGGTCATAGAGGGGAAACGGATTAGTCGAACTAGTCGTTTGGCAATAACTTCTTTCCGCTCCTCCAAATTTGGATAATGAGTACGAGCCCACTTAAGCACTAAGTCGTAAAGAGTATCCTCTGAAGCTGCCTGGAGATCATCACTGGATAGCACTGCCTCAATACCAGCCAAAGGCAATTTAAGCACCTCTTCCTGAAACCTAACAAGAAATGAAGCTCAACAGAATATCTCAAATATTCAGGGCATAAATGACAAAGAAGCTTAAATGCATTTTCCATATATTGCATGAGAAATTAGTGCCGCAAGCAGCTAAAACAATAAGCTCAAATATTTCTTGTTAAGCAAAGGTTGTAGGCAATGCCAAAATCAATTTTGTCACAGAACATCGGCATTAAATTACAAAGATAATTACAAATAATAACAGGCATGCCATCGATTAAAATGAAAAATGAGCGGCAAATAAAAGAGGCTTACTTTGATATTTCTTTGTATTTTACAGCAAGAAAATGCTTTGCTGCATCTGTCAGGGGCTGAACTGCTTCTGCCATTAAAATATTTGAAGGAATGTCCAAAAAGAGCAAAGCAGATTCACAGGTCATTGGAATGTTGCGCAATAACCTGCTGCAATATCTCATACATGATGCAACCTTGAATTTGTCAGCAACCAAGAGAACATCCAGCAAAGCAGTAGCTTGGGTTGCTGATAAGGTGTTACAGTACATAAAATTGAGGAGGTCCAATAAGGCCTCTTCTTCTGTTCCACGAGAGCAAATACAGGAAGATGAAACAGTGTCAAGTCAACTTCATCTATTTAACATTGGAATAAGAAATAATGACAACAATGATGGCCCATAAATGTGTAGAGATGCAGAGCTAACACCGGAAAAACTATAAAAAAAATTTAAAGGAAACAAATGACCATCAACAGGCAATAGTAACCGGATATAGCAAATAATCTAAGGCTACTGTATTTACCAGAGGCATGTATCTGTACAGTTACATCTCGCTGCTCTGACTCCTTTATCCCATTTAAAAACAACTGCAAGAAACAACATAAGAAGTTTATAAGGCACAAAGTTCAGTCCATAAAAGCAGAAAAAGCAAGGCACAGCTTCTCACCTTGTGAAAAAACAGACTTTTGGCTGCCAATATTGCAGAGCTAATATATATACTCTTAACTCTTAGAACTGTTGAACAATCCATGCTCCAGGATGAGTCACTGCTTGGACCAGCAGCATCACCTACACAATTAAAACAACCAATCATACAAATAGAATGCTGTTTTAACAGGGCAATTGCTAAAGTTTACAAGCAAGTGACCAGAAGTAGCAAAGATTATAAGAAAATAGAAAAATACCACGTCGATTAAAATCCAGTTGAGAATCTGTAGGAGACCCCTCAGCTATGACTACAGCTTCTACGTCTTGATTTTCACAAGCCACATTATTCTCCGTGTCTGGAATATTAAAATTCAGTACCTGCTCGTCCTTGTTTTGCCCCACAACTTCCACAGCTTAATGCCACAAAGTGTAAACCACTTTCTAAATCAGTAAAACCAATATCAACATGGACAATAATAAAATATTTTATTATAAAAAAGAAAATCAAAGAAACCAAAATGGCTAAATATGAACTTTAAAGTAAAACTAACAGTTCCAATTGCAATCATCACTGTATATACATAAAAGACATTCCGTGTGTTTCGTATTGTGGTGCAGTGAGTTTTTCAAATGGTTTCAATTAAAAATACATAAAAATAATGTTGTTTAGATCTTTTACTTTTGAAATAAAGGACAGCAAACAGTTCAAAAACACTTAAAGAAGCATCAATTTGATTATTTTTCAGAAAAAAATAATATAAAAGACAAGTTGTAAAGCAAAAACAAACTCAGGTAACATCAAAATACCATTACTTTCTTTTTTTAGAAAAAAAAGCACTAATAACTCTAAATTATCCAATGACACTTAAAAACGCTAAAGACCAATAATTCCCGTCAACGATTATATCCTAAATTTCCTTACTTTGGCAACAAAACTTTCAAATTCACATAAAAACTTGCAATGCCAACAATTAGACATTAAAGTAAAACTATAATTTCCGATCAACAAAAAAAACATTAGTTAGCACATTATACCAATATTCTACAACTTGTGCAATGCTGTTTTCCAAAGAGCATCAAGCCAAATAGCTCGCAATTATTCAAATTCACATAAAAAAGTACAAAAAGAAAAACAAAGTATTGACCTATATCTTTGTTAATATCCTCTCTTCTTCTCTTTCGGTTACGGGACCACTCAGTGATGCTAGAACAACCATCACCGACTGATTTTGCATCTGGCAAATCAGCAACAATCTCAATCTTTAAGACCCTATCGGAGAAATTACTGTCATTGAAAGCGAAACCGAAATCATAATCAGACCGATGGTCGACCGGAGAGAAGTCCGAGTCCATTCCAATTCGAGGACCGCAGAGGTCTGCCCCTGGCAATCTTATTGAAAGGAGAGAGTTTTTAGGATTTTTTGAGATTTTGAAACCTAGAATTTTGGGCTTTTTTATTTGTTTACTTATTGGTTTGGATTTGGTGTTAGTTTGGAAGGTGTGGGAAATGACGAAGTTAGTTTGATTGTGGAGACGGAGATCCAATGTGTAATTACCAAAATAGACAGTAATGCGAATTCTCTATTCTCTTACGGATAACTAGTTAATTTCCCATTTACTTTTGTGAGTGGAATAAATATTTTTTATAATTATTAAGATTTAAATAATTATTATGTTATGGGTCAGCAAATATTTTTTATAATTAATGAAATTAAAATAATTAATAAATTTTGTTAATTAAAAAATAAAATATAACATTTATATATGTAAAGTTTGATATAATAAAATATATTAACAAATTTTATTATAACAACAACAGCATTAAGGGACTTAACATCTAAAAATATGATTATTATTATTGCTAAAACGATAAAAATTATTAAATTATTCCAAGGAAAAAAAAATCTCGAAAACATATAATCATATTTTTAGATTTATTTTCCATTAGATTGTTTTTACATATAATCAATGTTTCTATCAAAACAAAAATATTTTATAATTTCAAAGCAAGTTAACAAAAAATATCAAAATAGTATATACATATTTTATTTTTAATTTAACTCGTGTTTTAGTTTTTTTGCTTTACTGGACTAGAACATAAATAGCTACCAAAGAAAAGAATACCTTGTGTCTTTTATATTATTTCGTCTAATTATTAATGCCCTTCACATATTTTTAATTAATTTCCTCTACTTTTATTTTTCTTTCAATTTATAATATTTTCTTCTCACTTTACCATTTAATTATCAGTTTTCTTTCTTGAATTTGGAAATCTGATATTCTTTTCTCAATATTTCTTTTCTGTATCTTCAGATTTAATAAATTGCGCGTTCAATAGATGACAATGTGATCTTAACGTTCACGCCATCAAAACTTTAACAGACTGTAATGGAGGTATTTGATTAGAAATAAATAAAGTTTAGAAACCTAAACAGAAAAAATAAAAGTGAAAATATGTAATTGGAAATCATTAAAGCCCAAGTGAGAATTGAGAAAATTCTGGAGCCATATCCTATGCTCAGCATGTGGGCTAAGAATAAGGATGGCAAACCCAACCCAACCTCGATATATTTTCTTTTCGTGGACCTATTAAAAGCAATTTTGACATAAGCAATTTGTTTTAAAATTAGAAAATGTATTTATCTTTCATACGAAACTAAAATTTTGAATTGATGAATTGCTCAAAATGAAACTTATCCAAAATGATAACATTTGTCTTATCAATTTTTTTTATTGACCAATAAAATTGTACTTTTTAATTCCAATTTTAAAATTAAAAAAAAATGATTCAATATATATATATATATTTCATTTCACCGTGTAATATTAGGCTTTCAATGAGAAAGAAAATAAAATGTGATTTTTTAATGCTCACATGTGAAAATAAAAGAAGGGATAGGATACCCTTTATCACAAAATTTAGCCGCATGTAAGTTGCCTACTGCGGGAGCGGCTCTAACATGGGAGAAAAAATGTTGGAGGTGTTCGAAATTGGACCCTGTGATAATCCCTACCAGATGGGATTCTTAACCGGGCAGAGGTTTTCTGATAAGATTAGAAGTAGGTTATCTACTGACCTCATTCTTCAAAATCAGCTCCTTCCCTTTGCTAAAACACCAGAATCACAGGCGCTGATTGAAGCACTCACCATCAACAACCAGAAGAAATTTCCAAGATACTGGGATGAGCTAGTAGGGACTGCTGAAGGAAGTGGAGTGCCTGTTCTTCATGTAATGATCATCATCCAGGTTTATGAGAGCTGTGTTATATTAGCACCTGATATAAAATTAGTCAATAATTGTTCGCGCGTGTGTGCAGATGATATTAATTAACTTCAGAAAGGAGATTCTTCCATTTCTTCCAAAGAGCACTGCGGCAAATTCAAATGCTGACACCAGCCTGGGCAACGCGCCAGATGACTGTTCTGATGTTCTTGCTGTGAGTGATTCTATGGCCATTGCAGCACATAATGAAGATGCAAATGTAGCTCTAGTTGGCCACACGTAAGCTTTTAATTCTAGTATATCCTAGGTTTTTTCTAGGAACAGGTCCATTTTGTTCAATTCAGGAGTTTCTTTTTCTTCTTTTATCATGCGACATTCTCATGTGGGGTTTGCAGGTATATAATCAAGGCAACTTTGCCAAATGGGCTGTCCTTTGTTGGCTATACATACGCAGGAGAGCTTCCAAGCTGTGCGTTTGGGTTCAACAGCAATGGACAGGTATGTTTTTTCATCCATCAAGATGCTATCGGGAACCAGTTCCCTGATTTTGGTTGCGTAAATCTGTGTTGTCGACGGAGGAATGGCCACCGTTGGTCAAAATTAGAATGATCAGATACTAGTACACTTTAGTATACTTGAACATGAAAATCTAAACTGCACCGATCGTGTCATCTTTTTAGGCATTTACGCTAAACTCAGTGCCCCCGTCTGAAGCTGAGGTTGCCGGAGGTGGGATTGGACGGAATTTCATCTCTCGAGACCTCCTGGAAGCAACAAGCATCGATGATGCGTTGAGTGTAAGATCCAGTAGTCTTAGGTTTTTCATTATGTTGAGATTAGTTAGATTAGGTATTTGACAGCCCTGCTTTCTTTCCAGAGAATACAATCTTCGGAAGTTTCTGTAGGGCACAGTTATAATCTTATCGACATAGGAGCGCGGAGAATTTTGAATGTTGAGACTGCATCAAGGAATCGAGTTTCTGTCCATGAAGTTGGGGCAACACCATTCTTCCATGCAAACATGTATCTCCACCTTCAAGTTGAGCAGGTAAAATAAACGCAACAAAAACTCTGCCTAAAGGAGTTGAGTTAGAAAGAAATGTTCTTCCCTAGTAAATAAGCCAATTCTACCTTCACCGTTCCAGCCATGGCATCGCCTAGAACAACACTGTCAATCATGTGCTTTCGCCGAACACTATTTTTGATGTGGTAAATCTCAATTGTTTTATACTTGGTATGGAAACATGGTGACTTCTACCCTTAAAAAGCAATCTTATCAGAAAATAGAACACCAATCCATTTCACCAAGTAAAATTATGGACTTGATGCAATTTTGCTAAGGTGGAAGATGATAACTCGAAGAGCAGGCATGAGAGAGCAGCTATCCTCCCGAAAAGATCAAAAGATGATTTCCTGTCACTTCTTGGGGACACGGATCATAAAAGATACCCAATTTACATGACAGGTATTGAAGAAAGAAAAAATAGAACCCTTTCTCTTCTTCAGTAATTTTTACTGACCATATTGGCTGTATTTTCAGGGCCAACACTATACACTCTATGCACAGCTATGATTGATCTGGACGACAAAACACTATCAATTATTGAAGGGAATCCAAAGAATGGAAAAGTTGCCTACATTTTCTCCATGTCCACAAAAGAGTTAAGTCACATAAAGATCAACCAGTATGACTGAAGTTGATGTAGAAATCACTTGTATCTGAAGCTCTTATGCAGGTTCATAGAGGCCCAACATGTGGCCATCTATACACCGCATTGCTGCAACCTGATCAAGAGAAATTTGTAAAAGATCTTAGAATCCTGTATAACAAGACTCCAAAAAATATTTTAAATATGCCTACTGACATTGAGGTGATTACCTTTCCATGGATTTCATACTTGATGGGGCCATCTAATTCAGCACCTAAGGCCATGAGTTTTGTCACGGTCGTGTTAATGTCAGTTACCGTGAATGACAGCAAAGAAGAATACCCTTTCTGCACAAGATGATTGCTGTAAAATCAGGGTTAGAGGATTGCGCTAATTAGAGCCGAAGGCAAACCAGATGACAAAACCCAAAGTAGAAAAGGGGGCTAAGAACCTTTTGATATTTCCCATATGACAAAAACCAAACCTGTAAGCATCACACACACACACACACACACACACACACACACAGGGGAATATGCGTAGCAGTGTCTGTGAATTTTAAACGTTAAACAAGTGCAAGGTACAATAATTCACCATCAGAGAAGCATTCCTCGTCCAGTTTGTCTAGAGCAGTGGCGGCAAAAGTTATAATTCCTTCCCAAGAAAACAAGAAGTCAACAATTGACAAGCTTTTATCTCCTTATATCTTTGAAATACATGTAAAGGTGGAGATTTTCAGTAACCATACAATCCCTCAAGCTCTTCTATTGCTTCACAGAACTTCCATTAAAAAAAACAAATATAGAAAGGTTCCCTCCCTCGTATGAACATAATCAGACGGCAAATTTCAGTCTCTCACACAGACTGGTATCTTGAAATTAAATTCTCTAAATTTCAATAAAATCCAATTGGAAAAATCTTCAAAACCTGAATCATGTTTAACGACGATATGAAAACGTGTGTGCTTCTGGTAGACATTTCAGCAAACAGATATAAGACATGAAAGATAAAGGAAAGAAAAAACATAGTTTGAAGAACACATGAGAAATGGTTCTTACTTGTGGGATTGCATGAGAGAGAGCTTAAGAGATCCAGATTGAAGTTCAGCCCAACGAAGAGTGCATACATTTACAGTGAAATCCAGTCCTTCAGAGTAGAAACGAGCTGCTTTTGGCACGTCCTTATGAAGCTGTAGTATCCACCTAAAAGTGGCCGCCCCTGCCATCTCTCTGTGTGGCTAAATCGTGTGTAAACGGGGGGCAGAAAAGAGGAGAAGAAAGGGAATTGGAGGGGGAATCAGGGTGCTGATGCATGCGAGAGAGCAAATGGGGAACACAGAGGAACCATGACACCATGAAACGCTTCAGAGCTAACTGGTTAACCTCCTACTCTAAGGTCTATAGTCAAGAATATAAGCCAGAGACTAGGCCCACAAACAAACCTAATTGCCATTTTGTCTTAAGTCCAATTGGGCCTTTTTAGATACCAAGCCTGAAAGATTACAAGTGTCAATATAACTCTACTCATCAATGCAGATGCTTTCTTTTTACCCGGTGTTATGCTGTGGTCAGCCTTTTTTTTTTATAATTTTAAAAAATATAAAGATTTCAGGAAGTAAAGAAAAATGTATAATATATTAAATAATTTTTAAAATAATAATATAGTGGATGATATTATTTTAAAAAATATATATTGTGATGGTATTACATTAGATGACCTTGTGTCAACCATGTTTAACCTATAAAACTCATTATATGGAGCTTATATGCGACCCAAATTGAAACCAATTAAAAATTTCAATTCAAATTAATCAAATATTAAAAGCCTAAAATAATAATAATAAAATTAATTAAACAAATTAATCAAATATGTGTGTGTACACACATGAAAAATTGTAATTGATACACACATACATACATACATTTGTGTGTGTGTGTGTGTGTGTGTATGTATAAAAAACAATATTCACAATGCTAGTCTTTTTCTAACTCGGCAAATTTACTAGGAATCATACCTGCACCAGCACTAAATTGGAGGGTGCACTGACAGCATTCTGTGATCTATCTCGCTTCAAAAAAAACGTACATCACTCATATACAGACTTGAATTTCAAATTACAATAAGATGAGTGCATAGGAAAATTTTATGGTGCACAATATTCTAGGATCCATTTTAAACAAAAGAAATGGAGATAAGTAGAAGAGAGAATGAAAACTTATGATCATCAAAAGTGATAAAAGGTTACAAGAATATCTCTATCTACTACTAATATTCACAAAGAACAAGTTCCTTATTCTGAAGCTCTGTGCATTCAGTTTCCTTGTTTCCAGCAGGACTTTGTAGCCAATTCACTGAGAGTTTTCACCATAGTCTAGGAGGAACCTTTAAAGATTTTTAATCGAGACCGAGACCCCTTCGATCGTGCTTCAAGAAGCTTCGCTTTCAATGTATTTTCCTTCAAGCTTGTTGGCGGTTTTGTAGAAGATTCAGAAATGTCAAGATCTGAGGAAGTGAGTTTTGACATCCACCGTCGAACTGGACTAGCATTCCTCCGAGGTGGGTAGCTGCACGAAGCTTCGCCAGCATCGTTCTCAAGGTGTAGATTAACAGCTTCTGATGATGAGATATGACTTTTTATCAAGTTATCAATCACATAATTCGAATTTGAGTCATGAATCTCTTCCGGTTTGCTCTTTCTTTCCAGACTGCCACCTCCAGTGGCATCACGGTTTTCAGACCTCCAAGAAATACTCACTTCGGTGGGGTGAGGGGGGTTGTCTTCACCTGTGTTTACCTCTTCCAGGCCCACCACCTGGGATTTCTTATTTCCATTGTATGTCATAGCCTGAGCCATATGCTCTTCAAATTTTACTGGCAAGTTGGCTGGATTTTGGCCTCTGGTCCTTTCAAGAGATGCAAGCTTTTTCTTTGTTCGAGCAGATTTGTCCATTTCATCAGTGCAGCCAGCTAGAGCTTCATCTTCATGTAGGTGAAAGTCACCACTGCTTGGTTTGTTAAGCTCAAAACAGTGTGAATCACTGCCTGTTGAATCCTCTTCATCGCCCACATCTTGTGGAGCACTTACAACCTCATTCAGAGGGACAGATTCCATTGAATTGCGTCGTTCCCTTTGCAATACATTATCGCTACACTTAAAATTACCCATTCCTTTAGTTTTAAGGAATGTCTCTATTTCAAAACCCAACTTGTCCACTATTGAGTTGTTTTCAGAAAAACCATGTTGTGCTTCTTCTAGCCTCGTCTGCATCCTCTCATCAAGCCATGTTTCAGATATATGGAGAATCAAACGATCACCATCAGCCCTTCCAACCCAATCTCTATCAGATTTTTTATTTAGAGCATGCACTTCCTGTTCATAGTCTTTTATTCCCTTAGCAAACTCATCGCAGAGGTCTTCCAACAACTTTCTAGATTTCCTCTCTCTTTCCATATCTTTCAAAGCATTAGAAAAGGAGGATTTCACCTCAGAAAGCTCTCGAGCTAATTTCCTGCGTAGGCTCTCTGATCGTTTCCTCAACTTCCTCTCATCTTCCAGCTCATCCCTAAGAGACTGAATAGCAGCATGCAAACGATCCTGCTCCTTACTCTTTCGAACTAGTTTATCTTCAGCAATTTGCTTCATTATATCATCTATCTCATGCCGATCTGCTTGCTGATCCCTAAGTAGTTCTTTGATCCTGATACGGGCACGGTCTAGCTCCGTTTTCAATGCTTTTATCAATGACATATTAGAAGCATGCTGTTCTTCAAGGCTCCATATTCTATTCAATACTTTTAGTAATTCTGTGGATGTTTTGAGACTACAATGTGACTCACCAATCCTTCCTTTGAAGTCCAATGAGCTGGAAGGAGTAACTGCAGGGTTATAAGGTGCCACCTGTATAAAAAAGACATGTCGAATTATGAGGAAGGCATAATGAGGCCAGTTGTTTATCTTTAATGAAGCGTCATGACCAAAAAATAAAAATAAAATATTTATGCAGATAAAGGCAAGATGGAAAGTCAAAGAAATAGCATATGCTAACAGTCAAACTGTATAGACAAACCTATTTGGAATCCATTTCATATAGAAAAAGGCAACAAAATGGTAAATCAGAGGAGGATCACAAGAACATGAATTCAAATTTCGTATCAATGGTGATGCTGCCGACTCATCCATTCCCTGGCCCCAGCCTCTTTCCACATAATAGACGAAGAAAAAACAAAAGAGCGAGAGATTTTATGAAAATGGAACTGGTTTGTTATCATTCATATAATTCCCAAGATACAAATCTATTTTCAAAGAGAGGGGGCAGGATTAACCTTAGATTTGCCCATATACTGCAGTCAATCGATGCAAAGGAGATATAAAAATCGGGGTCTCAAACAAGAACTTCATGCAATTTGAGTAATGTAGTTCAATGCGCTAGCAGCTTGTGGCAGGAGTAATAATAATGGACTCAAGGTTTGATAATTAGTCTTCCTCCTGCTACTCAAAACAACTTTACTGCACTACTGGATCCAGAAACCAAAATTTGCCTCACAGAAGAATCGAAGATCTCTATGTATTCTCCTGGTGGCTAGTAAATATACATTGATGCTTACCTCCATAGAACTACCATAACTTGCTGGAGATACGGGTTGTAGAGCATGGTTACTTCTGTCAATTGATCGATGATGTTGAATCAGAGTTGAAGCAATATGTCTCCTCAAACTGCCTGCACTTTCTGGCTGGTTAAGAAATGAGAGACGGATTAGCAGCAGAAAAGAGCAGTACATTGTAACATATTCTAAATTAGGATCAAGTCAATGAACACCAGTTTGGACAATGGAAAAGGTGACTAACTAACCCACTCTCACTGGTTGTTATCAACCTGTTATTCGCAAAGAATCATCACTCGACAAGTTTAGAGTCGCACAAAATATACAGCACATTAACGATTCATGAAATATTTAGAGATCTCAAAAGGTTTTCCAAGTTGAATTAAGAAAAAAAAAGAGCATGGGATGACTACTGCTGGATTAGTTAAGGTGAATCACCTAAATAACGAGTGAAACTCTTCACCAAAACATGGCCAATTCATAATTAACCATAACTGACTCATTCTGGTAGAAAATATAACAATCGGAGAGCAAACGGTCAAAACAAGATAGGAAACAAAGGAGTAGCATTGCATTAAGGGGAAAAAATCAAAGCAAGGAGAAGAGCTTAACTTAAAATAATACATTAGATATCCTCCCTATACCAAACCAGTCTGTATATATATAGAAAACTAATCTTTGCATTATCATGATCCCAACTTTGAACAAATCAAAGCACACTAAAAACAGCAATTTTCATCAATCAAAACAGAATCTAACAATCTATGATCCTTGATAAGAAATCTCAACTAATAGAAGAACCTCCATAAACTAATCTTTATCAACCATAACAGAGCCAGTATCAACATAGTTTTTCCATGACATAAACCAGAATCGAATATAAGACCCTAAAATTCAACAACCAATAAGCATAATCAAAACTACAAAAAGAAAATGAAAAAAAAACTAATCAGCCAACAAAAAATGGGGAGGGGGGAGGGGGGTGGGAGAAAGAAGAAGCTATGAAATATTATGAGTTCATGTATAAACCTGATCAGGGAGAGACAGGAGTAGGATCAGCCAAGAAATGAGAGAGGTCAAGTCCCTTGTCCTTAAGAAAATGATGGCGCTTTTCGTGGCGGCGCAACCTGGAATCACCACCACCATTACTAATATGCACGCCCCTGTGCATTTTAGAGAGACTAGGCAAGTAGTGGTTAAACTCCCAGAGAGCAGCAGCAAGCTTTCTAGCAGAAACAACTACAGTATTGCTGTTGTTAAAAAGCAGAAGAGGAGGCTCCTCCTGCTCCTCTTGAAGACTATTGGTATCAGCGCTGTCAATGATGCTAACATGCGCAGTAGGTAAAGGTTTCCAATTTCTAACTGGAGTGCAAGAAAACGGGCCCACTCTTTTCCCTACCAGGACACCTCTCTTCAACTTTTCCCTCAACCTTTCCTCCTTTTCTGTTCCCCCTCCTCCACTTTTCCCTTTCATTTTTTTTTCTATTATAATTATTCTCAACCTTTCCTCCTTTTCTGCTGCTCTTCTTCTCTCATTCTTTAAGGGATTTTTTTTTGTAGACTTGGGTGGCCAGTTTATAAGCTCAGGTGAAGAGAAGTTTTTTTCATTTTATGTTGTTTCTTGCTGCTGCGGTGATGCAGTGAGTATCTGGTGATCTCCATGGACGAAAAGATGATAGAAAGATAGAGAAGGGGGCAAAATCGTTGGATTCCCTGTCCATGAATCTGGTTGGGTCACCCGCCAGTTTATGACTGTTGTAAATTTGTAATTAGGGAAAAGGTCGGTAATTTTTTGCTTTTATTTCTCACCTTTATTTATTTGTTTTTGAATTTTTACTTTCTATCTTTTAGCTGTAATATGGTATATACCAGCTCATGACCCATTTGTTGATATGGTATATGTGTCTGATATTGCTGTAGTTTTTGTAGTTATAATTTTTTTTTAAAAATAAAAATAATTTTAGTTATGATTCAAAAGAAGAAAAAATTAAATAAAACTGTTATAAGATAAAGTTTTTGCATGTAAAATAATTAATAAATAAAAAACAAATTATTTTATTTTATACAAAACTTTAATTAAATAAAAAATAAAAAAATTATCAAATCATATCTTATCATGATAAGATTGAATCCTACTGTATCTATATTTTTTTAATATATAGTATTTTTTTTAATATATTGATAATATCTTAATTGGGTAGAGTGTAATATTTCTTTTTACGAGACAAAAAAACGTTTGATTTGTATCTCTTATTATAAAAAGCAATTATAAAAAAAAATATCGGCGGATCAGGCACGCGGGTCTATTTCAACATAGTATCAGTTTAAGAGCGTGATTAATTTTACTTTTTAAAATAGTTTTTGTTTAAAAATAAATTAAAATTATTTTTTTATTTTTTAAAACATATTTTTAATATTAATATATCAAAATAATTTAAAAATATTTAATTTAAAATAGAAAAAATAAAAAGTTTTCGAATTCTTCTAAAATCAATTTTAAATGATGAATTGGGCATCTAACAAGAGATGGTAAAAACGCACCAGTCTTGCCACTGTCTGCGGGGCTGTAGATTTGTGATCGTTGGTGGGTGATGGTGTTGGTCGAACCAGTGGTGAAGAGAAAAAGAGAGAGGATGTTGTCATTTTCTCCTTTTATTTTGTTTTCCAACTTTACCCCGAAAGGAGTTTACAATGTTCACGTCAGTCCCCTGTCCCTTCTTCAGTTACACGATGCCCACTAAACATTTTTTTTTGTATGTATGTATATGTGTTAACTTTTGCAATGTATTAATCTTTTTCATGTTACAATATGCAGGTATTAGTAGTAGTGTATACTTTCTGTTACACTAAAAATAATACACACACAAACTTAGCCTAACACTACAATACAAATAAAGTTATACCAGAATACAAAAGATAACAGCTATATTCTATGTTGTACTATTTAACAATATGTCCTCGGAAGAAGGAAGCATTGTCTTTGGATTCCAAAAACCAGTGGGATACCCTTACAAAACAAGCATGGCTAAAACTGGGATTTGAATTGGACAGCACGTATATTTTGTCATTCTTTGAATTTTGACATCGCTGGGATCAATTGACAGGTAACAAAAAGTCTCGGGAAAAAAAAAGTGGAATTGGAAACTAAGAAAATAAATTCATATCAGTTGAACAGTCAAAGAAGATCAGCCGCGGACAAATTTGGAATTCAAATAGCGTTATCTATTTTATTTATAAAAAACTTTTGAGCTCGAATCTCTATTTTATATATAATTTTTTAAATGGTTAGCTAAGCTATAATAGCTTCTAGTCCAGCTATTAAAAAACGGGATTAGATAAGCCATGAGAGCTTAATAACCTGACTGCGAGTGCCATGTATTTTGCTTTTAGATATTTTTTAGAAGTGTATTTATTTTGAAAACATATTAAATTATGGGGATTTTCTGGTTTAGTTACTACCTAAGATCATGGATAACACAGGTTGATAAAAAATAATTTCTCGGTTGCATATTTTAAGGTTGTTTGTTCTGAAAAATGAAATTCATTATTTTATTTAATTTTTTTCAATCATGCTATCATCATCTCAT
Source organism: Salix viminalis (assembly GCA_029228465.1). Classification (NCBI taxonomy): domain Eukaryota; kingdom Viridiplantae; phylum Streptophyta; class Magnoliopsida; order Malpighiales; family Salicaceae; genus Salix; species Salix viminalis. Next base: position 5,196,107 of record CM055428.1, read on the forward strand.
GATCCTGTCAGAAAAATTGACGGAGTGACATAAGTTTTTTAGGTCATTTCTTTGCAATATGCCTCTCAAAAATTTAATAACACCACCTTGGTTAAAATACGCTTCTAAATAAAGTTTTTAAGTCAAAGATTGTAAAACTCAAATATCTCTAACAAGATTAACCAAGAATCTAGATTTGAAAGGAAAGTCAAGGTACAAGAAGGAGAAGAAAGACAATAGAAATAAGGTGAGAAATAATATGTAAAAAGTAAAAACAATTCAAGTATACAATTCTTTCTTTATCTAATCTTTCATTGTAAATCACGAAAGCACACAAAGACTTAATGAGCTATTGGTGGATCAACATGTTTAAGTGCTTGTCTGTCACTGCGGTCAAACAGGTGTTTGACCAATTTTTTTTTTTTATTTTAAATGAATTTTTTTTATATATTTTTATATCATTTTGATTTGCTGATGTCAAAAATAATTTTTTAAAAATAAAAAAATTATCATTTTAATGTATTTCTAAACGAAAAATACTTTTAAAAGCCCTCCCAAACATGCCATAACTAAGAATCTAGATTTGAAAGGAGAGTCAAGGTACAAGAAGGAGAAGAAAGACAATAGAAATAAGGTGAGAAATAATGTGTAAAAAGTAAAAAAATCCCAGTTTACAATTCTTTCTTCATCTAATTTTTCATAGTAAATCACGAAAGCACACAAAGACTTGATGAGCTATAGGTGGATCAACATCCTTTATACATGTTTTTTTGCTTAAAATTCATGTTTATAAGAGAATCCTCAAATCCTTCAAAGAGGATCTTTTACAAGTACTAATCATTACTTATTTTGATCTATCATGCACTATATACCAGCTACCGACCATCCTGGTCAGAGAAAATAAATCAGATTGCTCTAATTAAAAAATTAATTATTAATTAATTCAAAATATAAATCCTTCTATTCAACTACTTGAATTTCATAACAATTCAAATGGGCAAAATCATAGCTTGGAATCATAATTTGCACATATATGTTTTGTTTAGTATCGTCTGGTGCTTAAAATATCGAGTCGCCATTCAATATCCAACGTATAATAAATTACATCCGTCATTGCCTCTCCCTCCTTCGCCCTCCTTCTGATCTAAATACAAGTTTTGACTTTTGAGCACGTCCCGCTTGACTGCGCCCCCATGATTCGAGGGCTTGGGAGCTGAGGACAGCCCAAGGAATCTGAATATCCCTGATCCACACACGTCCGATTATGTGAGCTGCGTATTCTTTCAAACAATCATGGTTTCTTATTCTTTTTTTAATCATCCTTTTGTGCTGCAAGGTAGATGCACATTTAAAATCAATATGTACTTACTAGTTATGTCTATCACTCCCGCGGTGCTTTATATGTCCATTAGCTTGCAGGATGTTCAGTGAGCCCAGAGATTAGTTGTGGTACGCGCAAGCTGGTCCGAACCTCCTAGTTATAAAAAATAAAAATAAATAAAAAATAACGTTATCCTTGAATTTATATCTCACTAACGTATTAACCATGCGAGTCAGAGCTGTAAAAATAATGTTTCGGCACCAGCTCAAACCTTTTCTTGCTGACTACTATTTGTAACAAGTTAACAGAGGCAAATTACGATGTTGTGACTCGCCATGTACTTTTATTTAAGAGAATAAGTTATAGAGGGTAAATTGGAAAAATTATTATAATTTTATTTACTTTCAACTTCGCTGGAATTTAATGGATCGTAAGCACTCGAGAAAACCCATGAACTTTATTTCTAAAAAGATTTGGGCTCTAACTTAAATTTACCCGACCCGTCGTTTATGTGCTGGGAAAAGAAACCTGAATGGAGTTCACAATATCCAAAGCGTGTAGTGTGTGTATTTCTTCAAGGCGTCGTAAGCCTCAATAATAAAAATTATTTTTATTGATCAGAGAAACTCAATTATCAATAATAAAAATTATTGTTGATTGATTTGATAAAAAAAAATGTAGCATGTAGTTAATTATGGTAAATTAGAGATCCTAAAACATTGCTATCTTGATTTTGATTTTTTTTATTAAATTTTTTATTGTTTTATATTGATCGTTTTTATATTTCAGTATATCAAATAAAGTATAGTATAATATTCTTAATGAAATATCACATGTATGAATGGAAAACATGACTATTTTTTCAAGAATTTTAAAAATATTGAATTCTCTAAATCACTCGTAAAATTAAAAGTTGTCCAGGATTAAAATAAACACAGCTGTGTTTATAAAAAAAACTCTGACAGAAAACTACTTGAGCAACATCGTGTTTGGTTTATATATAAAAAACAAGATAGTACATGACATTATAATTATTATTTAATGAGTAAAATTGATAATACTTCAGAAGAAAAAAGTTCAAAATCAAAAGCTATAGATCTTGATAAAGAGATATCTCTCGGTGAACTTTTTAAGTCTTTGCATTAGTCAAACTACTTTTATTCAAGTGGAGAATTATTGGATTTGGTTTAGAAAACATGTAAATGTAAATGTAAATGTAACGTTCATTTTAAGGCCAAATTATATGTGAGATACACTTAAATTTAGGGTTAAAATCATGTTGGGTTTTGTAATCCAGCATGAATAATTTAATAAAAAAATATCATTATATTTTAAAATTAATTTTTTAAAATCTTTAAATAACAAGAATTTTAAACTCAAAATAGTTTTGTGGGCGTGTAGACTCATTTTAGATTAATAGTTTTTTTTATAGTACATGAACCAGTTCATTAATTATATAATAAATTATGATAGGTAAGTCATAAACTATGAACATTCATTATAATTAATAAACATTCATTAACGTTAAGTATAAAGTTTTTTTTATATTATATATTGATTGAAATCTTTCCAAAAGTATAAAGTTTGTCGAGAAAGAAACCATGTGTTACTATCTAAATTAAAAGTTAAAGCGAGGTAAAGTGATAACGATGATTTCCTGCCAAATAAATTAAAGACCGGCAAGTGAGTGTGGTCACGTCCTCGACTTCTTGAGGGGTCCAATGGCGATTAACGTAATTATTGAAACATACGGTGGCAACTATGGAATTGACGAACTTAAACGCGGTGCTATAAATGGAAACGGTGTTTTCTCGCCAAAAGCATCACGCGGTCTCCAATTACCTCTCCTCCTTGAACCTTCATCCTCGTACTCACACACAGATCTCCATAATTTGTGTGTGGCGGTATTCTATTTCTTTTCTGAATCTCGATTTTTCTGGAGAAGCAAATAGACCAAATGAAGAGCCGAGGAAAGAACTGCACTTACTGTATACCATAAGTATTCTCGCATATAAAGCTGAATATTCAGGTGATTCTCGATCTCTCTCTTTTTCTTGATAGAAAAGGTCAAAATCCTCGAGTTCACTCTTTATTTATTCCTTTTCTCAATAGCAATTTAAAGTTTTTTGCATTTTTTTCTGTGTTTCTGTATGAGCCTTTGAGTTAATTTATTTCTCTCCGTGAAACAATAAAGAAGGGAGGGAATTTACCATTGGGTGCTGTTTGTGTCTCTGCATTTGTGTTATGATGCGCACATATTTGCAAATGATTTTATTTGTTTTTTCAAAGTTGCAACTTTAAATTATTCATAATCATATGTTTGTGGTTTACCGTCAAGTCTCAAAAGGCAACCACAATAGAGGCTGCGTCAAAGTCAACAATATAATTTATTTTCTTATAATTATTTTGTTATACATGACTTTTCTTTCTATCTATGACAATAACTCCAGTAGAATTTACTTTATTAGGAAACAAGCCCACCCTTTACAAAATTATATAAAAAAAAATCGGGTGCGCCCGAGACCTACATTGATTCTTTTTTTTTTCTTTTTTCTTTTTATTAATAGGGGTCGTTTGTCACTTTTTATCAGTTATTTAATGCTCATAATAAATTAATGCATTTTTTTAGAATTTATTATACTCTCAAAAATATCACTATATAAAGTAGCAATTATTTAAAGTAATTTATTTTTATTTAAGATTTTGGTTTTTTTTATATAAAAAAAAATCAACAATAAACAGAGTATAATGATATATTCAAACAATGCTTAATAGATATTTTAAAAATAGGTGTTACTCTCCTTTATATATATATATATAATTTGAAGTCTTAATAGAAGGCGATAGCTTCAAGCATCTTGATTGGTATCAAAAAGGACCGTGAAGATATTTATTGAATATAATTTGCTTACCATGTTTTACTTTACTATGGACAGTCTACCGTCACTCTTAATATATAGCAACGCAGACTCGTTTATCCACAAGTGAAATTTAAACCGTATAACAAAATTATTGTGGGGGTGACAAACGCAATTTCTTGCGGTGAATCCAGTGTCTTATTTGGTGATATTCAGATATGGCGGCCTTGAATGCTAATGGAACGTTGTCATGTCCTCAACCAATGAAAGCTACCTCTAATGGTGTATTCCAAGGAGATAGTCCTCTTGACTTTGCATTGCCACTTGCTATCCTCCAAATATGTCTTGTTGTCTTGCTCACTCGTATTCTAGCTTTTCTTATAAGGCCATTACGCCAGCCTCGTGTGATCGCCGAGATTGTTGTAAGTTGCTAGCTACTTTTTGTTTACTCTGGGTAATGCAGACTTTTTTTCGGTGTTTAATTATACGTAACTGACATTTGATCTTGACCAAGTCTAAGTTAATAACGTTGCATATTTTATTGTTTCAGTGACTTTTTTTGCATCAAGAAGGATTCAATTTAGCCAGGGAGTGTTAAACCTGCTTTTTAAAGTGTTTTTCAAAAATAATTTTAGATTTTTTTTATAATAGTTTTGATGTGATGATATCGTAAATTAAAATACTATATCTGAAAAAAAACATGTACATCGTCGATACTTTTCTTGTGAAATTAGATAAATGCATACACGACTTGTATGATTCATTAACGGATATAAAACTTATTTTGGTCTTCGAGTCACGTTCTTATTATTTTTTTAATGGCCAAGGCATCCTCAACCAGCTTTCACAAATCATATTCCTGTTAATTTATGAATACAGGAAAAAAAAGATTGAATGGGTGTTCTTTTTTCATGGTGTATGATGGTATATTCTTTGGAATAATTGGCCAAATACATAAAATTTCCAAGTGGGGAATAAAAATTAGTGCATATGTTTCCTAGTTGAGGATTTTTGTGTGGTTAATATAACAAATATCATGATTTGATTTCTGTTTATTGTAGTAGATGGTAAAGCTTATCGATCCAGCTCTAGCTGTTTTAGTTATTTTAAAACATGTGCAAGGCGAAGAATTTTCATCCTGGTCTATACTTGATAAGACAATTGATTTAAATTTAAGAATATCATAACTTCAAAAAGAGAAAAAAACTTGGACATTAAAGTTATTTTGAAAATCAAATTTTCCATATTTGTTGTTAAGAAAAATAGAAATCTACATGCAACCACATAGTGATCCTCGTGACAATTGATTTCAAGCTTAAGCATGTAAAGTTAATGTTAAAGTCTATGTGACAGGGAAGGGTCAAGAGAAAATTCAATTTGTGATGAACTTCTTAAAAGTGGCCACTTTTTATAGCTAATACATCAAGGATCTTATACACAACAACCTGTAGCAGAGTTTGACATTTATGGAGTCTTTCGGAATGCATGTATAGTAATTTTTGTTGCCTCTTGTTGATTGATGCATTGGATCGGTAGATGTTAAAACTATCTTGTGCGTGGTTTCAGAAACTCTTCGCAGCATCTTCTGGTTCCCTGAGCAATCTACTAGTAGCAGAAGTATTAGCTTTCTTAATGAAAAGAATGCGTATTTAGCCAGGAACCATAATTTTTCTAGCCTAGCCTTGTTAAATTAATTGAAAAGCTGCATCAATTGGATTTATAGATGCCTGGAGATTTCACTTCCACAGCTTAAATATGAAAATAGTAGCTTTATATGATCCATCACTACTTTGTAGAACAGGTTTAGATGTCCTATTTTCATATTGTTTTGCTAAATAGTTTTTACTGCTAGGGATGCAGCAAAAGAAATTCTCATTGAGACTATTAATGGTTATTTTTCGTATTGTATCTGTACTCTCATGCATTAAAAGTCTAATCATAGTTAATGTGCAAAAAAGTGTGAAGATTAGTAATTAATAGTTTGTATTGTTTTTGACAGGGAGGAATACTCCTCGGTCCATCAGCTCTGGGTCGAAACAAGCATTATCTGAATAAAGTTTTCCCAGATAAAAGCCTCACGGTGTTGGATACTCTAGCAAATCTTGGTCTTCTTTTCTTCCTGTTCCTGATAGGACTTGAGTTGGACCTGAAGTCCCTTCGCCGGACAGGAAAAAAAGCTTTAAGCATTGCTGCTGCGGGGATTACCTTACCCTTTATATTAGGAATTGGAACATCATTTGTCCTCCATGGAACTATCAACAAAGGAGTGGATAAAGCTCCATTCCTTGTCTTCATGGGGGTGGCCCTTTCTATTACTGCTTTCCCTGTTTTGGCTCGTATTTTGGCCGAACTTAAGCTTTTAACAACTGATGTAGGTCGAATGGCAATGTCAGCAGCAGCAGTCAATGATGTGGCTGCATGGATACTTCTTGCTCTTGCTATTGCCCTTGTCTGGAACTGGCCATTCTGCCCTTGTATCTTTATGGGTATTTTTGAGTGGGTCAGGATTTGTTCTTTGTTGCATATTCATTATCCCTCCTATCTTTAAATGGATGGCAAATCGCTGCCCTGAGGGGGAGCCAGTGGATGAAATATATGTATGTGCTACTTTAACTGCTGTTTTAGCAGCTGGATTTGTCACCGATTCAATTGGAATCCATGCTCTCTTTGGTGCATTTGTTGTTGGAGTTCTTATCCCCAAAGAAGGAGCATTTGCTGGTGCTCTTGTTGAAAAAGTCGAAGATATTGTATCTGGTCTCTTTCTCCCATTGTACTTTGTCTCAAGCGGATTAAAGACCAACATAGCCACAATTCAAGGGCTTCAGTCCTGGGGTTTACTGGTTTTGGTCATAACTACAGCCTGTTTTGGGAAAATTGTTGGCACTATAGGTGTCTCTATTCTTTGCCGAATGCCTTTTCAGGAAGCTGTAGCTATGGGGTTCCTAATGAACACTAAAGGCCTGGTGGAGTTAATTGTCCTGAACATTGGTAAAGATAGGAAGGTAGAGTCAACTGTGCTCTTAACTAACTTTAATCCTTAAGCCTGTTTTAAGATATTTGTACTCGATATTCTTCCATTCAAGACTCTAATCATTTGGTTGACTGGCACTGCAGGTTTTGAATGATGAAACATTTTCCATCATGGTTCTGATGGCCATTTTCACAACTTTTATCACAACACCTTTAGTTGTGGCAGTATACAAGCCAGCTAAACGATCGAGCAGGGATGACTACAAAAACAGAAAAATTGAGAGAAATGACACCAATACTCAGCTCAGGATTTTGACCTGTTTCCATTCAGCAAGGAACATTCCCACAATGATCAATCTCATTGAGGCTTCGCGAGGGACTGGCAAGAAGGAAGGGCTGTGTGTCTATGCCATGCACCTCATGGAGCTCACTGAGAGGTCATCTGCAATACTTATGGTACACAAGATGAGAAAGAATGGGCTACCGTTTTGGAACAAGTTCCAGCAGTCTGGTAATAATCAAGTAGTTGTTGCTTTCGAGGCTTTCCGGAAGCTGAGCCGCGTGTCTATACGTCCAACAACTGCAATCTCACCAATGCATGGAATGCATGAAGACATATGTGAGAGTGCTGAACAGAAAAGGGCAGCGGCTATAATCCTCCCATTCCACAAGCACCAGAGGCTGGATGGGACATTCGAGACGACTCGGACTGAATTTCATTCCGTTAATATGAGGGTTCTTGAGAATGCGCAGTGCTCGGTCGGTATCTTGGTGGATCGCGGGTTTCGGCGGAGGCACACATGTCCCTGCAAGCAACGTCTCCTATTCCGTGACTGTTCTATTCTTCGGGGGCTGCGATGATCGTGAAGCCCTTGCTTATGGTGTGAGAATGGCTGAGCACCCTGGTATCAGTTTATCTGTTATTCGTTTCACTGCAAGCCCCGAGATTGTTGGAGAAATTGCCAGAGTTGATATAAATGACGACCACAATGTTTCGACGGAATCGACCGATAAAGAATGTATAGCCGAGTTCGAGAAGATAATTTCAAATGACAGCTCGGTCAAATATGAAGAGAGAATCGTGAACAATGCTGCGGAAACTGTGGAAGCTGCTAAGGAATTTAGTCGCTGCAATCTGTTTCTTGTTGGCCGAGTGCCTCATGGCCCTGTAGTTGCGTCTTTGAATGTAAAGGTAGAGTGTCCTGAACTGGGGCCTGTTGGACAACTTTTGATTTCTCCTGATTTCACAACTTCAGCGTCAGTCTTGGTTATGCAGCAGCATCCTAGCCCAGTAAGGTCAATAGGTGGTCCAACAAGGGTTGCAGAGATGCCTGCGGAAGATTCAGAAACTTAATACAATTGAGTTGAACTTGAAACATGCAGTATAGAGTAAATCTGATTAAATAGCTTTCATAGGGGCTAATTTGTCGAGTTTGCACAAACAAAAGGACTAAATTGGGGGGCCCGGGGCGGTGGTTTCCGAGAGGAGGGCGTTTCTTCGAAAGACACGGATCAAGGTTCCGTCTAGGCCTTCTTCAGTCTATCGTTAGTTCATTATATTGTTCATTAACAAAGTAGGTTAAATCCGTGTATTCATACTCGCAATAATTTAGGAGTTGGATTTTTAAAAAAAAAAAATAAAAATTGTACGCTCAATAAATATATTATTCACTAATTAAAGTGGTGATTGGTAATTTGTATATTAATTATATTCCTTAATATTAAGCTATTTTAGGAATTATATTATATATCTTGTGTATTCTCCTTCTGTTGAGTTATCAGAAAACTTTTTGGTTCTCGGGAAATTTTAAAAACTTGTTAGTGAGATTAGTTCTAATAATTCATGTTTTTTTTTTACATAGCGGTTACCCCTATTGCTAGTTAATTCTTGAAGTCTTATTATAGAAACTCTTAATTAAATTAAAATAAAAGAAAAGCAATAGAATTTCCAATAATAAAACCCTAGAAAAGAGGAGCTCTAAAAGACCTCCAGATAATGGGAAAGAAATATTAAAGGAGAAAACATAGTTAGAATGAAATGATAAAATAAAATAGTTAGATGAATCCGGGCTTATCATCTGTTTGACGGGACTCATAAACGGGTTCAAGCAATTTTAATTCTATGCATAACAGTAACTTCAATTTTAATTTAATAATCTCTATGTAGTTACAGACATCGATGCGAATATTTATATATAAAAAACTATTTATGTAAATAATAATTAAATTTGTTCCAGAGGACTTCTCGATAATCTGGCAAAGCGGAATCTGATTTTACATAGTTTTATTTTTAATATCAAATTCGACTAAAATATGTTTAAATCAGCTTTTAATTATTTTTTTTAAAATAAAACAATACTTTTTCAAGAGACTTATCATATGCGGGTGCGGACACAAACACTTGTATCGTATACATATTTTATTTACAAGATTAATAAGGGTTTGAGAGATTTTCTTGTATATACTTGTTTGTTTTTCAGTTAATTTAGTGTATTCGTTTTATACCTATGACAAGCCATTTGTGAGGACCTCCTTAGATGAGCGAAATGGTAATGCAAGATTTAGTCTAGTTGGGACTAGATTGCTATATAATAATAATAATAATAATAATAATGATAATTATAATAATAATGTGTGTCAACACCAGCACATGATAGGCCTCCAAGAGGCATCGTCCCACTAGAATCACATATTAAATTTTGTTATTGAAAGACACCTCTTTGGGAAAGAGGTTGAACTTTGTGCTTGTAAGCCACCAAAACCCTCGTCCCATTCTGGTTGTCTTTTATTTATTAATTTATTGTATTGTTTCAAGAATCATACAAACATTACAAAAATAAAACCCTTCATGAAATTAAAAAAAGAAAAAACTAAATCCGGGCTTTGAGGGTTTTGTTTCCAAGGGTCATTGAGTTATTATATTTTAAAAAATAAAAAAAAAATATTTAGAAACCACAATTAAGTTTTTTTAAAGGTACTGATATAGACAAAATTATAATAATATCGAGACGTCCCTTGACAATTATAGTGTAGCAAATGGTCGTCATGAACAGAGTCTTTCTTTCAAAACTTAATCATACAACCTTTTGGCACATGGCTGTTTTTTTTTTATTTAATGGAGACAAGACGAATCATATCTGGGGATTCGAACTACAGGCTTCTCATCTGGAAAGGGATGCTCCTGGTTTTATCTCCTTCTGGCCAGAATTAGAAGAAAAAAAATGCTAAATCATTGCGCGAAATCTCCATTTGATTTTATTCCACTGTGCTCAATCATGTTCTTGGTTGCTAATCGTTTTCATTCTAACTTCGTTTTCTTCTTCTTCTTCTTCTTCTTCTTCGTTTTTCTTTACCAGTCAATGATCGCTTTGACCGGAAAAAAATAGGTAGATTAGAATCCTTTTTTCAATTAGTAATACTTGTTTTTTACCTACACTTTCTAGATGAATTTCACCATTGTTTTTCTGTAGTATTGTACTCATCTAAAGGGGCGCAAAAGAAAAGAAAGCTTGATCAAAATTCTATAAGATGGAAGCCAAAACTTTAACAATGACTTCTTTCTTATCTTTTATATTTTTAGCTGAAAACAATACACAAGACAGAGAAATTGCTGTCTGACAGCATCTTTTGATCACGTGCCCTTAGAAGGACCAAACCCTGGTAAGCTCTCAATGCCTTCACCAGCTAGCTAAAAGAATGTCTGTAGTTCTCTTATACCAGAAAAAAAACAAACAAAAACTGGAGTTGTTGAGGTATACGATCATGCTATGCTGCAAGACAAATGACTAAAAACTGGAAATTATATACTATATAAGCTGAAGATAATGGTTCAATCTTGCACCAAATTGATCGAGGACAATCTCAGCTTCGACCATGAGAGATCTTGCAGTGAAATCATCCTTCATTATCTTCCTCCTCTTCACCCTTTCAGCTTGTTCAGCAGAAGCGTCTTTTAAACCAAACGAACCATGCAAACAACTTGTGCTCTATTACCATGACATTCTTTTTAATGGCACAGATGTGGCTAACGCAACATCTGCTGCTGCTACCGAACCTACAAAGCTTGGGAACTTCAAATTTGGTAAGCTAGTCGTTTTTGATGATCCAATGACCAAAGACAATCATCTTCTCTCACCTCCTGTTGCCAGAGCACAGGGGTTCTACTTCTACGACATGAAGTCCACTTACACTGCCTGGTTTGCCTTCACTTTAATCTTCAACTCCACCAAACAGAAGGGTACTCTGAATATAATGGGCGCGGACCTGATGACGGAGGAGACAAGAGATTTTTCTGTGACCGGAGGTACAGGAGACTTTTTCATGGCGAGAGGGATTGCTACAATTCGTACCGACACTTTCCAGGGGGCTTCTTATTTTCGTCTGAAGATGGATATTAAGCTGTACGAGTGCTATTAGGCATTCATTACAAGTTCTTTTCTTTTCTTTTCTTGTGGTCAGATCTGATGAATAAAATGAGTTTCTGGCTGTAATCTTGTAGTCTACTTGGGGGTCTGATCAATATCCAAGTCAGTTTCTGTGCACCAAGTCTTGCCAGTTATGTATCAATCTGGATATTTTGTTTAAATGCCTTTGAACGAGCAAGAAAATAGGGAAGGCAAAACCTGTGTTTAAGCATATTTCCCATCTTGATTAATGGAAGATGCTGACAGATCATTTGCTTGTTATAGTTTTGTTTCCTAAGACGGAGATGAGAAGAGTGATTACGCAAATCTCGAAATAAATCTACTAAAATTTATTAGTAAGTTAGCTATAACATGCGTGCTATCATATATAGTTCTTCTGGGTGCTTATAGCACATCATGAAATGCACATATCATCAACCTTTTCATTTCCTGGTTGTCTTTTATTTATTAATTTATTGTATTGTTTCAAGAATCATACAAAACTACAAAAAAAAAAAAAAAAACTAAATCCGGGCTTTGAGGATTTTGTTTCCAAGGGTAATTGAGTTCGTATATTTGAAAAAAATAAAAAGATATATATTTACAAACCATAATTAAGTTTTTTAAAAGGTATTCAACTAATTATATATACAAAAAATTATAATATTATCGAGACATCCCTTGACAATTATAGTATAGCAAATGATCGTCATGAACAGAGTCTTTTATTCCAAAATTTAATTATACAACCTTTTGCCACATGGCTGTGTTTTTTTTTTTTTATTCAATGGAGACTACGTACGAATCATATCTGGTGATTCGAGCTACAGGTTTCTCATCTGGAAAGGGATGCTCCTGGTTTTATCTCCTTCTGGCCAGAATTGGAAAAAAAATGCTAAATCATTGCGCGAAATCTCCATTTGATTTTATTCCACTGTGCTCAATCATGTTCCTTGTTGCTAATCGTCTTCTTCTTCTTCTTCTTCCATTTAAATTTCTATTGAATTTAGGGCAAAACTAATCGTCATATTTTTTTCCACGTGTGGGGCTTGTTTAAAAAACACACAGGGATCACTGAGTCAGTTCATGCTCTCTGATGCACGAATTCAGAATTGATAAGAATTTATCTATTCATCACAGCGAGATCATTGAGTTTTTCTTTACCAGTCAATGATCGCTTTGACCGGTTATAATCTTGCCTGTAAAATTCCAAGGCAATACTCAAGTTCAAGTCCAGCTCGATGATATATCAGGTTATGGAAATGAAACGCAGCAAGCACCGAAAAATCAAATTCATTAGAAGAAATCGAATGTTGTTTGAGATATTGACCGAGTGGAATTCTCCTTTTTCTGAATAAATTCTCCTGTTTGAGGTGATATGTGTTGAAGAATTTGGTTCCAATTCTGTTACAAATTAATGATAAGTTTTTTATTAATGTTAGTCATTTAATTCTATCATTTAGTGATGTGTTTTGATTGTTCTTTTCTACTTCTAGTTTGAATCTTATCTATGATAAGATTAGTTTAAGAGTTTGTGTTTGGTTATAGTTCTTCTTGTAATGCTTTGATTTCCTCTATAAATACAATTAAAGGGATGACAATAAAAAATAGATATTTGGTTCTTACCCCTTGATCTCTTTGTTCTTTATTCTCAGCTAAGGGCTGAAATATTTCTATTAATTCGTAGCTAAGGGCTTCAATTGAAATAGTGGACACCTCTATATTTCAACAATTGGTATCATAGCTTTTCTATTTTTCCAACAATATGTGCCGGAAGTTTTCAGCTGTTAGCCTGCCACCTTTTGTTATGAACCAAGCAATTTTCTGGCAGCCCTATGTCAGGAAAAATAGAAAATTAGCATGTCTCACTCAAGAGGGCTTCTCTTCCTCTTATTGTCAGAAGTCAAATGGTTAAGTCCAGTTGGAGCAACTTGGCCAGACGAAATTGATAGCGGAGTAAGAATAAAATCATAACTGACAAAAAAAAAGGTTTACTTCTGCAAATGAGTTTTTCCTTAATATGACCCTTTGGTTGTGAAGCAACATCATCAATTATCAATGACGAAGAAACGATTCCATCAAATTGAGATATCTATCTAAATTTAGGGAAAGGAAATGATATATTTTGAAGAGAGATAGATGGAGAGAGGTGGGAAAGGAAGAGGAGAAAGAAGCAAACAAAAATTGAAAACGAAAATAAAAGAATAATGAGAAAAGGTATAAAGAAAATCAAGTTAAAAGATATTTTAGATTTTTTCTAAATTTAAAAAAGAAATCTTTTTTGTTTTAGTCGGTTCTAAGGATATCCTTCAAGTTTGGATTTAATTGTCACCTCTAACATTGAAATCAATATTTTGATAACAAATATATTTTCTATTTTCATCGTAGAATTCTTATTTTGTTCTCAGTTTGCACAATTTCACCACAATGAACTCATGTGCGTGTATGCATGCGTAGGTTTGAGGGCAAGAGATATCTTTCATTAGTCAATGTGTTAATGGAAACTAAGTTATTTTCTCAAGTGATACTAAAAGCATGCCTCTCACATCGATCCAATATAATCAAAATAATTTAATAAATATTGATTTAAAAAATATATTATATATATAGGGTAAGCACTAAAAATACCAACGGGCTCGGTTCCAAATCTCTCAAAATCAAATTTAAACAACAAAAGATGTCTGCCTCCCTTAAACCGATCCTTAAAAACTCAAGAAACTCTTTAGAATTATAGAGACCGACGTTATGATGCCATTGCTGTTTTCCACCCAGGCGCCACTAGCTAGCAGCAGTGGCCGATCTACAAGCTTATTTTTCAGCTATTGACTCTTTTTAGGATATGTTTGGCACAACTATTGCTGTTGTGGTTGAGGTTGAAAAAAAAAATAGTTTTATGAAAAGCGCTTTTAGCTGCGGTTCAAAACTGAAATTGAAGTGTTTGGTTGAAATTGTTGTTGAGTTTGAGATTTAATGAAAAGCAGTTTCGAGTGTTTGGTTACCATGTTTTTCGTACTGCTGTCAACTTGTGAAATGACTTTAAAGGACATACATATTTTTTTTTAAAATATTATAGATTTAATTATCATAATAATAAAATGTAATTAATAATTCAAATAGATTACACACTCGTTTTTATTCTCATTTAATCGAAAAGCAACGTGGTTGTGGAGTAAAACGAAGTGACGCACCTTTCCCTTTTATCAGGGTTGATCTCTATGTACACAATTTTTAATTTTTTTAAAAACATGATTTTTATAATTTTTTAAAATCGGACTAAGTCTTTCCCAAACTAAATGGGCCGATACAACCAAGTTGGGCCAAAAGGGTCCATCTCTGCTGGACTTGGACTTGGCTGAGAGCAGCCCAGCCCAACAATTCAAAAAATAGGCACATGCACCAAACGGTGCATTGTGACTAGAGGGTCAACGGCCAATACTGAGAGGTAAAAGAGGTCGATATGGTTCTCCCTGTCGTGGTGGCGTCGAAAATAAAGGTTTGTGGTGGCCGGATGGGGTGTTGGAAGTTGTCGGGTCGTGCTGTCGTTCACCTCTACTGCTTCGTTATTGCTTTCCCAAAGCTGGAGAAGAAGGCTTGGGTGGTGGCTGGCTGTTGTTGGAGCTCACGATGGAGTTGGTGCTGCTGCTAGCCGGGAGCTATTGTAGGAGTTGGCAAGGAGAGAGAGAGAGAGAAGGAGGAGTTGGCAAGAGAGAGAGAGAAGGAGGAGTTGGCGCTGTCTACCTTGGTGGCTGATGTTGCTGTCGTCGGTGTTGGGGAAGACGATGCGTGGCTATAAATCCATGGGAATGAACCGCAGGATGAGTGTGGGTGTGAAGGATTGCCCTCAATAACTGGGAAGACGATGTGCGGCGGTAAAATCCATGGGTGTGAACCCTGCAAAACTCATGCCTTTGATACCTAGTTTAAAACTGAGTTTCATGCATGAGTGTGAACTGCGGCTGCGTTTTTCGTAAAGCATATGTGAGATGCTTTTAGAAACTTGCGGCCGAAATATTATTTTTGGTGGGGCCCACAACTAAATTTTTAACCGGTGTTTGGTTAACATCACTTTTGGCTCTACAATAAACCTCAATCGCAGGCCGCACGGCAGAGCCAAACACCCACCTAGGCAAATCCCACAATAAGGCGATCGCGAGGAATAACAAGTGATCGAATAGGGTGATGATCGCTCGCTTCACTGGAGGATATAAGCGATCATTTGCCAAAAATCAGGGCGGCGTCCCTGGAGGAAATAAGAATATCCACGGGGACCTTTTCCGTCGGAATGAGAGTGGTTTGTATTTCTCAACTATTGCTGGGTTGGTGAGGAAGTGATTTGTAAATTTAGCCTAGGTTTTTTTTGTTTTGTTTTTTGAGTTCAGATTTATAAGTCAACATTAGAAAACCATTAAAATTTTCTAATACATGAAGTCGATGGGAGAAATATATAATTAATTTCATTCAAATAGAAAAACTTGGTCTTATTTGATGTGGAAATATATATCACTATCTAATAAAAAAACTTTAGAAAGTGGAAAAACTCACAAGAGATATAAATCACATTGACTCTCAACTGGGTCACCTAGAAGACTTTGGATGTGCATGCTGTGGGACATATATATATATATATTCTATCATGTTGCTTAAGCATTTTTTTTTATTATTATTATTATTAGCCAAAGTGATATTGCATTTTAAGGGATTCGGTGGTTGCATAATCAAAACTACAATATTAAATTAATAGAAGCAAAATCCTTTTGGAATTAAGAGTACGTCCTCTTGCTGGAAATTAAGAGCTCACCTACCATCCCATTTCCATGGCCAAACAAATTGTCCAACTTTTCTTGACATAAAACAAATCATCACCTACCCCCACCAATCTTTCACCAGAATTTATGATTACACACGCAAGGGCTTCTTGAATAGTCAAACATAGGACCATATTAAGTGGATATATGCACCCACTGGTGGCCGTCGATTTTGATTCAAGAACGTGCCTTTTGTATAATATTTCAATCAAGTTATCATTATTTTTTATATATATATATATATATTCATAATGGCATTGTCTCATCGGATAAAATAACAAAACATATTAGTAACTAATTTGAGAGACGAATGGTAATGAGGTTAAAAATGATATAAAAACCTAATCTTGATAAATGAATTATAATACTAATTACAATTAAGATAACATTGGACAACACACAGCCACCCATAATAGAATAAAAAATATCAAAAAATAAAATTATATGCTGCAAGTTTATTTTTTACATCATCATCATCATCATTATCACCCCCACCACTACTAGTATAATTTGAGAAGCTTGAAGTCAAAAGCAAGGCAACAAAAATCCAGCACTCCAGCTCATGTGGTCAAACCTTTGCGGCCAGCCTAAACATGTGAATTGTTTAAAGAACAGCATTTACAAAGAGTAAAATCTATCCATCATGATAAACACCAATAATATATACATTTATTAAAAAAAAATACGAATTCCTCACAAAAAAATAAAAATAAGATTAAGATTACACCTCAATTTTTATATATAAAAAATCAAAACCACAGTTTATAATTAAGTCATCTTTTGATATTTTATATTAATGATAATATAATTATAAAAAAATGTTATATAAAAAATTTAAGATGCTGTTTTTATTTCATTCGAAAAACAATAAGAAACTGGATAGAAAAACTACGCAGAACCTCTAAAATATATTTTTCAAACTCAATATAATTATAAGAACTTAAGAAGAAAAACTATGCAGAACCTCTAAGCAAGTGGTTGCCACCGTGCAACTGTATCTTTTTAGTCATCTATGATCACCAGTCAAAGTAGATTTCTCCGTAAAGGTTCTGATTTGAATTATTCAAAACAGACAAATTAAACGATGTTTATACACAGCGATTCTATATTAGCTGAGCTACAAAGTAGACCATCAAATTTAATATACGTTGAAAAATAATGGTGACTCGATGACTCTGAAAGGATCATACTTTTCAAACCTCTCATGGCCGCGAGATGGTTCTGCTATCTTGTGACAAATGAAGAAAATAAGCTTATGATGGAAAGAGTTTGGAACTAACAATTTTTTTTATTTTTTTTTGGCGATTTCAAGTTTGAATCCTTTGATTGTTAATATGATAATTATTGGAGGCTTACATGATCATTAATTTGAGGACTTGCGAGATTAATCGAGGTGTGTATAAACTGACCCGAATACCGAACGTTAATAAAAAAGATTCAAAAATATATTATAAGGATCATTCCGAAAAGCTAGTTTTTCAGTTTTGAGATGAAAAAATATTGCATCGAACAAAGAAATTTTGGTTTTTTTCCGACTTCAATTTCTGTAAAATTAAAGTATTATTCCGTTTGTGAAAAATCCTTGAATATCTGTCCAATTGTGACAGGATTGTTACACATGCTGTTTTTTGTCGATTATCGGTAGCTAAGAGTAAAAAAGAGTCTAAAGAAGAATCCTGTTTCCTTATCATAGTCGATGAAAGCTCTTTTATTGGTTTGCAAGCCATGACTTTTTCCAGGCTATCTATTTGCTCCATTGCAAACTAATAATCGAAGACTGGTTGTCTTAAAATAAACTATCTCCCTATTGGTTATTGTAACCAAGATAATTTTTAACTTGTTATCAATCCTACGAGATGCTGTGTGCTAAGTTTCAAAAGTTTTCTTGAAATTAAAATAAATTTCAAATATTTTAAAACAGCTAAATAATTTTTTTTTAAAAAAAAATATATATATATCATTGTGAAAATCAACTTAGTCCAAACAATCCCGCAAAAGTTCCACTGAATTAATTAGCTGGAAAATAAACGGTCGTCGTAATTGATGGTTGTGTACAATTTCCGACCATTCAAACTCTTTAACGTGTCAGAGGGGCCGATGAATAGGCGAACATGTCTTTTTAGAATGGTCAACGATTCCCAGGCCATTCAAACCTCCTTCTTTTTACTGATCTAATGATTTCAGTTTCTGATATTTCACAAAATGAGCCAATCAACTTTCTACCTTAATTCAATCAGCTAATTTGATTACGAGAATTTAATATTTTTATTTTATTGGTAAAAATGATGTGTAGTGGGTGGGTAGTAAAGTAGTTCTGTGCAGACAGATCCATTTCATAAAATTAGGAAGATTCACTGATCGTATATCAACAAAATTCAATGGAGATTTTTGCGCCATCGTTTTTCAATTGACCAGCTTCCTCGTAAGATCCAACATGTGAGCCCTTATATAAGGAGCTAACTCACCACTAACTCAATCATCCACATCTTCTTCTTCTTCTTCTTCTTCTTCTTCGGCTCTTCATTTATCTCAAGAAAGACTGTCATTAGTAAGAAAAAAAAATGAGAGCAAGCTGTGTTCTTCTTTGTTTCCTTATGTTTCTGGCTGTATCTTCAGCCTATCCAGGCAAGAAGAAGCAGTACAAACCATGCAAGGAGCTAGTCCTGTACTTTCATGACATTATTTACAACGGCCGGAATGCTGCTAATGCAACATCGGCGATTGTGGCGGCACCGGAAGGGGCCAACTTAACCATCTTAGCGGGGCAGTTCCATTTCGGCAACATTGTAGTTTTTGACGATCCCATCACCCTCGACAACAATCTTCACTCTCCACCAGTTGGTAGGGCACAGGGCATGTATATTTACGATACCAAAAACACCTTCACTTCCTGGCTAGGCTTTTCTTTCTCCCTCAACTCCACCGAGCACCATGGAACCATAAGTTTCATCGGAGCTGACCCGATTATGGTGAAGACCAGAGATATATCCGTGGTTGGAGGCACTGGGGATTTTTTCATGCACAGGGGAGTCGCAACCATAGCCACTGATGCATTTGAAGGTGAGGTGTATTTCAGACTCAAGGTTGATATCAAATTCTACGACTGCTGGTAAAAAGCAACACGTGTGTTATTTGCTAATTAAGGATTTAGTATATTATTAAGTGGAGACTTGAGGGTGTGCTTTTGTTGTAGTCCCTTTTCATCGAATAAAACATCATAATTTAAGTGTTTTTTTTTTATTAATTTCATCTTCCTGCTTTGCAGCGATGAAATTTTGAAGCCAGCCGAGGCACTTTATAATATGGCCGGCTCTTCATGTTCTTTAGGAAAACAAATCCCATTTCTGAAATCTAATATCTTAGGCTTTTAAATATTTAAAATTTCTGGATTTGATAAAATAATGATAAATCTGATCTCACTTATTTTGTTTTTTTTTTAAATAAATTAATAAACTCAAATACAAGATAATAGTACCCTAAAAATTATAAACCCAATCCTAACTCTAAATTCCCAAACAGATCCTAAACCCTCCCCCTCCCCCTCGAATTCTCCACCCACTCAAATTTGTTCCCCAACGAGACCGACAACATCCTTTCACGTATCTTCAAATCGTAGCCACCTCTTGAATTGGATATTTGACGGTATAATTTTGTTGGTAATTTAATTTAGTCATCATGAGATTCAAGGCATGTATGAAAAGTGGAGGTGTGAGGCGAAACCAAAAGAGAGGTTGCAATGGTTTCTTGTCCTTGTGCTGAGAAAATCTCTAGGATTTTGATATATAATTGCAACTCCTGAATATTGTTTTTTAATCGGTAATAGTAATATACGAGCGATATATCAAATTTGATACATAATTTGATATATAATTGCAACTCCTGAATTTTGTTCGGTTTGTTTTTTCCTTAAATAAAATAACAAACCCTTTTTTTTTAATTTAAAATTAAAATCAGTTCAAATCAATCATTTTCGGTTTACTTAGAATATGTTTGATAGAATATGTTTGAAAATGTGATTGGGATTGATTTTAAAAATATTTTTTATTCAATACGACTGCACACTTTAGTTAATTAAAGACTAGACCAAGACAATCCAGGTCAATTATTTTGCAAAAGTTCAATCTGGGTTATTTTTGCATTTTCCATGAATTCCAGCAAGCAGGAATAAAAGCTCGAGCATATATCAGATTACGGAATAAACTTGGTCCTGTGTCTGTATCGAGCAAGTCTGATAAAAAAAAACTTGAAAAAAATGCAGAGATTAGAGTGGCCTCTGTACGAGGATGACAGAATGCGGCAACAAAGCTGTTCAATGGCTTTCTCCCCAGTCTCTTCCTTGTTCTTTTTATGTGAGGGATTCACATTCAGCAGGTCTGTTGAGACACTGCCTACCCCTCCAACAAAAGGGTATTGAGTTTGATAGTGATGGAAGCCCTCAAGTTCCCTGAAAAATTAACCAATCGCCACCCTTCACCACCTCTCTTCAACTTTATGGGTATTCTGGCGCTTTGATTGCGGGTGCATATGAAATTTATTGGCTTCGATTCAGACTAGAGATAAAACGGTGCAGTTTTTACCTCGTTTAAAATTTTAGATTTTTTTGTAAATTCTGCTCAAATTTTGATCGGAACATTTCGGTTTTGTTCTGTCCATTCCGTTTCGGCTAAATAGTGTTTTTTTTTAAATAATGAATAATTTTACAATATCAATCATATATCTTCATCCGGGAGTTAGATTGAGATGGAGTTTTACAAGGCGTCTCTTGACATATTTATATATAATATGTTAAAATTTTAGAGCAATCAGAGAATACAATGACCTTGCAAGATTGATGATGACATTCTCGTAATATTATACATGTTCATAATTTTGTTCAGAAAAATCATTTTATTGTTTTTTAGATTAAATTGCACAATTCTAAATAATTTTATTTTTGGATTTGAACTAATTTTTTTTTGAATTAATATATTTAATTATATATACACACACAAAAATAATATAACCCTGAAACGACACATTGAAACACTCCAAAACCAAAATATTTTTTTCGATTAAAAATACAAAACACCACCAACCTTGTTCAAACAGGTCTAAGATTGGTGTTGGTTTTATATCGTAGATGAGGTGTTGAATGAAGTGTTACTGTGAAAGTTTTAGCCTTGAGACAAGGTTATAATACTGATTTTATGAAAAATAGTAATTATTTTGGATGATGATAAAATCATGATAGTAATATTATATATAATAATTACGATTCTACAAATAATCAGATATTTTTTATTAGTTTATTTTTAGAATATTTATCTTTTCAACTAATCATATAGGAAAATTATAATTTGAACAAAACTATATATAAAAACTAAAAATTACAAATACACTTTTAATGTTTTGCTTTTAAGTAAATGACTTGTGATATACACAACAGATCTCAAATTTGAATTAAATTGTACATCTTTTATAAATATCTAAAACAACTGAGGTTTTATTTGCTCATATAAATCCATAAAATATACTTTCAGGAGAGCGGTTTCTTTACATTAAAAAACAAAAAGTTTTACTTTGAAGCAAGAAAAAAATAATCTTAGAGGACATAAGAAGACAAAACTAACTCCGCATTAGAAAGCGATTAACTTTCTAAATAATAATACTCACATTTGGTGGCCGTTTCTTTTCCAGTTTCGTGGTGAGCACTGATATTAGAAAACTTAAGTGTGTGGAATCATGATCAAGACTTCAGATAGAAAAAGGTGTTCCGTCTGGAGAATGGACTTACTGATTGGATTACAAGAAAGTCACCATAATTATATGATAAAAACATATAGTACTTGGCTTGCTAAGCAACAACTGGGTAAATCCTCTCATGATGGAGGTACTTTACACGTCCTTCATCTGTGGAATACTTCAATTATAATAACCACAAAATATGTGTCTCCATTATAATTTTTTTATTATTATTATTTTCAAAAAATATGAAGTGCCTGTCACTCTCCACTTTCTAATGTGAAATGCCAGTTATAAATTAGGGGAGTAGAGCACAGCAATCTCATCACCTCAAAGCAGCACTCCACAGTAATGGCATCTACGACAGAGCTCATCTCAGCTCTTCTCCTCTTTCTTCTAATCTGCAGCTCCGATATTTCCAGCGGCGAAAAAACCAGAAGACCCCAGCCATGCAAAAGGCTAGTGCTCTACTTCCATGACATTCTATACAATGGAAAGAATGCACAGAATGCAACATCAGCAATAGTGGCCTCACCAGCATGGGGTGACAAGACCACCTTGGCTGTACCAAATCGTTTTGGAGACGTCGTCGTTTTTGATGACCCCGTTACTCTGGACAACAATTTCCGTTCAACCCCGGTCGGACGTGCACAAGGGGTTTTACCTGTATGACAAGAAAGAAATTTTAACGGCTTGGTTTGGTTTCTCTTTTGTTTTCAACTCGACACGGCTGAAGGGTGCTATAAACTTTGCCGGGGTCAGATGATATAATGAAGAATACCAGAGATCTCTCTGTTGTTGGCGGTACCGGTGATTTCTTCATGACTCGAGGGATAGCAACGTTGATGACCGACGCATTCGAGGATGATCGGTATTTCCGGCTTCGTGTTGATGTTAAACTATACGAATGCTATTAGCGAAGGACTTTGTTCATGGCTTAATTTGTGTGATGCAACTCTGTTGACTGTTTCTCTGTTTTTTTTTCTTTTGTTTTAGAAGGAGGTTGAGATCCAAATAAAGTAATAGGTATGGTTTTTTCAGCTAAGGTAAAGGATGTGTTAATTGAGCTATATATGGCACGATTGACAATTCTATGGTCGTCGTATATGTATGTTTGTTTTCCTAATGTAATTGCATGATCATTAGTGTGTTTATTATTATAAATATGTTATTAAATGAATGGATATCCATCTTCCTCCACTTTATTTATTTATCTCTTATAACGATATTTATATAAAAATAAACATCAGGATCTCGAGTTTAAGACTTCCCAATGGATATGGGATGATGAAAAATAGCTTGTGATCTGCATAACAGATGTCGAGTTCGAGTCAAGATGTGTACCATTTGTAAAAGGTCTGGGACAACTGAGGTTTTTACTCGAGCATATGGGTCCATAAAATATATTTTCCACAGGGGTGAAGTTCCGTCATAAAAAAAAATATTAATATAACGATTTATTACTTATATATCTTTTAGCTCGTAAATAAAAGTTATTTTAATGTGATGTGTTGAGAGATTTTTTGGCTTTTCATTATATTTTGTTCTCTCTTTATTTACTATGTAGTCCTTCCTTTTAATTTGATACCATGTCCCTTTTGATTTTATATTATGTGTTATAGAGTGTTTAGGTTAGTGGTTGTTTGTTAAAGTATTTTTTAATATATATATATATATATATATATATATATATATATATATATATATATATATATATATATATATATATATATATTAAAATAATATATATTTTTATTTTTTTATATCAGTATATCTAAAGTAATTTAAAAAAAAACTCAAAAAATCTTAAAGCAATTTTTAAACAGAAAAGCAAACAAACACTCTAATTTACACTCATTAATAGCAAGATTTTGGGGTTGTTTAGGAATATAGTTGAGCTTACTTTTCAAAATGTTTTTCGTTCATAAATGCATTAAAATGATTTTTTTTTGTTTTTTTTAAATTATTTTTGACATCAAAAAATTTCAAATTTTTTTTTTTTATATTTTTTTCTTGTGGCTTCGTCACCATGTGTCTTGGTGGTTTTAGTTTTTCTATTTCCTTTTTCTTGTGGCTTGGTTGGCACGTGCTTCGGTTGCTGTAATAATTAATTTAGGTGTTATATTTTTTTCTTCTGCAAAGTTATTTTTTTATGTCTGGGACCTTATTTTTGGATGTATTGATGTGATCTAGCATCATTCATTGCCACTTTATGTATTTTATCTTGTATGTATATCAAACCACGCATGTAGACTAATGGCAACATGAAGTTTGATGCAGTTGTTGGGAAAAAAAACTATGTTTTCTCATATCTTTGTGTTGAAAATATTTTGAACCAATTATCAACTTCCATACCTTTGTTGATAATGATTTTATTGTAATGTTTTTGTATTTGGATATGTTGTTGTGTTTTATTATATCAAGCATTATATATGTAATAAATATAATGCAGACAATCTAACTAGGATAAACTATATTCTCAAAATGAAAATATATATTTTTTAAGAACCCCGTTGCTTTTCGTCCTAAGCAAAGCACTTCTCCTCTATTCTTGTTATCTATATTTAGAAGAGGAGTGTATGGAAGTTGCCCGACTCTATGGGCTTACTTTGAAAGAAAAGTTTGACTTCGTGGGCTTGCTTTGAAATAATAGTTTCAATCCATGATATTAAAGAAAATCACAAGGATAAAATTACATTTTAACTTTTATTTTCTATATAAAAAACCTCTCCGATACACCTTGAATCTTTCAAATTCAAGGTTGATAATCTATTTATTTTTATTATTTTTAAAGGTTATCTCTCTAAAATTTCCTTACACTTTATTTCTTTATAAAATTACTAAGTTTAATATCGGAAAGTCCCCAAGTTCATTAAAAATATATTAGCTACTAACCTCATTAGCTTACCAAACATTACCTACTACAATCAAAACTAACAACCACTCCAGGATATCAGACATTAACTACTATTAACACAATTATAAAAAATATTGGCACATGCTACCTTGGCATTACATATAAAGCTGTCAAACATTATGGATATTGGATATGAAGGATATATGATTAAACTAAAAAGGTTACCTAATTAAACTTTCCGTTAGCTCATTTTTTTCACTCACTTTATTATTTTGAAAATCTATTTTTTTTGTAATTGTGGTGTTTAGGTTATCTTACATGCACCACAATTAATTCTCGGATCTACTTAACACTTTACAAGCTCAATAAGCAAGTAAAGTATCGCGGAGGTGACAGACATGGACAAAGAAGATGGAGCCCGGGTGCAGAGGAAGAGAACAATTCTCTTCCTCCGCCATGCTACGACCTCAAGTGCAAATACACCAATAATTTTTTTTTTAATTTTGGATGTAAAAAAACAAATCTACCAATGTATATATAAATTACCAAAAAAAAATGTAAACCTAATCCTAACTCTAAATTCCTAAATAGATCTTAGCAAAACACCAAATCCTCCCCCTACCCCTCAAATTCTCCAACCCAAGGATCTCAATTTGCTCCCCAACGCGACCGACAACATCCTTTCACGCATCTTCAACTCGTAGCCACCTCTTGAATTGAATTTTCGATGTGGTAGAATTTTGTTGGTATTTTAATTTAGTCATCATGAGATTCAAGGCGTGCATGGAAAGTGGAGGCGTGAAGCAGAAGAAAAAAGAGAGGTTGCAGTGGTTTCTTGGCCTTGTGCTGAGAAAACCTCTAGGAATGTGAAGCGTGGATGGTTTTCACTGTGCAACGAGATGCGGTGGCGGAGAGGGTGTCAAGGAAGGCAACCAGGCCTTGTCCGCCACTAGTGGCAGGGGATGATCGTCAGGTCTACGGGGATCTTGATGAAGTTTTCCACAATTTTGTTTATCTGCTATACAGCAGCTTTTTTGTTAGGTTAATGGGGTTGTGTGAAGAATTCGTATCTTTTTTTAATTCGTGTAAATGCTGGGAGTGTTCAATTAGTAGAGCTGCATTGCTTATTGCAATCTATTCCAGCCATGCTGTAAAAGTCTTTGATTTTTTCTTTTTTTTTAAAATATATATATAATATGTTTTTTATAATTGTTTTGCAATTTTGCAGCAATACTTCACCTAGTTTCGGAATTCAGCAAATGCCATTGGAGAGTAAATTAATATCATGTTACTAAGAGCATGTTTGTTTAGAATAAAGGATGAGATATTTTAAAGACTTGGTAATATAATATAATATTGTATTGTTTGAATTAAAATTATTATTAAACATATAAATTAATTAAATATTCTTCATAAATTAAATAAATAGCTTAATAAATAATTTTTTTTCTTTGAGCACATGTATCATAGACAAAACATTCCAAAAGAGAGAAAAACAATAATCCAAACACTACATTTCGGGTCTGGTTAATTTATGTGGGGAAAAAACTATATAAAGTTTTTTAGGTTTTTTGGTGGGGGAGGGGGGTTGCTTTTAAAGCTTTCTGAGATTCTGCAAATCAACACGACTGCACACTTTAATTAAATAAAGACTAGACCAAGACAGGCCAGTTCAATTATTCTGCAAAAGTTCAATCTGGGTTATTTTTTAATTTAATTTCCATGCATTCCAGCAAGCAGGAATAAAAGCTCGAGCATATATCAGATTACGGAATAAACTTGGTCCTGTGTCTGTATCGAGCAAGTCTGATAAAAAAAACTTGAAAAAATTGCAGAGTTACAGTCTGATATGTTCAATGGCTTTCTCCCCTCCAACAAAAGTTCACTGAGAAATTAACCAATCGCCACCCTTTACCACCTCTCTTCAGCTTCATGGTTATTCCGGCGCTTGAATGTGGGTGGGTATGAATTTATTGGGTTTGATTCAAACAGGTCTGCCGAGAGTGATGTTGGTTTTCTATCGTAGACGAGGTGTTAAATGAACTATTACTGTGAAAAATTTTAGCTTGAGACAAGGTTTGAATGCTAATTTTATGAAAAAATCATAATTATTTGTTTGCTGATGAAATTATAATAGTAATATTATATATACTTTTTAGTCATTAAATAGGATTCTAAATAATCTGATATTTTTTATTAATTTATTTATAGAATATTTATCTTTTCAATTAATCATGTAGGAAAATTATAATTTGAACAAAACTATATATAAAAATAAAAAATCACAAATATCATATTTCAAATACATTTTTAATGTTTTGCTTTGAAGCAAGAAAAGAAAATCTTACAGGATTAAACTAACTTCGCATTAAAAAGCGATGATTAACTCTCTAAATAATACCCTCATTTGGTGATGACCTTCTTCTTTTCCTCATTTGATTACACTAAAACTCTTTATCCCTCCCTATGAAAGGGGTGCTCATGGAAGTGCAGGTAGCAGAATCATACTTTTAAAAAATTCTCCAAACGCACGTCAAACACCCATGTATATTGGCCCATTGGGAGCTACAGAGTTCAAAAGATGGAATGACGCACACAGTATATTTCAGATATAGTCTGTGATTCACATGTCTGTCCTTTTTATTTTTTTAAAAAAATGAAGTGCCTGCCACCTCCATTTTCTAATGAGAAATTCCAATTATAAATTAGGGGAGTAGAGCACAGCAATCTCATCACCTCAAAGCAGCACTCCACAATAATGGCAGCTACGACAGAGCTCATCTCAGCTCTTCTCCTCTTTCTTCTAATCTGCAGCTCCGATATTTCCAGTGGCGAAAAAACCAGAAGACCCGAGCCATGCAAAAGGCTAGTGCTCTACTTCCATGACATTCTATACAATGGAAAGAATGCACAGAATGCAACATCAGCAATAGTGGCCTCACCAGCATGGGGTGACAAGACCACCTTGGCTGCACCAAATCGTTTTGGAGACGTCGTCGTTTTTGATGACCCCCTCACTCTGGACAACAATTTCCGTTCAGCCCCGGTCGGACGTGCACAAGGGTTTTACCTGTATGACAAGAAAGAAATTTTAACGGCTTGGTTTGGTTTCTCTTTTGTTTTCAACTCGACACGGCTGAAGGGTGCTATAAACTTTGCCGGGGCAGATGATATAATGAAGAATACCAGAGATCTCTCTGTTGTTGGCGGTACCGGTGATTTCTTCATGACTCGAGGGTTAGCAACTTTGACGACCGATGCATTCGAGGATGATCGGTATTTCCGGCTTCGTGTCGACGTTAAACTATACGAATGCTTTTAGCAAAGGACTTTGTTCATGGCTAATTAATTTGTGTGCTGCAACTTTGCTGATTGTTTCCCTTTTTCTCTTTTTTCTTTTTTCTTTTTGTTTTGTTTTACAAGGAGGTTGTGATCCAAATAAAGTAATAGGTATGGTTTTTTCAGCTAAGGTAAAGGATGTGTTAATTGAGCTATATTTGGCACGATTGACAATTCTATGGTCGTCGTATATGCATGTTTGTTTTCCTAATGTAATTGCATGATTAGTGTGTTTATTATTATATATATGTTATTAAATTAATGGATTTTCATCTTCCTTCACTTTATTTATTTATCTCTTATAAGTTATAACGATATTTATATAAAGATTTATTACTTATATATCTTTTAGCCCGTAAATAAAAGTTATTTTAATGTGATGTGTTGAGAGGTTTTTTTGCTTCCTCATTATATTTTGTTTTCTCTTTTTTTGCTATGTAATCCTTCCCTTTTAATTTGATACCATGTCCCTTTCGATTTTATATTATGCTATAACACAATCATAAAATATATACATAAAAATGTTTTCTTCGTCTTTCTATTTTATATCATTTATAAATTCAAAATTTACTTTTATTTGCACCATCACATGGCTCTCAAAGATAAATTAACCTACTGAAGAGATAGTAGAATTAGAAAAATTATCACCTAGAGAATACAGATTCTTTTTAATCTCTCATATGATTTTTTTTATCTCCTTAAGAGGAAAAAAATATATGTTGTATTATCTTAGTTTTTCGAGGAAGTTTTATTCATAAATAATATTTTATACATGTTAAATGCATTTGTTATTATATAACATATATTTTTATTCATAAATAATATTTTATAACATATATTATCTTAGTTGAATGAATGCTAAAATATTTGATTAAAGTGGTCATGACTATGCTACAATATATTGTCCTTCGCATTGATCCACCATCATTAACAATAATATGTAGAAAGGAAAAGGATTCACAGACAAATCCTTTAAAAAATGCGAAAACAAATGACTATTATAGATGTAGAATGGACCAACCCTTTTACTAAGCATAATTGAAAGAAAAGGGAAAAGGTGCAAAAATATGTTCCAATGAATATCATAATTTGCTAAATGTTATGCATATTGATTTCTTTGAAAATAAGGATGGGAAAATTAATTATTATAGTTATAAAACTTGACTACAGGTCGACCCAGAACAAGCATAAGTTATGGGTTGGGTTAATCATTAACTCAGGCTAATGTAAGAATAAAAATAGTTATTATCACAATTTTTAAACTTGAGACATGGCTTGACTCAAGGTTTGAGTCATAGGCTAGGTTGATTCTTGACTCGAGTTAACATAATATAAAATTATTATTTTTTATGAAAGTTTGTTATCCTTTGATGTATTGATGTGCTCCAGTTGCATTCATTGCCATTTTATATATTTTGTCTTCTATTTATATCAAATCACACATGTAAACTAATGACAATAAATTTTGATGCAGTTGTTGGAAAAAAAAAACTATGTTTTCCCACATCTTGAAAATATTTTAAAGCAATTATCAATTTTCATATCTTTGCTGGTAAGGTTTTATGGTAATGTTGTTGTACTTGGATGTGTTGATGTGTTTCATTATATCAAATCTTGCTTATATAAATGTTATATCTTATTTTAATAATAGTAGAACTTATCCAATTATAAAAATTATTTGCTAATACCACAATGTAGTTTGGGTAATCTAAGTAGTATAAACTATATTCTCAAAATGAAAATATATATTTTTCAAAAACCCCGTTGCTTTTCGTCCTAAGCAGAGCACTTCTCCTCTAGTCTTGTTATCTCTATTTAGAAGAGGAGTCTAACTCTATGGTTTTATCGTATGTAAATAGCCCGACTCTACGGGCTTACTTTGAAAGAAAAGTTTGACTTCGTGGGCTTGCTTCAAAAGAATAGTTTCAATCCATGATATCACCCTAAAAAAATCACAAGGATAAAATTACATTTTAGCTTTTATTTTCTATATAAAAAAAACCTCTCGAATACACCTTGAATCTTTCAGATTCAAGGTTGATAATCTACTTATTTTTATTATTTTTAAAATTTATCTCTTTAAAATTTCATTAAACTATATTTTTTCATAAAAATACTAATTTTAATATCGTAAAGTCCCCAAGTTCATTAAAAATATATTAGCTACTACCCTCGTTTGCTTACCAAACATTACCTACTACAATCATAAATAACAACCACTCCAGGATATCATACATTAACTACTATTAACACAATTATAAAAAAATATTGGCACATGCTACCTTGGCATTCCATATAAAATTGTCAAATATAATAGATATGAAGGACATATGAGTAAACTAAAAAGATTAATTAATTTACAACTAATTTTTAGATTCACTGAATACCCTGCAAGCGTAATGAACAGGTAAGGCACCACGAAGATGACAGATATGCACAAAAAAGATAGAACCCGAGTGTAAAGAAAAAGAACAAGTTCCTTCCTCATTAGGCCACGACCTCAAGTGCAAATCTACACCAGCATAATTTTTAATTTGGATAAAAAAATCAAATCTACCAATGTATATATAAATTACCAAAAAAAATATAAACCTAATCCTAACTCTAAATTCCTAAATAGATCTTAGCAAAACACTAAATCCTCCCCCTACCCCTCAAATTCTCCCACCCAAGGAACCTCAAATTCTCCTACCCAAGGATATCAACATCCTTTCACGCATCTTCAACTCGTAGCCACCTCTTGAATTGAATTTTCGATGTGGTAGAATTTTGTTGGTATTTTAATTTAGTCATCATGAGATTCAAGGCGTGCATGGAAAGTGGTCCACGTCTAGTGTGATATATATAGGCGTGCATGGAAAGTGGTCGCCATTCGAGAGTAAGTGCCCATTTCCGAATTCAGCAAATGCCATTCATGGAAAGTGGTCCTCGTCTAGTGTGTGTGTATATATATATATATATATATATATATATATATATATAATATGTTTTTTATAATTGTTTTGGAATTTTGCAGCAATACTTCACCTAGTTTCCGAATTCAGCAAAAGCCAATGAGAGTAAGTGTTTTTTATTTAGAAATGTATCAAAATGATGTTTTTTTTAAAAAAAAATTATTTTTGATATCAGCATATCAAAATAATCTAAAAATACTAAAAAAATTAATTTAAAATAAAATATAAAAAAAATTCAATTTTTTTATAAACACTCTCCAATCACAATACCAAACAGCCCCTAAATTAATATCATGTTACCAAGAGCATGTGAAAGGTGTCAGTGCAGGGAGCACTCGTACTCTTTACCTGCTCCATTTTGCGGGCATGACAAGAAATGGAGGACCCTACAATCGGCTTTTAAAGATAATTTTGGTGAAAGGTGTATTTTTAAAAGTGTTTTTTTTATTTAAAAATATATTAAAATAATATTTTTTTATTTTTTTTAAAAAAAAATATTTATAATATCATCATATCAAAATAATCTAAAAACATCAAAATAATTTAATTTTAAATAAAAAATAATAATTTTTTTCAAAAATATTAAAAAAAAAGAGATGGAATGACGCACTCAATATATTTCAGATATAGTCTGTGATTCACATGTCTGTCCTTTATATTTCTCTTTTTATTTTATTTTTTTAAAAAGAGATGGAATGACGCACACAATATATTTCAGATATAGTCTGTGATTCACATGTCTGTCCTTTTTATTTCTCTTTTTATTTTAAAAAAAAACATATGAAGTTCCTGTCACTCTCCATTTTCTAATGTGAAATGCCGGTTATAAATTGGGTGGGTAGAGCACAGCAATCTCATCACCTCAAAGCAGCATTGCCATAATATTGACACAGTGCTCCATAACAATGGCAGCTACGACAGAGCTCATCTCGGCTCTTCTCCTCTTTCTTCTAATGTGCAGCTCCAACATTTCCAGCAGCGAAAAAACCAGAAGACCCGAGCCATGCAAAAGGCTAGTGGTCTACTTCCATGACATTGTATACAATGGAAAGAATGCACAGAATGCAACATCAGCAATAGTGGCCTCACCAGCTTGGGGTAACAAGACCACCTTGGCTACTCCAAATTTTTTTGGAGACGTCGTCGTTTTTGATAACCCCCTCACTCTGGACAACAATCTCCGTTCAACCCCAGTCGGACGTGCACAAGGGTTTTACCTGTATGACAGGAAAGATTTTTTCTCTGCTTGGTTTGGTTTCTCTTTTGTTTTCAACTCGACACGGCTGAAGGGTGCTATAAACATTGCCGGGGCAGATGATATAGCGAAGACTACGAGAGATCTCTCTGTTGTTGGCGGCACCGGTGATTTCTTCATGACTCGAGGGGTAGCAACTTTCACGACCGATGCAGTCGAGGATGACCGGTATTTCCGGCTTCGTGTCGACGTTAAACTATACGAATGCTATTAGCGAAGGACTTTGTTCATGGCTAATTAATTTGTGTGCTGCAACTTTGTGTTTTTTCAGCTTGGCTTGGCTGATTAATTTGTGTGCTGCAACTTTGTGTTTTTTCAGCTAAGGTAAAAGATGTGTGGATTGAGCTATGGCACGACTGACAACTGTATGGTCGTATATGTGTGTTTGTTTTCCTAATGTAATTGCATGATGATTGGTGTGTTTATCATTATGAATATATTAATGGATATTCATCTTCCTTCACTTTATTTATTTATCTCGTATAACTATTTTATATAAAGATTTATAATTACTTGTGTAAATAAAAGTTATAATGTAATTTGATGTGTTGAGAGATTTTTTTAGCTTCTTATTATATTTTGTTTTCTTCGTCTTTCTATTTTATACCATTTATAAATTCAAAATTTACTTTTATTTGCACCATCACATGGCTCTCAACACATCAAATTAAAATAACATTTTATACAAGTTAAATGCATTTGTTATTATATATCTTAAAATAGTTTTTACTTTATGATTTTTCATCTTAATAATAAAAATATATAAGAGAAGATGAGAATGAGTGAATAATATATGTATAATATTAAAAAAGAAAATGAGACATCTTTGGAGGATGGTGTTATAGAAATGCTATTTCTCTGCCATCGTCTTCATTAAATAATTAAATATTCATTTGTCCTTTGGTAAGATTTAAAGAAATATACAAGCACCATAAGGTAGTAATACTTTCAAAAGCTCGCTATAAATGGATTCACCTGAGATCATAGGAATTTAAAATTGTAAGCGAGTATAACTCGACACTATTTAGAATTACTTTTCAATTAAAATTATGCAAAGAAAACAATACTATGAAAAAAAATGTTAAAGAAAACTTGTTCTACATTTCACGGATGACCAATTGGTTCACAATCATTCACATAAATGAATGCTAAAATATTGTTATTTATTAATATTGATGTCCAGATCAGCTTGCATGCACTTCAGCTAATCTCACGAACCCTAAAGTTAATAATCATGTAAAGTTTTAATAATCATCATATTGACAACCACAATACTCGAATCTAATATCTCAGGGAGCAAACCTTTGGTAGATATTACTATCCGAAAGAAATCTAAGCTTTACTTTGATACACCAATGATAACCTGTTTCAAAATCATAATTGCCAAGTTTTCTGTAGAATATGAAAAATATGCTTTCAAAATTTGAAGTGAATAATGCAGCGAGTATCATAATTCCCCAGTTATATAATATAAATTTCTTGATTGTTGAAACAAGGCCATGCACGCCAACTATATATAACTGGTAAAACAAGATTTCTACCCCATCCAACTAATCCTTCTCTTCTCCTTTCACATGCAACACCAGGCCTCATCTATCTACCTTTTTGTGTACGTTTTGCAAATTGCAGTTTTGGGAGGTTCTTTACTTGGGACATTCTTATCAGAAAAGGTAGGTTTGCAATTTCAACTTTAACTTCCATATAAAAGCAAAACAAATCCTTCTAGATATATTTTCCTTGTCTCTGCTACATGGAATTGCAAAAGTTCCAACTTAGTGCACCTTGATTTGTCTCTTCAACAATGGAAGTCGCACATATTGTCTGACTTGTATTGAGGATGGGAAATGATCTGTGACTACAATTGATCTGGCGGGGCACACAAGTATGCCCCACCTGATCAACAGTGGGAATGAATTCATGCCACCTAGCACGATTCATTGAGTGGTCCAGATTGTCCTCCTTTCTGCACATATTGCCATCAAAATTTGTTTGAAACCTATTGATGCAATCAGCATTCAATTCCTGATCAATCATAACTAATATAAGAAACTCACTGGGGCCAATTAGTCCAACATGGAATCCAATCCAGTCAGCACATCTTAATTGATAGAAGATGTGCAGTGCAATGAATGTTAAGTGGAGTCTTTTCCTACTAAAAGGAATCCGGCCAGGAGGTTTGCATGAATTGTCTAGTCCAAGAATGTAAGGTCAGAAATATCACGGTATTTGTACCTTGAAAAGATCCCTTGGTTGGACCAGCATGATTAAGCAACCACATAAAGTTTATCCCATAAGACTATACTCCAGTTGGAATATCTTGGTAGCTAGTGGACCTGCGTGCCTCTGCTCTACCAAGGACATCTTCATTCTTTGCCATGATTTCTTGACAAGTGAAGCATGATTTCTACTAGGAATATAGTAACATGCAATGAGGAATTTTCTCATCTTCGTTTCATGCGCTAAGGAAACTTAGTCCATTTCTTGTACAGGCCATTGCTTATATTGGAGGAGTTCTTTTTCTCGTCTTTGCTGCTGTTACATTGCTTAAATGTGTGCTAGATTTTGAGAAGTGGAGTAGTTTTTGTTGCAGTGGAGTTGAGTCAACTCCAGGAAATTTACCAAGGTGGGATCACAGATGGAAACAAACTTCATTCGTTATTTTTATTTTTTTGTGTTCTGAGGTTTATGATCTGTTGGTTTTGTAGTTCTTGATTGTGATTTCTGGAAAAAAAAAATTCTCTCTTTTCTTTTGTGCGCGCGCGAGGTCGTTCGATTTTTGCTGCGATTGCAGATCTGTTGGTTTTTTAGTTCTTGATTGTGATTTCTGGATTTTTTTTCTCTCTTTTCTTTTGTGCGCACGCGAGTTCGTTCGATTTTTTGCTGCGAAGCGTTAATCCACTGTTCATCAAAGGGGAAAAAAAAGGCGCATGTACGCACACGAAGCACCGAGGATAAATGTTCAGTCTACAGTGCCAACCCCCGATCTCTTTTAGTATATTAGTAATTAACACCGATGCTATTTTTTTGTTAATTTTTTTTTTTGTTGAAATGCAAAATAATAATTACACCATTGTGAAGAATAGTAAATTTTACCTAGGTGCACAGTGAATTCTCCATAGGTTTTAAGTTTATTTTTTGTAATTTTAGGCAAAACCTCACTATAATCCCCAAACAATGTACTTATTCTTAATTTAGTCAAAATATAATTTTTGTTAATTATATCTACAAAATATCATCCACATGTCAATTAAATCTTCCCCTCAAAATCTTCTCACTTTTTTTTTCTTTTTAATGAAAACTTCAAGCTCTCAATTTAGACAGTCTGGAAACCCATAAGATAATTTTTATTATTTGTTTTTCTTACTAATAGAAGGTTGAATTTGTAACTTGTATAAATTGAAAACCCTACTGAACTATTGCCAGGGCCTGAAATTGTCAATGTTGCTCTTCTATATAAAACACTCAACTTTCGGATAATAAAAACAGGGCCATCAACATTTTTCTATAGACAGAGCTTTTTATGGGCTTTCTGGAGAATACCTTAAGCTAATATGATTCTGTAGTTTGTACAATTTTAGGCCCTAACAGCCCAAAGGCCCATAAGTAAAGTAAAGCAAACAAAAAATCCCACGCCCAACAGCATAGAGTAAACTATAACTTGGTACCTGGTTTTTTAAGAGATAACAAACCAATTCTTTAATTTTAGAAATTATAAGTAAACCATTTTTTACTTAACTTATTAGAAGATTTGTTTTTTAAAAAAAAACAAAAATAATACATAAAAATGAAATAAAAATAAAAAGATAAAATATAGAGCGAGATACAAAAATTAAAATAAAATAAAGGAAAATATTTGGATTAAATATGGGTTTTTGAAACTAAAGGACTGATTCATTACTTTCTAATAAATATAGAAACTAAGTTATAATTTATAGCCATTGAAAGAAGTCCAGATGGTGTTGGCGCTATACAACACAGATAACTTATCCATCATCTCGTATAAACAGAGAACCAAAGGTTCACAGAAAAGCAGTTGTGCGAGTGACAGAGAGAGAGATGCCAAGCTTAACGCTCGCAGAGAGCCGTTTGATGGCACATTCATTGCCCCCATGTCCTAAACCGCAAACCTTTTGCTTCCTACCTTTGAATTCTTTCCCCAAGAAACACAGCTCTTCTAAGCTTTTCCTATGGCAACCACCCAAGTCTTTACTTTTCTCCAGGTATCTTCTTGAATTTTCAATTTCTTCATTTTTCTATGTTTCTTTTGCTATTTGAGCTTCAAGCTTATGCGACAAATACTGAATTCTGAGCTGATGTGTGTATATGGTTAGTGGTTGAATTTGAAAATTTCGATGACCGAAATTTATTGTGCAGGTTTTCAAGACAATGCTGCGTGAACTCATTTGAAGAGACATTTGGAGTTGTTTTATCGAAGCTTTCTAAGAATCGGGATGGTCTTGTAATGTTTCTAAAAACAAGTCCTTGTATATGAACTTAGTGCATGTGTATTTTACACCTTAAATGCAATTCAATTTTATTTAATTGATATCATAATGCAATGCCATTTAGTGGTTTAATTGAATGGGAGAT
Organism: Salix viminalis; assembly: GCA_029228465.1. Taxonomy (NCBI): domain Eukaryota; kingdom Viridiplantae; phylum Streptophyta; class Magnoliopsida; order Malpighiales; family Salicaceae; genus Salix; species Salix viminalis. Next base: position 5,233,159 of record CM055428.1, read on the forward strand.
TTTCTTTTTTTGCATTTTTTTTATGAAAAAACTTGCAATTTTGATGTAAAAATTCACTTTTTTGTTGTTTCTCTTCTCCAGTTTTGTATTTTCATGGGGATGCTCAATTATGAACAGGGGCTTAGAGACCTTGGTTGCAAGAATTACCAAGACACCACAGGAACAGTTTCAGATAAATCACTAGTGAAGAAAATGTCATCAAGGGAGAATCACATGGTGGCTTCTGCACCATCACATGGCGGTTTCCTCAAGTTTTTGTTGATCTCTGGATATCTAACACTTCAAGGCTCTCGACCAGCAGTTGCTGGAACAGATATTTCAATTGCTTTGCAATCAATTCCGTACTTGGGGGACCTTGGTGATATTAGCACAGGTTTTGCTTCAGTTAGGAGAATCTCCCTGTATCTCTTACAACTGACATTTTTGTTATGTTTAGAAGCTAGAAATTTGGTCCTACTGAAATTTCTACATATGCTTAATTGCAATTAAGAGTCTTTCATATTTCCTTTCATCAGAACAACTAATATCATCAAATGCAATTTTTTTGGTTGCAGGCATTCTTGCTTATATTTTTCTCTGAACTCGGGGATAAGACATTTTTTATTGCTGTAAGTAACTAAGATTTTCCACGGGACACTTCATTATCTATGCAACATAAATTTTCCACTACTCTTTTCTTGTTGCAACCTAATGAGTGATGTGAATCCTTTATTTACCCAATTGAGTATGCATGTTTGTGTATCTATTACACATTTGTTTGAAATCTGCATCTGTGTGTTTGTGGCTTGGCAAGAGAGGTTAAGCTTAAAGGCTTTTTCGGCAACTTCCCAATCCTCCAAGCAATGTTAATTTTTAATCCCAAATGCCACGCCAATGTTCTCCATAGTGTCTTTGCCAATTTACTATTGAAATTTAAATTAAAGAAAAGACTCATGATGAAAGAAATAACCTCCAGTTTCGTGCTTCTATGCTATTATGAATAACAAGCACCTTGCTGAAGATAGAACAAAGCTCAAGATGTGGGTGTTTTATGTCCTGTGCAGGCACTTTTAGCAGCTAGGAATTCTGCTCCCATTGTTTTCACAGGGACATTTGGTGCACTTGCGTATGTTTTCTGCTCAAGCATGGTGATTTAGATGTCCTTTGCATTTTAAACTTTATGATAGTGAAATTTCTTGTGAATAATCTATGTTCTATATGATCTGATTCCGCTATTGATCTTCCTGTTGAGATAATCGGAGCACTTCTTGATGTGATTTGGGAAAGAAGCTTCCATGCATTAAAATATAATAACATTAAACTATTAATATTACTTGGAAGCCAGAATCCTTACATAGCTCTAATGTATTTCCAGATTAAGAAATCATCCGTGTAAGCAAACGATTGAACAAACTATTTGGCTGTGCTTGAACTCCAAATTTATGATTCAAGTGCTTATTTGTGTTCATAAAGTCTTTTCCACAGCTCTTCAAATTGATATCTTTATGCACTAACTTCACACCTTTGTGCTTCAAGCTCAAACTTTTACGCTCAAGGCCACGCATTTTTGGTTCAAATCCATAATGCTTTGCTCCAAATCCAAGGCTTTAGTTCATTAACTATGATCTTTGGAATCCATAACTTCATCCTTCAACTTCATGCGGTGAAATTTCACACCCGTGTTTTCTTATCGCAATTTTTTATATTTCACTTTTACACCTTTGTACTTCAAAATTTTGTATACGAAACCCTGACCTTTTTGCTTCAATTCCACACCTTTGACATTCAAGTACAAATTATTGAACTGAAAACCATACCTTTCTGCATCAATTGTTTTGATGATCTTGCTGAAGTCAATACCTCAGACATGTATAGCTTATATTTTGAAGGACATGTTATCATTCATCTATTGCATAGTGTATTTGTCTCGTTTCTGTTAAAATGAAGATGGAAGTGAACTGTTATTTCTTACAGAAAAGCCCATATGTCATGGCAGGGTGATGACTATCATATCTGTTGTTCTTGGAAGAACGTTCCACTATGTTGATGAAATCCTTCCATTCAGGTATTGCTATGAAACTTCTTATACTTTTAGAATTCGTTGACTGATGGTGAATGGAGTGGATGTATTTAATATTAGTGGTATTAGATGCAGTAAATATTGAAATAGAGTGGATACGTTACAAAAAACAAAATGATTGCTTGAACTTGTAAACATTTGGTTGGTTTCTATTAGAAACCTGAAATCCTTCCATTCACAATGTATTGCTTAGGCTAGAACATGAACTTGAGACCTAACTCCTGTTGGTTTGCAAAGAGTGCTACTAATGAGCCACCAGCCAATGGGTTTTCTGTACTTTACCTTTACAAGAACCTATATGTGAATTGTTGCTCTAATATAGTATATCGATTTACATGCAGGTTGGGTGAGACTGATTTGCCTGTTGATGATATTGCTGCAGTTTGCCTTCTGGTAAATATTTGATCTTCATTTTTCATCTTAAAGTAAGAACTGGACTGCAAAGCTCAGACAGTCTGTATTGTCCAAAATGACCCCAAAACACACAAGTCTTACAAACTATTATTTGCATAAGACATATAATAAGCTAATTCAAGTAAACATCAGGTCTATTTTGGGGTTTCAACACTTATTGATGCCGCATCAAGTGATGGTCTAAAGGCAGAAGATGAACAAAAGGAGGTGATCTTTAGTAAAATGCAATTAAAATTGAAGATTGATGCTCTTTCTCTATGTTTTTCATTTAATCTCATGTTATGCCTATGCTTTAAACTAGGCTGAGTTAGCGGTTTCGGAGTTGTCAGGAAATGGCACTGGGATTTTAGCTGCTGCTAACACCATTATCAGTACTTTCCTCTTGGTTTTTGTTGCGGAATGGGGTGACAAATCTTTTTTCTCGACGGTTGGTGAGTTACTATGCTAAGAATTATACTCATCAGGCAGATCGTAACACTTGCTGGAAACAATTACCTATAGGATTTGTTTCTCGCTCCTGCTTTGTGTGAGGCATCAAGAACTGTACTGTTTAAGCATATTTTTGGATATGCAAATCGATTTGACATGTTTCTTTGACTAGACTGTAGAGGTGGACTTAGTCTCAGGGCATCAAAGCTGGTCTGAGAATAACACGTAGCCACAAAACTAAAAGAAAAAGGTCATTGTTTGCATTGACTGTTGAGTATGGATGGCACTATTCACTTTGAATTTGAAAATCATCTCCTGTATTGTGTGTTTTCAGCCTAAGAGGCAAGTACTTGGGGTAATGATAATGGCCTAATTTTTTTGTCTCAATAAAAATCAGGCAGGCCATGTTTGTAATTTAAAATAAATGCTAAAATACCATGAATAACAAAGTTCATCTGCTGTAATCTATCTGTTATAGAACCAAGATTGGACGATTTTTTTTCCTCCTAGAGATTCAATATGCGTAGTGCTTTTCTTCTTGCCCAGGACGAATTGGAATGAATTCTCGATTTCCAGTATACAGAGTAAATAGCTTGTCCCCATGTGATCCTGAGATCAGCTTTGCTAACAGAATTTTCATCTTCTCATGCAGCACTTGCAGCAGCTTCTTCACCTCCTGGTGTCATTGGTGGAGCCCTGGCTGGTCATGGTGTTGCGACTTTGGTAGTTATTACTATCTGAAAGAAATCTAAGCTTTACTTTGATACACCAATGATAACCTGTTTCAAAATCACAATTGCCAAGTTTTCTGTAGAATATGAAAAATCTGCTTTCAAAATTTGAAGTGAATATTGCAGCGAGTATCATAATTCCCAAGTTATATAATAATAAATTTCTTGATTGTTGAAACAAGGCTATGCACGCCAACTATATATAACTGGTAAAACAAGATTTCTACCCCATCCAACTAAATCTTTCTCTTTTTCTGTCACATGCAACACCAGGCCTCATCTATCTACCTTTTTGTGTTTTGCAGATTGCAGTTTTGGGAGGTTCTTTACTTGGGACATTCTTATCAGAAAAGGTAGGTTTGCAATTTCAACTCTAACTTCCATATAAAAGCAAAACAAATCCTTCTAGATATATTTTCCTTGTCTCTGCTACATGGAATTGCAAAAGTTCCAACTTAGTGCACCTTGATTTGTCTCTTCAACAATGGAAGTCGCACATATTGTTTGACTTGTATTGAGGATGGGAAATGATCGGTGACTACCATTGATCTGGCGGGGCACACAAGTATGCCCCACCTGATCAACAGTGGGAATGAATTCATGCCACCTAGCACGATTCATCGAGTGGTCCAGATTGTCCTCCTTTCTGCACATATGGCCATCAAAATTTGTTTGAAACCTATTGATGCAATCAGCATTCAATTCCTGATCAATCATAACTAATATAAGAAACTCACTGGGGCCAATTAGTCCAACATGGAATCCAATCCAGTCAGCACATCTTAATTGATAGAAGATGTGCAGTGCAATGAATGTTAAGTGGAGTCTTTTCCTACTAAAAGGAATCCGGCCAGGAGGTTTGCATGAATTGTCTAGTCCAAGAATGTAAGGTCAGAAATATCATGGTATTTGTACCTTGAAAAGATCCCTTGGTTGGACCAGCATGATTAAGCAACCACATAAAGTTTATCCCATAAGACTATACTCCAGTTGGAATATCTTGGTAGCTAGTGGACCTGCGTGCCTCTACTCTACCAAGGACATCTTCATTCTTTGGCATGATTTCTTGACAAGTGAAGCATGATTTCTACTAGGAATATAGTAACATGCAATGAGGAATTTTCTCATCTTCGTTTCATGCGCTAAGGAAACTCAGTCCATTTCTTGTACAGGCCATTGCTTATATTGGAGGAGTTCTTTTTCTCGTCTTTGCTGCTGTTACATTGGTTGAGATTGTGAGTTAAGATTTAAAAACTACACTCATTTTCTTGTAGATGTAAAATCCCAATTCATAAATTTCTTGTGCGTGTGGGCATGAAGAATTTATAAGCTGCGTAATCAATGTTTATTTTTTATATTCAGCATCCCTTCTGGCTATTATTTATAATAACCCTGTTTAGGGATATCTCACTATCATCCCTAGCGTATCACCTCATTCTCAATGTGATCCCTGCCCAATCTATTTTCTCAATTTCATCCCAGAAGCTAAATGCATGCGAAAGAATAAATTGATGGTTCTTTGCATGGACGAACAACGTTGTCTGATTTGTGAGAATTAGGTAGTAAAGTTTTCATGCTGCTTGAGAGCTCTTGCTATGGCTATGAAAATCCAGGTAGAGAAAAATATTGTACTTTTTCCCCCGGAAAAAACTCTTTCTCGACTCTTTTGTGGAGGTGGGGCACATAGAAGGGTGGAGGAAAAGAGGCTGGAAACTTTGGCAGATGTGGCATCGCCGCGCCCATCCATGAAACCTTTGCGAGAGAATCAAATCAAAAGGTCAAGACTTGAAAAGATGACAGCACCCCCCCCCCAGCTTTTTTCCATTTTCCGCTTTTGCTTCGTTCATCGATCCCCGTGATTTATTTAACTAATAACACACAGATTCATTGTATACGACAAAATCTGGATCATTACCTACGATGTCGCAAGGTTTATTTCTTTTTTATTTTTATAATCAAAATAGACATAGGACGAAATCTTACGGTTTAAATTATTTATATAAAAACAAACCATTGAGCAAATTATTATTTTCTTGCTCTTGGAAAGGAAAGGCAATTGAAATAAAATTTACTAGTTTTTTTTTAAAAATAAGTAAGAAAAATGAATCTCTTCAATTTAAAATATAATTTTTACTGATGCATTTTTTTAACAGAACATGATTTTATATCAAAAGTTGTTTTTTTTTAAATAAAGAATTTTTTGATGATATAAAAAGCAAGTCTCGATAAAAAAGAGGTCTTGATTTTGTTGTATGCAATTGAAGGGAAAAGAAAAAATTAAGCAAAAAAACATTATGTAAAAATCATAAGAAGAAATAACAAAATATAAATTATTCTTATTGAATATTCATGACCAAGAATTTAAAAATATTTTGTATACTGTGTTAATTTATAATAATTAAGAAATGATCTCTAATATTGACAAAAAAAAAAGTTACATGATCATATTTGAGAGTAAATGCAAAATTGAATGGTATTTAATGAGATATATTTTAAATATGATTTTATTTATAATTCATTTTAATTAAAATCTAAGAAAAAATTAATCCTGAGATTTAATTTAACACTTCGAAATCTTAAGAATGTACAAAGATAAGAAATTACAGCACATAAAATACCACGAACGGAAAATAAAATGATGTTAGAGTACAATAAAAAAAAAGGAAGATATTTTTCATCGAATGGAATCACAGTAATCGGCAATAAAATACGAAACCTTTAAGATGTATTGTAGAGTGGTATCAAAATAATTATCCCCTCCCCCTTCCCGGGCGTTTCTTTCACTCGCTTTTTCAAAAGAATTGTTCTCATTGGAATATAATCCCGCATCGCTCGTTCAGCGATTATTGAAAAGATTTTATCAAATAACATCCTGTTTCTATCTGTTTCAATTTTGCAGTCTAATTTTCAAATGTTTGAGTGGAATTGAAAATATTTTACAATATAACTCTTTCCTTGTGCTTCTTTTTTTTAATTCAAGGAAAATTTATCTTTTTTAGATATTTATTGTGGGGCAAGTTAAGGGAGTGAAAATCTAGTTGTTCCAGATTTTTACAAGATAAACATATACTAATTTAAATTTGGGATTTATCCGAAATCAAATTTTTAGATCTCAATTATTTTATCGTTATGTCACGCACATCAAGAATAATACTTGTGCTCATGTTATCTTTTATTCTACACCTTGATCCTCGATGAGCAGGAAATAGCAAGAGGATAAGAGGTCGGTTGACAAGTTCTTTCTCCTTCTCTTTTGTTAACATATTATATTTATTTTTATAATTCAATCCCATGCATGCTTCGAGCTAGAAATTTGAAGATCTTACTTCTAGTTCGCAGAAAATCCTAAATTTATTATACAAATGTACTCGAATTTATTATAACAGGGGGGGTATGATAATATCATCAAACCGACCATCGTACACCCTACATGGTGACAGTTCCTACCGCCTAGGTGCGAGTGACCTTTAAATATCTGACACAGAAAACCATGCAAGTGCAATCAGCTATAAAATGAATTTTGCAAAGAAAAAGATGTTTCGAGGTTTTATTAGCTATTTTTTTTTATCTATTTATTAAAGTAAATACAAATAGAGAAAAAATATAAATAAAAATATTTTTATTTTTTTATCATGAGTGTTATCTTTACCTCTTATCTTTATATCGGTTTTTCATAAGAAAATAAAGTAAAAATATAGCTAATAAAATATCACTTTTTAAAAACCATAAAAAAATCATATATAATCTACCTATAAATAGAATTGATAAAACGAGCGGCGTGGGATAAGATTTCAGCAGGGTATCGAATTGTTTGACTTTATCTGTTTTGATAGTATAGTATACTATGTGGCATTTTAATTTACGTGTTTATTTTTGGGAGGAGGGGAATCTCAGCACCGCTGCTTTTTGTCGGACAAGCTTCGGGGTAATTAGCTCCCTGTTTGGCCGCACAATCTTATCTATTCTTGCACCAGAACAAGAGAAAAACGAAGTAGCTTCGGAGATATGATTGCCGAACCTCGCTGTTTGCCAGCAAGCACCACCTGTGCTGTGCATCCTCAGTTGCGTAACCTTTTTTTCTTCCTCCTCTCGCTCCACCGCTATAAATAAATAATATTTAGTGTCATTCTAAAAAAAAAAATCTCGACCCTGTATACATTTATAGTAGCTAGTTATTAACTGGTTTACACGTGATGTTATGCCACGGACTAAATTAAAAAAAATAAATATATATGTCTAGATAACATAGAGATACCTGGTATTATTATAAAAATTCAGGTTATTAGATCAATTTTAAAAATTACCTACTTGACTTCTTGTGCGACCCTTTTTTAAAATTAAATAGTATAGAGATTGTATTGATATATTTGATAGGTCTGAGTTTTCCAACAAGATAAATAATGATGATAAATTTAAAATCAAGCAATATTGAGTGATAAATGTTTTACGAAAAATGAAGTGTACAGTGTTTCCTTTTATAATAACAATATAATAACAACAACAACTCTACAAGAAGACGAAGTCATGTTTAATATCCATCACCAGACATTAATTTATCCGTTACATTAAACGAGGGGTTAACGTTGACTACCTCTTCAGATGCAGGTAAGTTCAATTTCTAGCATTTGTTAAGAATTGAACACGTAATCTCTTGATATAAATTAAAAAAAAAGAGTCACTGGCAATGAGTTAGAGAATCATTTAGAAATAAATAAATAATTATTGACTGACAGCGATGTTAGGTTAATTATCCTTTTAAATGATGTAATTGTACTTAGGTCCTTTCGAAATAGCGAGGCAACCACCATTTTTTCAAAATGTTTTGTTGTGATTTTTTTTATATATTTTTTAATTTTTTTTTATATACCTGTATCAAAATATAATTTTAAATAACAATAACATATATCTGAACATATTTTTAAACACAAAAAAATATATTTAGAAATAAATTTTATAACAATTTCAAACACCTTTTTAATGTGGTTATGTATGAAGATGAAGCAAATAAAAACTTTTCCCCCAATATCACTTAAACTATTTTTAAGAAATGAGATGTTTTGCTCTCAAGTTGTGTAAAATGATGATAAAAGACTTGCGATCTATATAATAAATTATGAGTTCGAGTTAGTACATGAATGTATCCTTTGTGAGAGTATGAGATAATCAAAGTTTTGCTCGCTCATCTAGATTTATAAAAGTGTACTTTTCGGGGATGAGATTTCCATTTATTCAAAAAAATAAATAAGATTTTTTTCGGTTTTAACAACATAGTCTTATTTGCACACATTCTTAATCAAACTCATAATATATATATATAAAAAATGTTTTTCAATTATTTTACACACACACATATGTATGCATGCAAAAGTTAGATTTTTTATTTTTATTTCTATACAATTTAAATAACTGTGACCATTACCATGTTTAAAATACCAATAAATTCCAAAACTTTTGATTATCAATGGTTTATAATAATTGAAACCAAGAAATTAAGTAATGAATTGATTATTATACAAGAACTTGTTTATTTTGGTGTTTTAAAAGCTCTTTTGAAGAAATTTTTCTTTTCTTTTCTTTTCAATTAATTTTTTAATGATTTCAAGTTATTTTGATGTCATGATATCAAAAATATTTTGTAAAATAAAAAATATATATTATTTAATATATTTATAAGTAAAATATATTCTAAAAAACAATGTCGACACACTTCTAAATATACTCTTTAAGTGTACCTAACCGTTATCCTAAAATAAAATAAAAAACACCCAAGTTGCAATAAATTCTACTAATACATTTTCCAATATATATATATATAAAGTAAACAAATGCCTTTTTAGCATGCTACTTATCTAGCAAACATAAAATGAATGAACAGGTTCTTTCTTCAACCGTTCAACGCGCTCCGAACGACTGCTGTTAAGATTCTTTTTTCAAAACAAGATAATAATAATAATAATAATAATTAAAACAAAACAGTTTGGGTAGGCGATGTGGGGAAAGCCAGAACCGTTCCACAGCGCGAACCATGGACCCCTCGAGGCGTCGCGTTTCTCGAAGGGGTTATTTTGGCTTCGGGATGGAGTCGACGGTTACGAGCCACTGCGGGCACTGGACAAACTACAAATAAGTTCCCAACCGTATACATAATTGCAATCGAGTTTCAGAAGTTCACATTTAAGCAATACTATCCTCAATATACCAGTGATTTTTATTTTATTTTTCATTTGTCAATACATGCTTGATCCAACTTTTATGACACAAGATTAATCTTCTTTCCAGTCAGGAACAGATAGACATGATAATCATAGTATCATTTGCAGTCTCTTTCTCGATTCTTAATTAAATTTTTGTTTATTTGTTAAGTAGTGTTATATATATATATATATATATATATATATATATATATATATATATATATATATATATATATATATATATAATTTGTAGGTAGGAAACAGCGCTACTAATTCTTCAATTTATTTAATTTCGTTGGTTAGGTAACTAGTCCGTGCGAAGTTGTTTAGCACGTGTGATGGTTTTAAGTTTTAAGAACCTGAAGGGTTGGATGAAATTATACACTTGGTTGAGAGACTTGCCTGTAGCTTTCCCGATAAATAAAATAAACGGCAGTCTCGTTGACGTGTCAGAGGAAGAAGTGTGGGACCTATTTTTGGAGGGTCTCGATGTCGCATAGCCACGGGCCACGTAACTTGACTGTGTAGATTTTGTTTTTTGGTTCACCTTTAATGCTCATTGACCGTTAAACAAATTAATAATTATAGAAATTTAAAATGATTAAAATTTAAAATGAAATTAAAAATTGAATAAAATATATTATATAAAATAAATAGTGATTTGTAAGGAGGAGTTGAACAAAAACAATATATCTTCCAATGTTTTATTAATAATTAACTATCAATTAAAAAATGTAAACGATGCTATTTTATTCCTCTCTTTTTGTTAGGAGAGAGCCTGAGTTCAAAATCTTGTCAATTAAAACATTTTTTTTATATGAGATTTATTCATGCTTGCCTTTTTAAGGTAATTTTTGTTTGTTACCGGGGTTCAAAATGAAGATCATTTAAAAAAAATATATTTTTTATATTATTTTAATAGGCTGGTGTGAACAAATATTTGAATATATTTTTAAATAAAATATTGTTTTAACCCATCAATTTGTATAAGGGTCTTTTTTTATATAAAAAATCATAAAATATTTTATAATGAAAGGTGTAGTGGGAGAATAATAATATTAAAACCATATGCTACAAAAATTATTTGCTTTAACTTAAATGTAAAAAATCATCTCCAAGTAAAAAAAAAACACCATTATACAAGTCATCACACTGAAAAAAAACAATAGCATCTACTATCCATCTACATTAGATTCGCACAATGCTTTCCCTTTTGCTTAGTAGTTTGTCTTGATAAATCAAGTTCGGTGTCAATAAGTTTCAAATGATGAAAAAAATGTTGTCGGTGTGTTTTTAATTATCAATAACTTTTCAAATAACGAGAGAAGTGTGATTATAATGTTTTTAATTGTTTTTTATTAATGTAGGTGTCCAGACCAATTTATATGTGCCTTGACTAATCCTACAAGTCTTGAAGTTAACGACTATATAATTTTCTAATAATCATCATATTGGCATTTACATGACTCAAACTTAAAATTACAGAGAATCAATTTTTTTTAATACTAGACTCTTATAGCTATAGGTGTATTGTGTTGAAGAAAAAAGACAAGTAAGATTTACATGCACCTAGGTTTTTCTTTTATGGTCCAAGTGAACTTGTTAATATAGACTCGTATGTTGTTTTTATTTTATTTTATTTTATTTATGAAAGTCTTCATTTTGTTTCTTTAAAATTTAATTAGATGTAATTAAAACAACATGATTACAAAAAATATTTATGATGCTGTCTTATTAAATATTAGTTATTTTTATATAATGCTATAACATTTTTTTGTGATATTATCAAGGTTTTTCTTACTAGCTTTTTTCCTATGTATATTTGGTTTGCTGTCTCTTTTATGAATATCTATTTTTATTGTCGTGTAATTAAATAAAAACATTGTTTAGACTTTAGACAAGTTCCACGTACCAGCTCTCAATCAATCAATGTATTATTTTTATTTCCCCCCCATGAAAATCACATTAATATTATTGATTTTTTTAATATAAAAATTTGTTTTTGTGCCTGTATCAAAAGGTTATTTTAAAAACATAAATTAAAAAAAAATGTAGAAGAAAAAAAGAAGTGCATCAATAAGATAAGTGAGTTTTGAATAAAGAGATACACCAAAAGGAATGTAGAAGAAAAAAAAGAACTATACTAACAAGATATCACTAAAAAAAAATATTTTTTTATTCACGTATTCTCGATTTATTTTAGTAAATACTCACATAAAAGTTTTATTTCATTATCTTTTTTTAAAAAAATGCCGGGGAACATGCTGCCAATACTTGCTCATTCATTTTTGACATTTTTATTTTATTTTCTAACATGAACCGCAATAGAACGAGGACAAGCTACTAGCTATAAATGAAACAACATGGCACCATCTCTCATTTTCAAATCAGAGTTTATCATTACTTGCACATCATTGCATCATAAACGTTAAGTCAATCTGTTTCAAAAATATATTTTTTATATTTTTAGATTATTTTTATGTATTAATATCAAAATTATTATTTTTTAAATATTATTTTCATTCATTTCTGAATGAAAAATAATTTTAAAAACAACATTCTTCACACTTACAAATTAACATTTTATTATTTCTAATAAAAAAGGACATAGTTTCTCATTATCGTTATTTTTAGAAAAGTGTTTGTATAAACTATAAAAAGTCCACGCATAGATTATGAAAAAATAAAAAGAAATATCATCAATACCAAATAAAATGCAACCTATTTTTTTTTCACAGCAGAAAAAAATAAAAAGAAGAATTCATGAATAATTGAAAAGAAGAAACACTAAGAATGTACCAACCCACGTGACAAAAACACGTCATAAATACCAAAAAAATATCTGTCTCCAACAGTTAATATCCTTCAATACCAGCCACTAAATTTAAAGAGGTAGTCTCCTCTTCTTCTTTTTTTATAAAAACAAAGGGAAAATGATTGATTTTAGATAGCAATTTTAAAAACAAAAAACTAAACTAAAAGAAAATGGCACGTGCGTTGTTTGCACTTTAACACGTGCACCATCACCACCAGCACCACCTCGCCTTCTTTTCCTCTATTCGTTATTTCCACCTATCGCACTTCGTTTTTTCGCGTCTCCCTATTTCCTCTCATCTCTCCCTTCGCCTCCTTTTTTTTTTATCCCTCTCGCCGGTGATTCCAAAATCTCTCGAAAACCCTCATCCTTCGATTCATCCGCGCGCTTTCCACCGTTATTCTATTGATTCTACTCAAATATAGAGGTAATAGTAATCATCTCATCTCCTTAATTTCACATCTTAATTTTGGATTTTTTTTAACCGGAGTTCTTGTGATTCGCGGTATGTTTGGTTGCTGATAAACTGAAGGAAATCATGAAAACGATGTTTTTGTGTGTTTTTTTTAGTCGAGAAGTTCTTGCCTCAGGTAGTCAAAAAGTTCAGCTTTATCGTTTGGGTTTTGTTTTCAATTTTAGTCAGACAGTTACTGTTTCTCTACTTTTTTAGCGAGGTTGGTCGAAGAATTGTAATCAAAGTTTCGTTTTTTCATTGGTTGTCTTGATGTTAACAAGGAAGATTAATAACGCTTTTTGCGTGAACTGCGAAAATCCCTTTTCTTGTTTTATTATTAGATCTTAATTTAAAATCCATTCATGTGATTACTTTTTTGTTTTTTCAACTGTTTTTTTGGATAGATGACCCGTGAGTATGCTTCATTTGAATCAGGGCCAGGACCAATGTACTTGGTTTCATTTAGTGAAACATATGGATTCCTTAAACTGCTCTTCTGTTTTCATAGGAATTGATATTTCGTTCTTTTACTATGGCTTTTTTTTTCAACTTTGCCGCTATTTTATACATGTTCAGTGTTAATTTTCTTAACGAATTCTGTTATTTTCCTTCCTATATCTGCAGGTGGCATCTGGTTGTTGCCTTCAGTCTCGCTTCTAGAGTTTTAAGTGAGGTTTGGTTAACTTTTTCAAGAACTTTTGTGTACGGCTATTTCGGCTAGCATTTCAGAATATATTTTCAATTTGAGAGCAAATTCATGTCTTTCACTCTTAGTGGCCTTCTTGTGTTGACTGAATGGTTTATAATTGTTATGGCACTAGCTTCTTATGTTATTTTTCTCACCATAAGAGCTCCTTATATTCCCCTGGCCTGATGGATGTAAAGATTCTTGATGGGAATTTTCTTGTGAATTTGGGAATGTTTGCATTCATGAGCTCCGATGTTGATTAGTATTACCCTATTAATGATGTATTTCAGGTTGTCTATCAAAGGAACTTGCCTTGCTATAATGTATTTCTTTTTTATTCTTACTTCCGTTTCATTTTGCTGGGAGTAAAGTGTTGTTAGCTAGATGCAAACATTTCCTTTATCTCATGATCATTGATGATGATGAATCTGACAGCAACTACTTTTTGGTAATGCTTCAACATGTTTTGCTCTAATTTCTAACCATTTGACTTCTTCTGAAACAGGATGGTTGACTGGCTCACTGCTATGAAGGAATCTAGTGTGCACAGATTCATTGTCTTCTGTTACAACTGATCAGCCAACTTCTGGGTTAAACTAAATTGTAAGAAAATGGATCGTTGTGATACATCTGGATTCGTCAGTGGAGGTGGGATGCACCCTTTCAGAGACATCTAACCCCTAGTTCTGTAGCTAATTTTTTTCCAACACCTAACCTAGTTTTGTAGTTTATTTTATTAATCCCAGAAGTCAGGTGCACTGTTCATTAAGATTGGTATTAGGTTTGGAAATCTCTAGGTTTAGCCATTACTTCATGGATAACTGGATCCGGAACCCGGGTTTTGCTGCTGATTACCCTTCAAATGCATTCAAGATTTTGGGCAGTTCAGCACCTGTTGGAGGAGTCGGCACCAAATACAGTGCTGATACTGTCTTGCGCCTTGATTCCCCAGGATCTTCAGTCCCATATGGCTCTTCTTCAAAGGGAATTAAGCGGAAGTGGAATTTGATTAATGGATCCATGGGCCAAAATGCTGGTTCTTCACTATCTCTTGGGCTTGGCCGCTCCTCAAGTTCTTCAGATAGTAAGGGGAGTTCAGCAACTGCTTGCACATCAATGTCTTCTGCCAAAGAAACTGATGAAGAGTCCTCGCTGGATCTTGAATTGGACTTCTCTCTCCAACTTGGCAATGAGAAGATGTTGAGCCCGAAGAAGCTTGCTCGTTCATATATCAAGAAAGTGGAATTTCAGCCCAAGGTTGACCTGGAGTTGGGTCTCTCCACCGGTCCTTTTGAATCTGATGTTGCAAGCATCCATCCACACACAAGTTCACTTGAATTTGGCTTTGATATGCCGTTGGCTATGGGTGGAGCATCAAATGTGGATGAAAGATCGGCATCATGTAGTTGGAAATCAGGGATTACATTGCTTCCATTGCAGAATTCCGTGAGCAAAGAGGCTAGCTTCTTCTTCAACCAGATTCCAAGAACTAGGGATCCTACTCCTGGTTTTCCAGACCACTCATCTAGTGTGATAACACCATCAAAAAGTTCAGTCACCTGTACTTCTGGGATAAGTCAGCAGCAACAGCCATATCAACGCAGCACTAGTTTAAAGTTATGTCAGTTCGAGGGATGTGGAAAGGGTGCCAGAGGTGCTTCTGGCCGTTGTATTTCACATGGTGGAGGCCGAAGGTGTCAGAAAACTGGTTGTCTCAAGGGAGCTGAGGGACGAACAGTGTACTGCAAGGCCCATGGGGGTGGTCGCCGCTGTGAATTCCTTGGTTGCACAAAAAGCGCAGAAGGTCGCACAGATTTTTGTATTGCGCATGGTGGCGGCCGGAGATGCAGTCGTGAGGGCTGCACTAGAGCTGCCAGGGGGAAATCTGGTCTGTGCATCCGACATGGTGGTGGTAAGAGGTGCCAGAAAGAAAATTGCACAAAGAGTGCAGAGGGCCTCTCTGGTCTTTGCATTTCTCATGGAGGTGGTCGTCGATGCCAATTCTTAGGATGCACCAAAGGAGCACAAGGGAGCACTATGTTCTGTAAGGCACATGGTGGGGGAAAACGCTGCACGGCTCCAGGATGCACCAAGGGCGCAGAAGGGAGCACACCTTTTTGTAAAGGCCATGGAGGAGGGAAAAGATGTGCCTTCCAAGGTGGTGGGATTTGTACTAAGAGTGTACATGGAGGGACCAACTTCTGTGTGGCACATGGGGGTGGAAAGAGGTGTGCTGTACCTGAGTGCACAAAAAGTGCAAGAGGACGGACAGATTTTTGTGTCCGCCATGGTGGTGGAAAAAGGTGCAAGTTTGAAGCATGTGGCAAAAGTGCACAAGGCAGCACTGATTACTGCAAGGCACATGGTGGAGGGAAGAGATGCTCCTGGGGTCATCCTGGATCAGAATATAGTAATCAACCTCCTGGTCCTTGTAACTCATTCGCCAGGAGTAAGACAGGTCTCTGTGCACTTCACAGTGGCTTGGTGCAGGACAAGAGGGTTCATGGTGGTGTCACCTTGGGTCCCATGGTCCAGGACCCCAATATTAGCCAGTCTGAGAAAATGAAAGAAGCTGTCACTGCAGAGGACATGACCATTGGTATTGTGAAGACGGGTACTAGTACACCGGCTTCAGGCAGAACTACTACCAATTTGAAACATTTTGGAGACTCGAGCACCTCTGTATCTGTCAGAGAAGCAGGTCTCTCATCACTGCCGGCTTTTGTATCAGAAGGCAGGGTGCATGGTGGCAGTTTGATGGCAATGATTGCTAGTGTTTCTGGTGGCGGCTCAAGCAACAACCAAGTTGTAGCTGGAGATCCATCAGAGCCAAAAAAATCATATGTGATTCCTTAGAACTGGATGTAAGATTACTTCTTTCCGTTTGTGTTTGATTTGTTCTTAGCGATTGAAAGACTTTTAAGCTGTTTGGGCCCTTCATATTTATTTTGTTTAGTCTGTTGGTGTTTAGAATCTGTTCTCGTTCATTTGTCAAATTGGATAGAACATGTAAGATCCTTGACACCTTTGTGTGGGAAAACCAAGTAGGTTTAGTCAGCATCAAGTCAGGTCTGGTGTTCTTTCTTGTAAATATTTGCATCTTTTCAGCAGGTTGCGGTGTAGACAGGTTGTAGCCTGTGACGTCGGTTAGTTCGTCAAACATTCTGTTGATAATAAATCATTTAAGCAGCGCATGCCACTGCTTCTGTGCTTCAGGTTTTGAATTTTTTCAGAGTGCATGGTTTGCTATAATTCATCTGATTGTGGATGCCCAACAAGTTGCATTACACGTTGAATTTCCTCGGCTGCTTTCCAATTTAATATTCTCTGAATTAGAAATTGGGAGTGAATTTTATTGGGATGTTAAGGCTTTTTCACAAATCAGGAAACTGTTTCCTTCAGAGTTGATTTTCTTTTTGGAAAAATGAGATTTTGGCAAGTTTTGAGAACATTGGTTTTGTACATAAATAGTTGCTTTTAAAAATGTATATCATGTAAATTAATTAATATATATAAAAGTCAACTCAAAATTATTTTATAAAGATCAAATTCTCTATAGATGAATTCAAGAATTAATGGCTTCATAATTTAATGATACTGAATGTATTAAATGTCCTATAAAGTGATGAATTATTATTTTGGCTATTGGATTTTGAATCTTATCTCTTGGCCAGTAAGTTCTTATAAACTTTAGAATTAATTATCGTATACGTGAATTAATTATCGCCTACCCCTATCCAAGGATTTTTCTAATTTTTTTAAATACTTTTCTAATTTATGTAATTTTTCTAAAACTCTTACTAAAGTGTTACTTGGTAAAATATCCTTTAAAGTTTGATCTTTTGTAATTCTAACACAGTTTAATAAAAGTTTTGAGAAATAACACCTAGTAGAAAAATATTTAGAAAATAACACAATTCAAACATAAACACTGTTGAAAATAATGGTTAAAAACAATCACAATCGCTATTTGAAAATAATACATAACTTTTATTAAGAATAATGATTATTTAAATTTTATTTTTCGATCAAATTAATCAGCAACTGTAAAAGTCATTTTTTTTTACGAAGATCTAATGATTAAGAAATAAAATTCAAGATATAATAGCTGTTCAATTACTATTTCCAACTTTAATTATGTTTCAATTTTGCTATTTACCATATATTTTACTCAATGTATGTCATTCTCCTGAAAGTTTTTCCAAGCTATATCATTTTAACAAAAAAATCCTTGAAGTTTGGTGGAATACTGCAGTACTTGATTAATGGACGACGATATTTCTGATGATAGTAACAGAAGAAGAACCTATGAAATACTGACAACTGATGCAGACAACATGAAAACTCAAATGTTTTTTTTATAAAAAAAGGTGATTGAAGTGTTTTTGTTTCAGTTTTTAGATATCTTTTTAAGAAATTTATGGTTCGAAAAAATATTAAATTAATAACTTTTATAGTTTAACATACTGATATTAAAAATAAAAAAATTATATAAAAAAAACCCGGCTTACTCAAACCCATGTGGTCTAAAATTTTCAGCCGTCGATTCTTGCTGCCGGATTGAGCATTGAAGGACCCCTGGTCTTGTGTTTAGAATAGGCCCATGACCTCTAACAAAGCCCATTGGGCTAGCAATGCTGGCTTGTTTAGAAAATACTGAAACGATTGATACAGCATCTCACAACTCTCAACTCCACAGCCATGAATCACTCCCATTTTTTAATTTTAGCTTCGTAAGATTTTAGGCAATTGGAGAATGATCATCCTGGATTTTCATTCATTTTGTTGTTCAAATTAGCCCGGGGAGATGGTGACATCAAAGTGACGACTTCCATCATTTGCTTAAGTTTTGATGATTTTATCTCTACAAACGTATACTTATTCTGTTTTCCATATTTACGATATCATCAATTCCATGCTCCTAGGCAAAGCGTCATGCTTGTGATTGTATGGATCTTGTTTTGTTTTATTTTTGAATTCATTAATTTTCTATTAAATATTGATCCTTATTTTTTTATATTACTTTTTTATTATTATTTTGGGTTTTTTTTATCAAACTTATTTTTTAAAATATCATCATCTAATATTGAAATATTATTTTTCCTCTTATTTGTTTCTTATTTTTTTATATCACTATTTTTGGAGATTTTTATCATTTGATATTAGATTGGATACGAATTGAGAATCGTGATTATCACCAGTAGAGTTATATCGGGTTCATAATCGAGTTAATGAGTTTGAAAGATTTACTCAAGTGATATTAATCTTTTTTATTCTTTGACACTCTTTTTTTATTGTCTTAAAATTATCATGGTCTTATGCATGGATTGCATAACGACAACATACTAAAATTTGTTTGTGTCATTTCCTTCCCTATTATTTTTTTTTCCTTTAACGTCCATTGGTTAAATTGAAATGCATATTTTCTTCTTTTTTTTTAATTAGTTTTTTTCAACCATGACCACTACTTTTTGTTTTTTCTTCGATGCATCTTATATCGAGGAATAAAATAATTACAAGTGACATCAAAGTGACTTACAATTGACAACATCTTTTAAAGCCCATGTTTTCCCTCTCTTTCCCTCTTTTAATCTTGCAATTTCCCTTTTTCTTGTTAGACAGTAATGATTTGTGCAAGATCTGCACATGTTCCTGTTCCAGCTATACACCCTCGTGCTTGAACTTGGCCATCTTTGAAAGCTCATCAACTGCTTCAACCAAGCGATCAAGCCTAGCGACAAACTCAACGAGCAAGGAAGTAAAATTGGCAAGTGACAATGCTGCAGTACTCTCGAATGCTCTCATTCTTGGCAAAAATTCCATGCTGCGACCCCCTTCTTCTTCGAAAGCGTCAACCTCCATTGATGGCCATGAATGCAGTCTTCTTGACTTCTTCCTCATCATCTCATGGTAGGACTCTGTCTGTTGTGGAGGAGTACCTGATGAAGGCTCATTTTGGTTTGTATGATTCGAGTTTTTTTCTGCTCCGCTGCTGACAAACTCAGTTAAAAGACTTGGCGGATCGTAAGAGAGCTTAGTGAGTGGTTCGGAAGAGTTGTCAGGAGGATCAAAATTAGATGTTAGGAGATAAGAGTGCATGGCTATGGCTCGTTGCAATCGCTCCGTTGAGCTATGAAGTTTCTTTAGCAATGACGTTTTTAGGGTTCGTTTCATGTCACCAATGTCTTTGCCCAAGCTCCTCACTAGTTCTGCAGCGTGGGTTGCTGCTTCGTGAATCTCTGAATGGAATGTGAGTCGGAGGTTGTAAGGTGCCTACAGATAAAAAATTAATTCAACATCGAAACTAATCATTTTTGGGATCGTTAGAAATAATTAAAAAAAAGAGTTCCATATTATTTCTATTTTTACAAATTAAATTCTTATTCTTACTCTTGTCAAATTGATATTAACTTCTTTTTTCTGAAAATCAACTACTGGTTCCGCGATTATGATTACTAGTTGGTTGAGCAACTTACTAAGAATGGCTTATACTTCAGCTGCTAGAAGTTAGTTTCCATCCCTCAGATACCTATGCAGTTTCCCATTGAATCTATTGCTCTGATCCTGAAAATCTGAGTTATTTTGCAACATGGCATGACCCCCCCCCCCCCCAATGATCAACTATGAACCAAATCACAGGAATCTTTGTTGAAATGAGACAGAACAGAGAACAAACGAATATAAATTTATCATTGTGTTATCTCTCAGCGAGTCATATTCTTATGCCATCGATCGGCCCTTAATGGAAGCCAATCGAGAGAACAAATACTTTGTATAGTTCTTCTTCGTGACTTAGTCCAATTTGCCTTTCTAAGTATTCAACTAAGGTAAACTCCGTTTCCGACAACCATTTCACCTAAAAAATTATATTTTTAGATAAAGTTCCAGAATATAATTTATATTATTCTTTAAATATACTCCCTTAAGTGCAAGCTCTTTGAACTTCAAACCTGCACAGGCTCACATTACCTTGTGCTTGATTTTTATCAAATAAAATGGAGGTAATGAGATTCGAACTGGTGACCGCTGAATGAACAAGACTCTAATACCATGTTAAAAAACCAAGCTTTTAGATGAGATCTTAGAATATAATTTATATTATTCTCTATCACAGTTGCTGCGCAAAGGAATGTGAATATCCCATCAGAATATATGTGTGTGTGCACACCTTAAAAAGCAACAATGAAATTGCACACTGGATGCACACGCATAGATACAAACAGAGAAAAGTGAGAGAGGAAAATACCTGAATCTCAGAGTGTAAAACACCATGAAGTGCCATGACCTCGTAAGCACAATATCGTAGAGCTGCTCCAACTTTAACGTACTCTGACCATGGATAAGAGAAGTGTCGAAACCTGCCATGCGGTGGCTCCCATTTTGCTGAGATAGCCTTTCAAATGAAGCCAGCAAAAACCATGGTTATTGTTAATATTTACATACAAAAATAAGCTAAAATTGACACAAAAAATGTTAGCAAGTATGCACCAAGGATTCAAGTTTTGCGGAGGAATTCAGGGTACTTTTACATCTCCTGTAATCTGGCTCATCTGGAAATTCATCCATTACAGTCCTGGAAAACTCTGGATGATCTAGCCCATCGTCTTCTAAATATTTCTTCACGCATTCTAAAATTTCGAAAATGAGTACTGGAATCAGTTCCTATTATCTATTGTTTGTTCCTCCATGCATATAAATATAAAGTGCAGACCCCTCGATTGTGTCGGATCCGTAGGATGAAAATAAACTTGCCTGATTATCTCACCTTCAAGAGAGTCAGCTACTGAGTTAAAGCTATCGACAAGTTCCTTGTGCAATTCCTCCCCGTCCCATATAGGAAAAACAAGAACATTCACCAGGACTGCTACAAGCCCTCCAATGGCGATAGAGTACAGTCGATCCATCGCAGTTCTTATTGGATTCCCCATCCGATACCCAGCAACTATGATCAAGCAGTAGGTAAAGAGAATCACCCTGAACCCATACTCATAAGGCACTAGTGATGGCCATAATTTCATGAATGACGCTATAGCCCCTGCAGATAATATTGCATGTAAAATCTCTTTAACATAGACCGAGTAAATCTCATCATTCCTGATATTTAAACAATTTAGAAGCCATACCAATCAAAAAGATGCTGATGCCAATTATGATAGGCTCGGTCACCCGGCCACACTGAAGAGCTAACTGAGCAACTGCAATAGCTAATATTCCTGCAAGCAGGCTTCCAAGAGCGCGGTTGAATCCTCGATTAAAAGTTGCACCTTGAGAAAACAACACCCGCATCTATCAGGTAGCTCTGTGTTAAGTTTTTGCAACTTCTGTTTTTACTCAGTTTCGATATATATAGCACAAAAACAATGGCTTACTTTACATGTGATCATGCAAAGATAAACATGAACATGCATATGGGCGGAGCAAGGGATTTTTTGTGGGGGTGGGGGAGATTAGGAAAAACTTTTCTAGGGGTGCAAAAACTTATATCACTAGTTTTGGCCCTAAAATGCTAAATTGTTTAAGGAGGAGCCAGGAGTTTTTATGTTTATAATCGTAAACATAAACTCACCCACTGTGTTTTCGAACATGACAGCAACAGTGAGGATGGACCAGATGATGTTGGTGCCAAGTATATCAAAAGGTGCTCGGAATAGTATTAGGAAAGACACTAGAAGAACAGCTAGGCCAACTTTGAATGCGAATTTTACTCTGTTGCTATCTTCTTTGGCAAAATCCCATACACTCCATAACCAAGCTTTACAGGAGGAGAATGGTCCAATGCCGCCTTCTTTGCTGGTACCAGGCAGATTGGATTTGGTTGCTGCTGGTGAAATGTTGGTCTGAATGCTACTCCTTTTGCCATTCATTCTCCAATCAAGAATCACAAACTCTTTCTTCTAAATCTTTAGGCCTAGTTGCTTTGCGTATTTCCTGTATTGTTAACTGGAGGTCTGTTATATTTTCCAAGAAAAAAACTTAAAACTGAGTGAAAATTTCGAAGCAAAGTAGGGTTCTGATGAGAATGATGAGCTCATAAGAACACTAGTACTTGATGTTGCAAGATACGACCTGTTTTATGAGAAGGAGAGAGCAATTTAAAGAGTTAGGGATGCAAACTAAGTCGGGGTGCAGCTAGGGAAGAGAGAGTGTCTATTCATGATATGAAATAAAGAGAAAAAAGGAATAAAACGGAAATGATAGAAGAGAAGATGAAAACTCAGGATGCTTAACTTCAATAATGAATGGGGAATTAGAATCTTAAAAGTGCATGGCCATGCAATTTCAGTCGCCACGCACGTCTGCTCTTTCTTTATATCACACCGAGGGAGGTTTTTCCGTGGCGATTGTGATGTAGCAGAGCAGTGATGGTGGTGGATACACTGAATGATATATAAAAAGGCCAGTCAGAAATGTATTGTGTAAGCAGTATAAAACCTCGATAAATTCAGCATTCATAGATCTACGTGCATTTTGCATTATGCTAAATGATGTTTTTTTTCTTTTGTTATCTGATATTTATAAATTATTTTACAGTTGCCTGCATATGAGGAAAAAAATGAACTTTCTTCTAGCTTTATACTTCTCTGACAGTAACAGATGCACTTCCAGGTTATCAATCCAGTCCACCAGCCAAAACTAGTAGGATGGATAAAACTGAACCAATAAGATTATTTGTATAATGATAAGGATGCTTGCAAAAATCAAAATCTTGACCAAAATCATAATATTACTTGGCATCACATCCTCAAAATACATCCTGTATATGATCATAGAGGATTAGCATAGCTCCAACAGAAGCATCGACTAAGTATCCAGCTTTTTATTCACCAAGAAGGACAAAATTGGTCATCTGACAAATTTCAGATGGATAAATGATCTTGATTTTGTTATATGGCAAATTCTGTTCATTTGGTTATGTTAATTCTTATAAATTTAATCCTTAAAATCACAATGAAAGCAACGGATAGAGAGGATTGAAATATCTAGAACAAGCTGGTGGGACTCCTTATGTGGAGATGCCTTTTTTCTTTCTTCATGTGGGAATATTTCCTCGACTAAGACAACTCGCTCCAATATTTGTTTTCCATGTACAAGCTGTTCAGTTTCAGTTCCTCTTTCTTCTGTTAACATATTATGTTCTTTCTTTGCTCTAAAATAAATCCGAAGACATCAGTTTATTACATCAGGAATTTAGCTATTTCTGCTAGTATTCTTCTATAACAATTCTTCTATCACTTTCTTTTTTCCAGTGTTGAAGGCAACCATTTTGGAAATGAAAGACGAATAAATTCGTAGAATTTTCGTCGACGGATTGATTGATGGCTCGCGCAACAATAGTCACTCAACATCTGATCAAGGAACAATTGAAATGCACACTGAAAACCTCAGGTTTGACATCCTTGTAGTTATTACCTGCTAAGCCTTCATTGGTTTAACTGGAGAAAAAAAAAGGCATTGCTATTATTTAGGAACAAATAGCCAAGGATTTGAACTGTGAGAATATGATTTTAGGATGAGGAATATATTCCAGGGACAAAGCTAAATGTCAAGATTACAAGTTCAGGACACCGTTTGACCAAGAGCAAGACAACTGACCACCCAGAAAAAATTAAAACTCAATGGCTATCTTGCCAGCAGAATCTGACCTCGATCGGTTATTTAATTTGTGAATAATTCTAGCCAGCCATGTTCCATCTAATAAAGCTTTTCCAGTGATTCTTGTGGGATGCACCAATGCATTTCATCAGCATACCATGAGGATATATCGGTCTGTTTCCAACTCATTAAAAATATGAGTTCACTGGTCAAATCCCCCCCACTCTCTCTTTTTTTCCTTTCTATTCTCCATCTCAGGGAAAACAGATTTTCTTCGTGGAAATCTTGTCAGAATCGGCCTATAAAAATCACTGTCTGCCACGAGAATTTGTTCCATTTTGCAATTCCTGCACGCATCTTAACCTCTCAATTGATCACCATTTCCTACATGGAAATATTCTATAATAAATAATCTGTCCCGTTCAGTTTCCCTTTGTATCTTAACCTCTCGCTCGATTTCCTGGATTCTTACACAGCAAACACCGATCTTTGTATCTTTCAATTCATGTGCCTGTGTGAGGTTCCGATTTTTGAACAACGAAAAATCCATCAAAAAAGAAGCTCACATTGTTAAAAGGAAAGATGACATCTGACATTAATTGTAATTGATTGTGAGTTATATTCTTCCTAATGTATTGGCTGTAATTGAGACAATCACAATAATTGATTAGATTATTTGTTTTCCTAGAATAGATTCTACAATTTGTATAAATTCTGCCCTATAGCTGTGTTCTAATACACACAAAAATCAATACAATTCTACATTCTTTCATACAATTCTACATTTCTTTCACACATTTCCAATACTCGGCTTGCCAGCAGAAATCACTAGTGCTTTGTATCTTCAGTTTGATACCGAAAATTATGATCATTGATAGCTAAGCAGAAGTGCCGAGATCCAGCAACTCTACCAGTCACCATACATTAAATCTGCTATATAATACTGGCAAGAAGTGTATCATGGTGAAGAAATTTAGAAAGGCAATTCAACGAATGTTATTCTGCAGGAAAGAAATCATTTTGCTTTCCCATTGTCTGCTAATGCTGGATGACAACATCCCTTTACAGCCTAAAAACAAAACCCATTGACAGAACTCACTGCTTACCTTTAAGAACTTTTTCTGTTGAAGTGTGAATTTTCTCGTATCTGTCTTGGCTTCTTTACTCTACCTTTTTGACTTGCGAGCACTGAAACGGAAATATTGATAGGAATCTAAAAATTTCTAGCAGTATTTACTTCGACAAGTAGCAATGAAATATTATCCGTCATTTTATTTTGTTGTTATTTGCTAATTTTGTCGTATTTAGTACGTGTGTGACACAACCATAGCAAACGACAATGGAATTGGATGCCTAAGTGATTGAAAGATAGCTAGCTAACTTGAAACCAACTTTGTCTTGTTCCTGCATGGACCTGTGGAGATGCAATGAACCACCTCCTTGAGATCCCTCCACCAATTATAACTACAATTATTTTTTACTAAAACATTTGGAAAAACATAGTTGACGGTCCAAAGTGTTTTACGACGTGTTTCACAGCTGCAGTGATGACCACTTCAAATTCGATCTACAGAGATGTGTAAGAATAATATAAACATGTCATAAAATATATTCAACAAGCGTTTGTAGTCCAACGGTTAGGATAATTGCCTTCCAAGCAATAGACCCGGGTTCGACTCCCGGCAGACGCACATTTTAATACTCGTACAATATCTTTTTTTGTCCTTTTCTTCTTCTTCTTCTATCCATTGCTACTTTGCTTTGCAAGTCGCAGCCGACAAGGGTCGGAAGTTTCAGACCACGTTGATAATCACACAATTTGAATCGGTGTAAGAATTTGGTGGATTCGATAAATAATAGATGATGTTAAGTCGACTGAAACCAGTATCAATATGAAATACTATTTATTTTTGTTTGCTTTTTATTAGTTATCAATACCTTAAATAAATGTCTATTTTCATATTGATGCTTATTTTTTCAGTATTTATTTCTATCATATAATTAAATAAATAAAAACTTAATAAAATTCATTACCTAAGTCACGTGGGAATATGAGTTGATTCAATCTGTCATTATCTTGATATATTTTTTAAAAAACTGTTATTTAAAATATATTTTTAAAGTAAAGTCAGATTTTTATGGGTTATCAAGATTGAGTTTGAATCCATAAAATTAATTAAGTTAAGTTAGACTAACTTTCGTTATTTAATTTGAATTATTATACAAAAAACTAAATCAGGAAATTTTAAAATTAAGGTTGTTCAAATTTAATAACTACATTAAAAAAATCTCCTTGTTTTTAATTTTTTATATTTTAAAAAATATTTAATCCGACAGTCAGTATAGCATTTTATCAATTTACTAGTTGCAGTGAGATCGTGAATTGAAAACGGGCTGATGATACCACCCTTCCCTCTACTGTTAAACCATGCTTGATGTCGGCAATGTTCTTCATGTCCTGTTTCCCTTTCGTAATGTCATCGACATAGAAAACAACCTTCCTCATACCGATATAACATAATATTTATTAAACATAAAAAAATATATCTATTTATTTTTTAAAGTAAATATAGAAACTAACTAATATCATTGAGTAATTTTATAATTTTATTTGCCTCAAATTTTAGTCTATAGATATTGAAATAAGTTCAATTTAGTCATTGAAGTCTTGGTGAAAGTTCAATAAAGTGCCTAAATGTTTTATCTTTGCATTTTTTCTGGACAGCATAGTTTTAAGTGTTCATGTTTTGATCCTAAAACCTCATTTTTAACTTGGTTTTTAAATTTAAAAAAAAAACTCATTTTTGGTTTATAATTTCTTAATTTTATATTTTTGGTCCCTATAGCTTTATTTATTTGCATTTTAGTTCAAAATTTATTTATCTCGTAATTCAATCCCTAGATGTTGAATGAACTTAATACAGTCCTTTGATTTTTTGTTATAAAAGTTAAATTTGGTACCTACTTTTTTCAGGTTTTATATTTATGGTTTTTGTATTTTTCAGTATTTATATTTTTTCCTAAAATTTTATTGTTTTATATTTCAGCCCTTAAATGTTGGGGCATGAAAGATATAATTTTAAAAAAGAGAAAGGAGAGAGAAAAATTTTGCTATTTGTTTTTATCCCATAGCTTGTTAAGCCTATATTATCATTAACGAATAGGTTTTTCTATAGTCTACACTTATAAAATATTTGTACTTTTTTAAAAACAATTACTATAAAAATAGTTTTTTCACTATTAAAAAGTTTTATATGCATTCATAAAGCCACTGTGTACTTTATAGAGCATAACGCGGGATCGACAAGAAAGGGATGCCGTAGTTGTTGTATCGACTAGAAATGCCATTCTAATCATTTAAAAATCAAGATGTGAATTACAAATTAATTAAGAGGATTAAATACTATGTTTCATTGTTTTGGGATTCGCATCACAAAATATTTTAAGTGTAAGCCTTCAACTGGATGGTCAGCGGAATCCACACACAATTCAGTATACGCATATTGCACCGTAAATCAACCCAACCAAGCCCGTTTTGGTAATTTAACCTCTCCCCCCAGCAACAAGACAGGACTCCCCCGTGCTCTCCCACGGTCTTTACTCTTTAGTCTCTTGACTGCTCTCTCGCTCATCGTCATTGACTCTCATTTGACCAAAATACCCTCACGAAATGGGAAACTGCAACAGCTTCCTCCCCTCCTCCTTCACCACCACCACCAACAACCACCACAACACTCCTCCCAATGGTGGGATAAAAGTCCTACCTCCAACTGCCAATCCACCGCCTCGATCTCAACACCACCACCAATCCTCCGGCTCCACTGCAGTCGGCAGAGTCCTCGGCCGGCAGATGGAGGATGTACGAAACACATACATATTTGGTCGCGAGCTAGGTCGCGGCCAGTTTGGAGTCACGTACTTGGTTACTCACAAGGAGACTAAACAGAAGTTCGCCTGCAAGTCAATTGCGTCTCGGAAGCTCATCAACCGTGATGATATCGAAGATGTGCGCCGTGAAGTACAGATCATGCATCACCTTACTGGTCACAGGTCAACACTGATCCAAAACGACTCGTTCTGGTTTATTATTTTGATTAACTCAAAATGAAGAATCAAGCTTTATTAACTTAAATTGCAGGTTTGAACGACATTTCTACTTGCTGTTTCGATTGACTGGAGTAGCTTAATTGAAAACTCAGAATATGAGCTGTTTAGATATTATTTGGTTAATTAAAATGAAAAAAAAAATAAAGAAAATTGAGCAATCTAGTTCTTCTGGTTAATTAACAATGCAAAATTTAGCTCTTTAGCTGGCTGTCTCTGGTTATGAAAAAAAAGAGCAAAATCTAGAGCTTTAAAGGATTTAGCTATTTTATTTTAAAAAAAATAAAAAATAAAATTTGTGATCCTTATTTTTGGTCAGGTCATAGTGCGAATGTGCTTTTTATGAATCTGGTTAATTAAAAATCTGCAAAATTTAAAGTCTTTTGAGTTTCTATGTGGTAGGAATATGGTAAAATTGAAATAAGGCTTGCAAGGATAGACATTCTTAAGTTCTCATATTGATTGATTAGAAATTTCAGCTCTTTGGTTCTTTGATTAGTTAGAGATGCATTTTTTTTTGCTTTTTAGGTTTTTGGTGGATTAGGGAAATGCAACATTTTGTGCTTTAAGCTATTCTGGTCGATCAACATATCCAAATTTGATCTTATGCTCGGTTGATTCAGTAAAACAGCAAATTTGGGTTCTCTCTCTTCAGTTTATCTGTTTAAATTTTCTTAATTAGTTGAAAATATGAATTTGAAATCTTTTAGTTTTCTTGTAATAGGAATATAGTGGAATTGAAGGGAGCTTATGAGGATCAGCATTCAGTGAATTTAATAATGGAGCTGTGTGAAGGAGGGGAGTTGTTTGATCGGATAATAGCAAAAGGGCATTATTCAGAGAGAGCCGCAGCCAACTTGTGCAGGCAAATTGTGACTGTTGTGCACAATTGTCATACGATGGGAGTGATTCATAGGGACTTGAAGCCTGAGAATTTCCTCTTTTTAAGTACTCATGAGGATTCGCCTTTGAAGGCTACTGATTTCGGGCTCTCTGTATTTTTCAAGCCAGGTGATTGCTTAATGGTTAATTGAAGGCACTGTAATCATAATGCCTTGAAGTTATGACTTATTATTTATATTTACTTATTGCACTGTAAGAATCTATCTTATCACTTTGTAATTTAGTTAAATTTTATGAATGATAAGAAATATTGTTATTCTTGATGATTTGCTGGTGATCATTTTTAACTCCAGTCTCTGTGTGTTTGCAGGAGATGTGTTTAAAGACCTTGTTGGAAGTGCTTATTATGTAGCTCCTGAAGTATTGCGACGAAACTATGGAGCTGAGGTTGACATTTGGAGTGCAGGGGTCATATTATATGTTCTTCTCAGTGGTGTCCCACCATTCTGGGGAGGTGTAGCTTTTAAACTTAATTGAGAGTAGAAAATTTGGTAATACACTGTTTATCATTGTTCTGATGTATGTTATACATGTGCAACCTTTTTGAAGAATATGCTTGACATGACTTAAAACTTTGCTGGTTATAAATTAAGCTCCTCTAAAGTGACGTTGATGTAGTTAAGACTCCTACTCCATTTTTGAGTGCACGGTGAACAAACTAATAGGTAATGTGCAGTACTCAGACGTGGTTGGTGGTCTTGCCTCTCACTTTTTTTCTTTGTTTTGTATGCAGATACTGAACAGGTCATCTTTGATTCTGTTCTCCGAGGACATATTGACTTCTCCTCTGATCCATGGTCTTCAATATCTAGTAGCGCCAAAGATCTTGTGAAGCAGATGCTAAGAGCTGATCCAAAGGAACGGCTTTCAGCTGTTGAAGTTCTAAGTAAGTTTCACTGGTGAAGCAAGTTCTTTTTCGAGATAAAAGTGGTTTGAAGGTTGTCAATTCCTGACTCCTAAAGTTCTGCATCTGATTTCATCTTCTTCATTTCTCTTAGTCCTGCTTCATCCCTGAAGTGTGTCATTCATGCTTTGGAGATATGATTGCATGAAGTCCCATATGATGCTTGTTGTCATTGTTGTTGGTTGGAACTTGGCATCTTTACTGGCCATGGCTTGATCCAAGCTGTCCAAGCCATCCCCAACAAGAATATTATATTTTTGTGTGGTAAAGAAATTGTGTGCACATGTTTGCTTGATTGGCATTGAAGAGCTATTTTATTTTCATCGTGCCTCCTTTCCCCATTACACTTTTTGAAAACATCTTGTGTAAAGTTTTGCTTTAATCTCTTTTACATTTGAAAGTGAAGGAGGAGACCTGATTAGACTAAAAATTCCATGCAGATCATCCATGGATGCGAGAAGATGGTGCCTCTGATAAGCCTCTTGATATTGCTGTTTTAACTAGAATGAAACAATTTAGGGCAATGAACAAACTAAAAAAAGTAGCACTGAAGGTGAGAAATTCCCTTTTTGGTTGAAGATTGTAGGATCATATTTTTGAATGTACGTTATTTAATATTAGAAAGGTCAAAGTTGGATGCAATGAAACCAAAGGCATAAGCAGAAAAGAAAATGCCTGCTGTTCTTATGGTAGTGACAAATGTCTCTTCTTTCTTCAGGTAATTGCTGAAAACCTTTCTGAAGAAGAAATTATGGGCTTAAAGGAAATGTTTAAATCTATGGACACGGACAACAGTGGAACAATCACTTTTGAAGAGTTGAAAGCTGGTCTTCCAAAGCTGGGTACTAAGCTTTCTGAGTCTGAAGTGAGGCAGTTAATGGAAGCGGTAATGTATCTGTTCCACCTGAGCTTAATGGTGCCTTCAGATTCGTTTATTCTATTCATGCACAGGGAGCAGTATTAGGTAGCCCTACAGAAATATTTATCCTCCTCAACTCTTATTCAGTTTAAGCAGTCAACTCTTTCCAAACCGAACCTCTAGTTTCAGATCAGGATTAAAGAATGAAGCCATTAGGATTGAGAACTGATGTGGAAATTCATCACCCACTGATAATTTGGAAAAATAGAATCTTTTCATTCTTATACCTTTAAAATGCAATTACAATGTTCAAGAATGAAGAGAAATAACTCAAAGCAACCGCAGAGAAATGCTGCCTTTTTTCTGAGGCAGTTCTTTATGGCTACCTCAGGTATTTTAGATGCATGTTGTTTCTCATTTTGGTGACCTATTCCATGGTTCAGCTGAAATTGATGAGCTGCTTTTTCAGGCTGATGTGGATGGAAACGGAACAATTGATTACATTGAGTTTATAACAGCTACAATGCACATGAATAGAATGGAAAGAGAGGACCATTTATACAAGGCCTTTGAATATTTCGACAAGGACAAGAGCGGGTATTTTGTTCTATTTCTCTACAACTTTGCACTTCCATGAATTTCTTTTCCTGTACTTGTATGTGATCATCTGTCTGTCTTCTTATATATACAGGTACATCACAATGAAAGAGTTGGAGCAAGCTCTTATGAAATATAATATGGGTGATGCAAAAACAATAAAAGAGATCATTGTAGAAGTTGACACAGACCATGTGCGTTTCTTATTTCAAACTTCCTTTTCTGCTGATTTTGCTTTTTTGAGGTCAAGGGACAGAGATATATAGTTTCCTTTACCTAAACTTGTGCGTGTCACTCATCTCTGGAAGTGATTTGGTGCACAAATGTTTCATGCCTGAGAAAGTTTGGGTTCCAAAACTTTTATATAAAATTGCAAGGATATGGGACCTGTTTAACTAATATACTTGCACAATTAAATAAGAAGCTACAGGGGATCATTCTTAAAGGAAGTTTCGTCGCTCCTGATAATGTTAATTAACATGTGTAATACCATGGGAGAATATGAACACATGTTATGATTGCCTCATCAATATCATGAATAATATGTTCACAACTCCTTTTGCAGGATGGAAGGATCAACTATGAAGAGTTCGCAGCCATGATGAGAAAAGGCAATCCTGAGTTGGCCCCTACCAGACGGCGCAAATGAGCTCGGTATATTTTACTTTCTTCTGGTTCAATTTTTGAATCAACTATTTATTAATTTATTTACGCTGTTGTATCACGGCTGATATCCATGTTTGACCTCAGCTTCGCCACCTTCTCACAACAAAAACTGCTCTTTGGAACCTGTTGTTTTCTCCCATACTATGCCATTGTGGATATTTTGAGATAATTTTTCTTTTTTGTATTTGATATACTTCTTTACCGGTTAGGGTTTTGATCATGCAATGTTTTTTATTGTCCTTGGGAACCTTCCTGTATACCCACTTTATATTTACGCAATATTTTTTCCCTCCAGTCGTCTTAGAACTACCACTGCTTGTCATTCCCATTTCTTCTATCAATGAAGAAAGGATTGGAAAATGGTGTTTCTTCTCATTTACTGGCAAGTTATGTTCTCTTAGAATTCTTCTTTTACACTGTATAGTTGAGCTCTCAAATCTCCGTTTGATGACCAGCTGCTCTTGTTTTTTTATGGCCTGTGCTCATCTACAATAATATTTTGATTACTAAAAATCTTTATTGGTCTTCAGAGTCTGGACTGGAGGATGATTAGTTGTGTATGAATAAGACGATAACAATTAAGTATAACATATCTAATATATATTGTATTGCTTACTTGTTTGAATGTTAATAAGATTTTTTTTTTCTAACTGGTAGTCTATTTATTGGTTAAAGCAGGTCCACCCTAATAGAGTGGACCATGACTTCATAGGTTAAGTGGTCATTCTAGAGTTGAAATATATTTTTTGCATTTGTTTTTTTTTAATATTGAAATTACATTTATAATTTTTTATATTAAAAATAAAAAGATTGGTTTTTTTAGTATTTTGTTTTTGAAATTTAGGTAAAGTACCCATGAGTTTAATAAACTTGCTTATTAAACCATTATGCATGCAAAATATAAAAACTATTTTTTTGGTATTTTCAAGAATGCTAAACCATGCAATATATATATTTTTTTGTATTTGTTTTTTATAAAAAATGCAAAAATAATTTTTTGGATAAACTTGGTCATACATATTATCATTTATTTGACACGAATGAGCTAAAAAAACAATAAAAATTAAAAAAAGATATTCTTCCTCTTTTTCAGTAATTCTCTTTATAATCACATTTATGTTTATCATCACAGTCCCACAATAATCACAACACAAAAAAATCATAAAAATAACATAATAATACATTATGGATCTTTTGGAATGCTAGGAATAGAATAGAATAGAGTTGTTGAGATCAAAAGTGGAGGAAACAGTGGCAGCGTGTGACATCCTCACTCCATTATCGTTGTTGGTGCGGAAGGTCACGCGCTGCTACTTCTGGAGGTTAGACACTGGCGGATTTGAACCTCCTTTTGTATCCTATTTGACTCTCCATTGACGACACAAAAAATAAACACTTGTAAAACGAGCTATACTCTATTGAAGTTTCAATCTTTCTGTTTTTCAATCCAAGTCTATTACTTCTCTTTATTGTTAAGTGTACTGCTACTATTAGTGGGCCAACTTCCTATCAGGTTTGAAACTATTATATCTCATCTTCGATTCCCCACTGGCAGAGCACCAGACAGATACCTATAAAGGAAGCTTTGTTATGTTAAAGCTCGATGTTTCCTCTTGTTTTTTTTTATTAACATGGGTATTCGAGTTAATTTATATGTATTCTAACTAATTTTATAAATTATAAAATTAACAATCATGTAAACTTTCAATCAATATGTGAAGAGAAGATAGTTTTGTGTATTTTACAGTGACAATGGTAGCATAGAGAAGAGGGATGGGTACCGTTTCTTGGCTACTGGTTTGCATGTATCAATCTGTTTTTATTTTCTAATATACACCGATGCTAATTCTTTCCATTGAAATATATGGTTTCATACATTACGTGTGAATTGTCTCAATATGAATTCATGAAAGTACCTCCTTTAAATAAAAAGAAATCCGTGGTCGGCTAGACTGTCACCAAATTTTCCTAGATTCGAACCCTGGCAATAACATATATCTTATTTCATATTTGTCGATTTAGACATATTTTTTATTAAAATCATCATATATCTTCCATAAGAGCATAAATTTTAATAAAAATAAATTAGAGCGCATAAATGATATGTATTCCTTACAGCTACCCACTGAGACTTTTGGAAACATTACCATTAAGGTTGATATTGATAGATTTTAAACTATAATGAGATTTGGATGTCAATGGCTCACATCTCTTCACAAAGTTGAGACAATATATTTCTTACTTAAAAAAACAATGTCATAAACCACTCTTTTCAATAAGATAGTTTCATTTAATGAAACTAGGAAAGATAAGTATATAGTTTAAACTTTAAACAAAGCAGCCAGATTTAGAAGTGGGCCCTGTTGGGGCCCACTTAGTAAATGCAGAACCACAAAACACAAGCATGGCCGGGAAAAAAAGAGAGAAAAGAGATAGAAACCCGCGAGAGATGGAATGGATCAGTTTTGTTAGATCAACAGATTCAATGCACAGTTACAAACAAACTTAAACCCCAACCAAGCAGTCCTCATTTCTTCCTTTCCTCTATTAAACGACCGTAAAACACTCAAAAAACGACGAGCCGGTGAAGCCGCGGAACCAGCTTCTCCTCTCTTCTCCTCTCCTATCCATTAAATCATGGTATGCATTAATTACCCGCTTTTCATGAAACCCTGAAAAATCAAGTTTTTTCTGTAATTTGTTACATTTGATTGACCTGTCTTCAATCTCAATCACTGACAACTAAAGAAGATTTCTTGATCGTTGCTCTTGCTTGAGCTGATTCCGTTAGGTTGATGTTAATTTTATTGAATCGTGTCGTTTTGATTTCTATTTCGAGCAGGCGGAGTGTAAGAATCGGCGAAAACATGTTTTACTATTAGCATATCAGAGTTTTGGGGTGGTGTTTAGTGACTTAAGCACTTCACCTTTATATGTTTATAAATGTACATTTTCCGGGAGATTACGTCATTATCAGAATGAAGACGCCGTCTTTGGAGCCTTTTCATTGGTTTTCTGGACTCTCACTCTTTTTTCCTTGTTTAAGTATGTTGGATTCATGTTGTGTGCAAATGATAATGGCGAAGGTGAGTGTTAAATGCAAGTTTGTTGATTCGGTTTTCATTTTGATCTGTTTGCGTAATTGGATATTAGGTGATCTTGTTGGGTTGTATTGGCAGGGGGGATTTTTGCGTTGTACTCGGTTATTTGTAGGCACGCAAAGTTTTGTTTACTTCCTAATCAACAAGCAGCGGACGAGGAGATTTCTACATATCATAGTGCAGGTTATTCGAATAGGAATGTGGTCTCGTCTAGGTTCAAGAAGTTTGTTGAGGGACATAAGAAAATGAAAACAGCTCTGCTTGTTTTAGTTTTGTTTGGTGCTGCCGTGTTTATTACCATCGCCATCTTCACACCTGCAATTTCCAGTGAGTTGATGAATGATTTTCATGCATTTTTATGTTGTTTGTTTTATGCACAACCATGCTGATGAATATTTGGTCTTCCACAGTTCTTTCATCCGTTGAAGGGCTGCAGGTTCGAGCCAAGAATTTGCATCGTGGTGAGTGCAACTATCTGAATAAAGGAAACAAATAGCCTTTTACAGTTTATTTTCATTTACACACGAACGCGTGCAGAGAGATTTATAATATGACCTAATTCATGTATGTGTGCCTCTAATGTTGTCATGACATTTGAGGGTTGATTCTCATCAGGTCAAGGATTAGGTGTCTGGTGAAACCTCAAAGCAAACCTTGTAAGAACTGAAACCTTTGAGAAAAGCCACTTTCATATGCTCATTTTCGGATGCTTGATATAGCTTAGCTTTGTGAAAGATAGCATCTTGGTTGATGAGATCCTGTGATTTCATGACTGATTAATGCTCACACCATTTTCATTACCATTAGGTGTGGAATATGATGTGGGTTGAAATGATGAATGGCCTCCTTACCTTGGATGCCTTAAAATAGACTCAAGATCCAAAATGTAGCTCTGTGGTTTTTAGCTACACTTATCTGTTCCATTTGTCTAAGTTCAGTTTCCTTAATGATAAAGAGAATAAGGCATAAGTAGCATTCAATTTAACTGTCTCCACTCAATCCATTTAGCTGAAGTAGTTGAGGAAATAACAGTTGGGAGCGGGGTTTGCCTGCATTTATTCTATTAGAAAACATTCTTTGACCTCCATGTTGCATTCACCATTCAAGTTACTAACACCTCTTTGTACACCAGGTATGTTGGTCATCATTGCCTTGTTTTTATTGATTGGCCTTTTTGTATTGCAACACTATGGCATGCATAGGGTGGCTTTCATGTTTGCTCCCATAGTGATTCTATGGCTACTGTCCATTGCCTTTGTTGGTATCTACAATATCATTAATTGGAATCCAAGAGTATACCAGGCTCTTTCTCCATATTATATCTACAAGTTCTTTGAGGAAACCGGAAAGGATGGTTGGATTTCTCTTGGAGGAATACTTTTATGTATTACTGGTAATGGCATTTGAATTTAGTTTAGTTCATTAGCTTTGTCATTGTCTCATGTATGCTTTTCACTTAACTGCAGGAACTGAAGTTGTATTTGCAGGGCTTGGCCACTTCACAGCTTCATCAATAAGGGTATGTGCAACCAATGATTCTCCTATGGATTTGGAGCATACACTTATTTTGTGGGTGATATTATACACGGATAGAGCTTTCTGAGTTCTTTGACAATGGGTTAAGAGAAAAGCTTTTTGGTTCAACACATTAGTGGTAGCATTAATAGTATATTGCTGATAATTTGTGATGCTACTGTCCTAACATATCTGTAGATCAAGGTACCCCTACTTGTCATCTGTCCACTTGAAAAGGTCCTCTCAATTGTTTTCACCGAATTGATTCTCCTGTTATTCAGATAACCATTGCCTTTTAAGAACTGATGTAAAAGAATTTGTGGCTTAGTCAATTTGCCAAAACCTGATATTTATTGGATCTACAAGGGAAATAATTTATTGTCATCAGGATTACAGATTATGCTTAAGATTTATATTGCATCTTATTCTTACCTTAATATCTTCATTCTCTTATAGGCACTAAATTGCAACAGCTAAAACTATTTGAACTGGTTGCTAAGTGCAGGTTGCATTTTCATTTGTTGTGTACCCATGTTTAGTGCTTCAATACATGGGGCAGGCTGCATTCCTTTCACAAAACTTTTCTGCTGTATCCACGAGCTTCCATTCTTCCATTCCTGGTAAGCTGATCTTTGTTTTGAACATGTTCCAAGTCCCTCCTGTTTCACCATTTTTGAACACATGCACGAGGCTTTCGTAGTGCTTGATAATCTTAAATGAAATAAAAGAGATTTCAGATGGCTAATATGTTCTCAGAAAGATAAGTTTTAGATCTTTTTCAGCACTTGTGCCATGAGTTACTAGAATTTTCATTTACATATTTACAGTTTCTCACAGCTTTATTGATGAGCAAGGAACTATTTCCAGAGTCATTTTGAGATCTATTCCCTTCAGAGATTTAATCGCGATAATTACTATTATCTTCTTCATTATTATATTGTTATTCTAGTTGGCTATCTGTTTGAAGAAATGCTTTTACAAATGGTTTAGATTGGTTGTTCTGGCCTGTCACGGTGATGGCAACTTTGGCTGCGATTGTTGCCAGTCAAGCTGTAGTCTCTGCCACATTTTCAATTGCCAAACAATGCCATGCATTAGGATGTTTCCCTCGCATCAAGATTGTACACAAATCAAAATGGTTACATCGCCAGACATACATCCCTGAGATAAATTGGGCACTTATGATTCTCTGTCTAGCAGTTACAGTTGGTTATCAAGACACCATTCATTTAGGAAATGCTTATGGTCAGTCTCCCTCTTTTTTGTTCTCAATAAATATTTCATATTCAATTTTGAAAACATCAAGACTTCATCTTTCATTTTGTGGATATGCTTAGTTTCATATGATTATAATATTAAATTGTGGATATGCTTAGTTTCATATGATTATAATATTAAATTGTTCTATAGATATGGTAATTAGAGTGCATCTGGTTTTACTTATGAAAAGTTACTTCTGACTTTGAATCACATGTTATTGTTAATAACATGTTTCTGACTGAGTTATAATATTTTTGGTAAGAATTTAATGAAAATATTTTTAACTTACTTTGTCGTCATACTGTTTTGATTCAATGAATTTTGAGCAAAATTGATTAGTAGAAGCGTAATTTTTTGTAAATGTTTCCTTGAAGTCATTTTTCTACTTAAAAATTCTGAAGGTATCCTTTTGATTTAAGTCAGAAATAATTTCTAAACAAGCACATTTATGGATTTTCCATGAGTCAGTTAAAAAAAGCAACTTAAATATAGAATTCATGTCAAAGACAACCTGAATTTCACAAATAGATATAGCTTATGATTGCAATTTTTAATTTTCATTAAGATAGGAAAGCTATTCTTTCCTTTGCAAAAACTCATCAACTTGATTTTTTTTTATTAGATATTTACGAGGAATTCAGATACAAGTTTTATACGATTCATAGGTTAACAACATAAATAGTATTTCATTTGTTGAAAGCTGATGCTGCTACTACCTTTAGAAAAGCTAATACTGCAATCTCATTTTCAGGGATTGCATGCATAACTGGGATATTCGTGACTACATGTTTGACATCAATGGTCATTGACTTCGTATGGCATAAGAGCCTATTTGGTGCACTTTTGTACTTCTCATTCTTTGGAATAATAGAGATAATATTCATCTCATCTTCATGTATGAGAATTCCCAAAGGTGGATGGGTTCCTCTTGTGCTCTCTGCAATCTTTATGTTTGTCATGTATGTGTGGCATTATGGTAGCAGGAAGAAGTATCTATATGATCTGCATAACAAAGTTTCCATGAAATGGATCCTCACTTTAGATTCTGATCTCTGGTATTGTAAGGATTCCTGGGATTGGTCTTGTCTACACTGAGTTATCAAGTGGAGTCCCAGCCATGTTTTCCCATTTCATAACTGACTTGCCTACATTCTACCAAGTGGTTGTATTTATCTGTATTAAAACTGTTCCCATTCCATATGTTTCCCAGAAAGAACGGTATCTTATTGGCCGGATTGGCCCCAAACCTTACAGGTTGTACCGCTGCATTGTTCGATATGGATACAAAGATGTCCATGAAAATGATGACTATGATTTTGAAAATGCTATAGTGATGAGTGTAGCAGAGTTCATCCAATTGGAAGCAGAAGGTGGTGGAACTCTTGATGGTTCTGTGGATGGTCGGCTGGCAGTTGTGAGGTCATCTGAAAATTTTGGAAAAAGGTTTACGATGTCAGAATCTGATGGCAATAAGGAGAGCAGCAGGTGGAGCTACCCAGCATCTGGAAGTAGCTCCAGGTCAGCTGCATTGCAGAAATTGAAGTCCATGTATGAGCAGGAGTCGCCAGAGTTCTGCAAAAGGCGTCGGATCCAGTTAAAGTTATTGGATACAACATACAAGGATTCCCGTGTC
This sequence comes from Salix viminalis, assembly GCA_029228465.1. Taxonomy (NCBI): domain Eukaryota; kingdom Viridiplantae; phylum Streptophyta; class Magnoliopsida; order Malpighiales; family Salicaceae; genus Salix; species Salix viminalis. The sequence goes on from CM055428.1 coordinate 5,273,078, forward strand.
AAGGAAGAACTCTTAGACCTCATGGAAGCCAAAGATGCCGGGGTAGCATATGTAATAGGTCACTCTCATGTCAAGGCGAAATGGAATGCAACATTCTGGAAGAGGCTTCTGATCAATGTCTTGTACTCCTTTTTACGCAAAAACTGCCGGTCTCCTAGTGTTGGTTTGAATATTCCTCAAACTTCTTTGATTGAAGTGGGCATGAACTACCATCTGTAAGGTAACCTTCTGTGGAAGTATGTTCCTTGGATGCATTTTCTGGAGAAATTTCTATGAATTGCTCAGAGGGCTGTTGGCGATCACTTTATTTCAGTGATTCCCAGATTGACTTTAGTTGGTGACATACAAAGCATTCCTGGAAGGGGACCTTTTGCACCTGCTTAAGCGAAGAACACAGAGTTGCATTCGAGTAGCGAGTCAACGAGTTGATTATTCTAATGGGGTTTGTCGTGTTTGTCCAGTTCATTATTCAAGTGGTATTGTAAACAAGCTTCCAGTTCAGAAGCAGTTTTTTTTGTCACGTCATGGTTCTCTTGTTTTGCTCCACGAACGCAATTCTTTATGCAACAACTACATGAATTATTTTTTGTTGTTTCTCAATGGCCTGTGAAGGCAACAATATGTCTGTATGAAGAAATAATTTCAGGAGTTGAGAATGTTTATAGCCATAAGCACAATTATCTGTCATTTTCACTATCAATGTTTTCAAAAGCCGCCTCCTCCTGCTACTTGCCGTTGTGATTTCCTTTTCGCTTTCTATGGTGTGCGACGGCGGATTGTAACTCCCTCCTCTTAATTGGATTTTAGAAGCCCAAAAAATCTCTTCCAAAGTAAAAGACCTAAATTGAAGCATAGATAAAAATACATGCTTGGATAAAGCAAAATTTAAATTTTAATGAAAATACCCTCATATATTAATCTAGTTTATAACTTCAACACCCTAAGTCACAAGTCAATCAATTTAGTTTATTGAACTTTGTTACCTCCGTCAATAAAAAAAAATATCTTTGTTGCCATTCTCATTCATCTTTTATCAAACCGAGCTGCAATCTTTTTTTTATTATTATTGTGTTTGTTTTTAATAACTTTTTATAGAATAACTATGCTTTTGAAAGATTCTGATTTCTTTTCTTCAATTTTTTTTTATTGTGTTGATATAAAAAAAAATTACAGAATAAAAAAATCTTATTTTATATATTTCTAACAAAAAAAAAGAGTTTAAAAAGCAACATATGCTATAATTTCAAAATTATCTTTATCTCCAATCAAATCTCAACCATCATGACAATCAGGCTTGGCAAAGATACCCTTGCTTAAATTGGATCCTAGTTCTGTGCAAAATTTATGAAGGAAATTGTCTTCCCCGCAAATAAAAATGATGATATGCACCTTGGGTACTTATCAGCTCGATGTTCATCACTAGCATGCTTGTTCTTAAAACTGTTGTTCTTTCTTGAAGATCTTTTCTTGATTTTACATTTTACTATACCAAGAAAATACATCATGCTCGATTGTATTTTGTACTTAAAATTTACATTTTAGATTTTGTATTTTGACCTAAGTGGGCTCGAATCAAGTTTTTTTTATTCCTTTTAATTTTATTTTTTTTTAATTTTAGGCCTTCAACATTTTATTTGCTAGAGATCAAGATTTTTTTATATATTCTACTCTATGAAGTTATCATATTCTTGTTTGATATATTAGAAATTGGTATTCAAACCTTTTTTTTTCCATATGTTTATTTCTAAGATATTGTCCTAATCTTATATTCATGGTCACAAAGATTAAGAGTTAACCATATTTAACTAAGATTTGTTTTGCCCTCTTTTTTATTTTATATTATATTATTTAAATTATTAATGAACCAATAACTTGTGTCTCAATCTTTTCTCTTCGTTATCTTTTTATATTATTATTTTTTTGTTCACCTCATGACGGAGCAATAGCCACTTCTTGTAGTTACTACTTACTATTGTGAAAACACATCGAGTTTGTTAATGTTTATTAAATATTGGTTTATGATCACATTATTTTTTATCAGACCAAAATACGAGAATCTCGCAAACTTAGTCTTTTTATTTTAAAAGTATTTTTAAATAAAATAATTTTTATATTATTTTGATACAATGATATTAAAAATAAATTGTAATAAATAAATAAATATTCTTTTAATATATTTTAAAATAAAAAAATATTTTAAAAACACAACTATCAACACAATAATAAAACCCCTCATACATAATCAGACTGCCTCTTCCCATGTGCCAAACACACTCTATTTCCCTAAAAAAAGATATAGAAAAAAATAACCCTTGAGTTAAGGTTTCTTTTTTCCAATTTCCCGAGACGATGTATTTGGATTCAAATCAAATAATCAATAAAAATCCACATGCAAATAACTAGGGTTTTCATTCAGTACCGATGTTGAGCTTATCTCAACAGCCCATTCTTATTCCTTCAATACCCAAACCTAGGGTTTTTAATCGACCTCGAAATTCTTCTCTCTTTGCAGCGAGGAATAATCGGATTTTTGAATCCAATTCAAAGCTACCAAAGCATGTAAGTTACAGTTTTTTTTCTCTAATGTAATAAATAGCTGTTTGGTTTTGGATTAGTAACTAGGTCTTGAAATGCAAAGGAACTTGAAAGTTGGGAATTTTATTGATTTAGGAGCTTAAGGCCCTAAAAAATGAGCTAATAACAGACCGTTATTTGATCCAAACTGGTATACATCAATGGAGCAGTGATTAGTTTATTGTTTTTTTTGTGAATTATGATGCAGAAATGGAGAGTTTCATGTTTTAGAAATGAGGAAATTTCTCAGGTAAATCCCGGGTCTGATAGTGTCGAACGTTACGTACCTGAGGAATTGGTGAAGCCTGAGTTGGATAATTCCACGAATGTTAAAAGAAATTGGATATCGAGTCTTCGAGAGGTACATTTTTTATTTATTATTATCTATTGATTGTATGGTACTTTTAATTGCTGTAATAGATTCCATTTCAATCTTATTTATGTTGTTCTTATATGAATGAATGGAATTTAGAGTAGTGGATCTGAAAAGTGGGAGCAAATCAAGATTGTATTAGTTTTATGGTCGTGTGCTGGGTGAATTTTAGTTGCGGACTCATGTAATTCATTTCTTTCTTGCTATTTATATGAAGACGTAGTAGATTTCCACTCAGATCCTATAGCGTTTAACATGGTTTAAGGTAACTGAAGATCCTACTATGTTCCCACTTAGGGTAGGTAAATACCTTTGCATTTGATGAGTCTGTGAGTTAATTGATTTATGGAGCGATTCTTCATTTTGATTATCAGGACTTGCTTAATGACCTCATCTCATGAATCAATAGTATAGATTTGACCGTTATTATTGTTGGTTCACCAGAAATCATAAGGGATGGGATTGGTATTTGATCAAAGAGTACATTTTGAAATTAATCCTATTAATACCAAAGGCTGCAATCTATTTTCTGCAAAATTGATGAAAAGGGAGGAGTAAATAAAGAAAAGCTTCCACTTTCAGAATAATAAAATGGGGGTGCTTGATTTGTTGTATTTCTAAAAGTTGAAACAATGTAAATACTACTCTTGATAGAGATATAATTTTGGCTATCTAGATAAATATACATGCTTCCCACAAAACTATTTGGACATCTCATTTTTTAGTTTGTTAATTTTTCAGGCTGCTAATGTAGTGTTGAGGGCATTTGGGAGCTCGTGGACTGTACCATGGACAGCAGAGACCATAGTTCAGGTTAGCCTTCTCCACTTAATTACTCTATGATGGAGCAAAGGGAAATAGAAACTGAATAATAAGCTTTTGTGGCTGTCAAATAATTAACACAGAGTAATCAGTTTTAAGAAAATGAAAATGAGATATAAGAGAACTATAAATTTATGATAGTTGAAGTTTTTGCCCCTGTGGCTTTTACTGGCATTGTCACGGAGTTTTCTTCAATTTGTATCAGCAGATGCAACAGTTGAGCTTTTGTGCGTTGCTTGCTCTCTAGAATATATTCTTTTGTTGTTGTGGCAATTGTTGTTTTGATCTCACATTCTTGAACAAATAGCTAAATTCTTATTTAGATTATGACTCCTAGGAACAGAAATTAATGAACAAAACAATACATAATGCTTTCCAGCATTGCTAATATGTAATGAAATGTTCTTCGACCATGCAATGCTTCCTTGCAAGTTGAAACTAAAACGTATAGGATGTGGTAGAGAATAAATAATCGAAGTGGAATTATTTGAGTTCTCTTTAGTGAGAACTAAAAGCAGGACCCTGTGTTTTTAACTTGTCAAATATATATTCATTGAATTTAAATCATAGTTACTAATTAAAGATTAAAAGCGAGGACAGTAACTGAGCAAAATGTTTGGTGATGCAGGTGATGCTTCTCTGGGTTGTCTCATTCTGGTTCATAGGGTCCTGGGTGATTCCTTTTGCGGCGCACATTGCAGGTTTCAACAAGGATACCCTAACATTTAGAGGTCAAGCTTTGTTCAGCCTTGTGACTGATATGACTGAAGGCCTAGCCGGAATTGCAATCCTTCGTTGTTGCCTGTCTCGATTTCAGCCTCTATCAACTGATTGGTTTAGGTTCAGGCTGAAAGGGAACTGGCTGTTTGACGTTGCTCTTGGATGCCTCATGTTTCCACTAGTTAACCGGCTTTCACAGTTCAATCTTAGCCTATTGCCTATTCTGCCTCCCGCACCTGTCACTCTCTCAAGTGTTGAGCAGTCAATTGCAGCACGGGATCCGGTGGCAATGATACTGTATGCAATAGTAGTTTCAGTGTGTGCTCCAGTTTGGGAGGAAATAGTCTTCCGAGGTTTCCTCCTCCCATCCTTGACTCGGTACATGCCAGTCTGGTGTGCTATATTGGTGAGTTCAGTTGCCTTTGCACTAGCACATTTTAATGTACAGAGAATGCTACCACTTATTTTTCTTGGGGTGGTTATGGGTGTTATATTTGCACGGTCACGGAATTTATTGCCATCCATGCTGCTTCATAGCCTCTGGAATGGCTTTGTTTTCTTAGATTTAATGAAATAGCTCCTTAGGTTTGTACCTCACATATAGATAATTTATCGGGTGGTCGTATGTCAATGGAAGAATATAGATGCGGGCTGACGCTGTTCAGCTATTGCTCCTCGAAGGGAAATTGAGGATAGGGTTCATGAGAAGACTGCTGCTTTGACAATGTTGATCAACCAGTCTTCTTCTATACAGGTCCGTCAAGATAATTAGTTTTAATTGACAGAGATTCATGGCGTCCATCCATCATGTGTCCGTTTGTATAATTAGTCCATTCTATCATCAGTCAGGCCTGTAATTATACTAGGAACAATAAGGGAAAAAGGAAAATCCTTTTGTTCCCTGCAAAATACTCTCCATCACTCAACGAGATCCTCTCTTGTTTTGTTATGTTGGTATTTTTTATTTTCTTGTTCCTCCTTGACACGGTAGAAAGTGAAAGCCAAGGAATGAAATGAATTTGACTTTGCAGCAAGCTTGAGGTTTGACTTTTAGGATCTAAAAAATCTAATTTTTAAATTGTTTTTACATCAAAATATCCCATAAAACCTCAATAAATCTATTTCAAAGCCTATAATCTTGATATACTTTAATGATATATGCAAAGGATAAGCACTGTTTTCATGAACTTTTCTCTAAATAATGAATCAATTAACAACAAAATCAACTTTATTTGATGGTTGAAATGTGATTGGACGATGACTCTCTCTTTCCTATTTCTTTGTCTAACTCTCTTTCTCTCTCTCGTCTCAAATTTCAAAAACTAAAATATAAAATAAATAAAGTTTTAAGATTAAAATGCAAAACCCTTAAACAACATGGACCAAAAATAAATAGTAAAAACTTTAGGGAGGAATTGTATTTTTCTATCTCGTGAATAGTAATAAAAGAAAAGAAAAATTATTTTAGTGTCGAATATGATTTCTATCATTTCTATTATAAGTGATAAAGTGAACTCTGCTTTTCGAAACCTAACATTAATCTAATGTTGGGATCATTTTTACATGGTGAACATGTCATATAATGCAAATTAAAATAAATTAAGACTGTTTTAATATAACATGGGAGAATTGTATTAGCAAAAAAGGTACAAAGGTCTTTTGAGGTCTTTGGATATAATGAAAGAAACTACAAAACACCATTGTGTTTTAGTATTTCTATGAATCAGCGACCTCTACTCCGCCGTGAGAGGCAGCATTTGAGAATCACAACTCTCCATTTCTAAAAAAAATAATTTAGTGTCAGAAGTGGGATTTGAACCCACGCCCTCTCACGAAGACCATCCTGACGTTGTATGTTCTAAACGCTTATATTTAATAATATAATCAAACTTTACATCTTTGTTTATTAGAGAAATAAAAGCAGCACAATTTCATGATAACTAGGGGGATGTCATAGATACGTAATCCCTTTGAATTTATTCGAAAATAAACGCCTTAGATGTGTTGGCTTATCACTATTCGGATTTGGATGAAACAGGAATTCAAGTTTAAGAGAGTCAGACCATGTTCGCGCTAAAAAAATCAATTTTCATATGGTTTGTTTCTTCGAAAAGCATTGGCAGGCTAGCGTCCATGACACAAGGGACCCTTATTTCATATCAATCAATATCCTATGTGCTGAGTTTTAAGGGATGATCGAAGATGTATTTGGTTTTGATTTTGTTAAACTAGAATTTAATTGGGTCTGAAAATAAAAATTAAAAAACAGAAAGATCATATTTGACAAAGAAGAACAAAAACATACCCTCGTTTAGATTTTGAGACGAGAAATCTCAGTTCAATTCCTAGAGTTTCAATTTTTCTATTGTCTGGTCAGTGTTGTTTTGGAGATTCATGTTTCGGTGACAAATTCAATATTCTTCACTTTTCAATCCTTGAACATTGAGAGATGAAAGAGAAAATCATAAAAAAAAAAACTTTGAGAAGAGAGAAACCGGTCAAATGAAATTTTGAGTTTGTTTTCTTGAGAGAGTTCAATAAAGGTTTTTTTTCTTACAGTTTATACGTCTGAAAGTATATCAGGGTTTGCTTGTTTCTTTCATTCATTTAAATTCTTTAAGAGTGTTTTGGGTTGAGGATCGGTTTATTAAGGTCTTTTTATAGTGTTTTTTTAAATGCTTTTAGACGAAAACAGGCTGAAAATTAGGTTTTCACAATTTGGAGCTTAATATTCCACTCACTCACTAGAGGTGGCTAGAAAATTGCCCGCCATGCTACAATTATGGAGCAGAAGCATACAGTGTAGTGTTATCGACGTCGAGTGTAGGAGTAGGGTTGGCGTCAGGAAAAGCAGTGAGTAAATGGAGAGGAGACGTTGCTTCGGCATCAAAAGGTACAAGTCTTGAGACGGTGGAGCAAGAATTGCTTGAACAAGTTATTGATGGATTCACAAAAGGAGAGATTTCTTGGGTGGCAAGACAGACCAGATTATATGTGACCAGAGATGATTTCTTAACAAAGCAATCCTCTCCAAACATTCTGACGTAACCACCACTGTTCCTCCACCAACATCAAGAACAGGCATAGCTGAACCTCAACGTGAACGTCCCATAATATAAATCGTCAAAAAACAAGACCAAATTGCGAAAGTATAACAAAACCACAATGTACAAGCATCTAGTTAAATATGTAATGTGACAACATAGTTACAAGACAGCTCACGGATGATAGACCCATGGAAATGCTGCCCATATATATGTAAAAGCAACTATTAAGAATCCCACGTCCATTCACATTCTACCAACACTGGACAAGATTCAGCTTCACAAAAACACCAGCCAGCAAATTTGTGTCATCACCTAGCAGCCATACAAAAACCTTCTAATCCTTTTTCTTGCCCTTCAATATCCCCCTAGGAATCTTACTTAGAACTTTAGCATCGAAGACTGCATATTGCTTCTTAATCTCAATCATTGCCTTTTTCGCAAATGCATCTACCTGATCCTCATACTTCTCATAGAAAACAGGTACAGTGAGCAGCAATACCAAAGCTGTTCGGAAAACAATAAAAATCCACATCAAGAGCACATATGAACATTCATAAGAAAATATAAACAGTGATAGCAAGTTCATTACCAATATAGAACAAGGTCAAGAAGTTGCAACAGCTCCCCACAATAGACAAGACCGATAGGCCTGCAATAACCTGATGAAACAGAATGCCATTGCCATCCAAGTTTAACATGGTAATCTTACAGCTTGAGGCCATATTTACATCAGAGGAACAACAACTATAAGATGTGCAGTGTAATGTATTTTCAACAATCATGCCACAATGTAATAGCTCCCGCAGGATTGCTATCATGTTTCAAAATATAAATAATGAGTGATGAATTTCCACTCAAAACAGATTTTCTATGCCTATGAGATGACTAAAGCAATCTCAACTCCATTGTGCAACACAATAAAAAACCAACAGTCTTTTTGGGTAGAAGGCACATGCAATCCAAATTGAATACGCCTACAATTTGGCAACTCTCTTGCAATGAAACACCAAGATCGTTATTGTCCATAAGAAATCAACTTACAGCTAGGAACTTCTTCAGATCCCTTCCTGATGCAATATCCCGAAGGACAGCAAATGCCCGATTGATCTCAATCCTAAGTGAAGCAGCTATCTGTAGAACTGGTTCCTCTGGAATGTGAACTTCTGGAATGCGCGGTGGGGACCTAAAACCCAAAAAAAAAATAGCACTGTGAGAAAATGTAAATTTAAAAACTTGAACAGTGCGAATAAGCCAGGACTACAAGCTTACTTGTTGATGAAGGTTGAGGCATTAGACCACAAGAACAGTATCACAAGAGCGAGGATCAAGATGTGGCAAACCAAAGTGAGAACATGATATTCAAGCAGTTCAAACAGAACCCATATAGCAGTTGCACCACCAAGCACTCCTGCTGATATCTTCTTGTTCCTCCATAGAAAAATGTCAGCAGCTATTACACAAATACCAATTTGCACACATTAGACACAAAGAAGAAAGACTTCTAGGGTTTCACAGGAAATCTAATTCATTCAAGAGAAATCAACTATTAGTATCATTGCAGCAGGACAACGAATCACAATTCAGCTAAAATGCTTGATTCACTATGTAATAAGAAAATTTAAAGAGCTAGATGCTACTAAATTGAGCCAGTAAGTGCTTATATACTTGAACTGTTACTTTAACTACTTATTTTAAGCCCACAAAGGAAAGAAAAATAATTTCAGCTACAATTTATTTAACTCATTTGTGGTGGGCTTGCGCATCAAGCAATAAAGTTAATTTTCTAGAGCTCGAATAACTTTGATAGAACCAATGACATCAACATTCATTCTTTAACCCCCATGATAATAGATTCTCTACCTTACCATCCTCTAACGTGCACCAAATAATCAAGACAAAGCCAGATCCATCGCTACACACATATAACTAGATCTAGATCTTCAAAATAAATAACTATCATAAAAGGAAAATACAATTTCATACCGTGCAGCAAAAGAATACCCAATTTTAACTCTGTTATCAAAATCAAAACTTGTTACCCTTAAAACAAAATAACACTTAAGAAAAACAGTGAACAGCAAAACAAGATCATCAATAAAGTAAAAAATCAGAAAATCAAACATGAAAACTTCAGGAAAAAAATACCACGGAGAGCACAAATTTTAGGTATGTGTTTGGTTACTAACAGGAACACGGACGTAGCGGAAATTTTCTTTATGATCAAAATTAAAATTTGTTATCGTCACAACCAAACACGCCAATACAACAAAATCACACTAAAAAGACACTGAACAGCAAGACATCCATTAAAGATTTAAAAAATGCACTGCAAAATACAAAAAGTTTCCCTATCCTCGGAACCAAACATTTCGTACACAAGAACCGCAATAGATTAAAAAAACATCTATTAAAAGTTATGAATGAGGAAAACATACGTTTGCCGCCACCGAAAACCTCGTGGACGGGCTTTTCACGGCCAAAAAGGTGATAAATCCTCGATTTGAGGGAATCGGAATCCGATTTCGATTTCCCGTGATCGGAATCAACATCCGAAGTCGAATTGTGGCCGTAGATCTTCTCCGATATCTTCTCCATCACAGACCCAACCACTGAATCCTCCTTATCATGCTCTGTCATCTCTGAAACCCTGACCGAAACCCTAATACGCTACCGTTTTGAAAGCAGAAAATGAAGCTTTTTAACGTTTTTAATATCTTTCGTTAAAAAAGGAAACGAGCGAGAGTGTATTTATTTAGTGAACTTTTTTATGTTTAGCTTGAGCCGTTGAAATACTTATAGTGATCTTGGCCGTTGGTTGATTTGGAAACCGAAGCTAGTTGTTGGGGTAGGGACTGGTAGAAACTAGAAAGAGGTAAATGAATGAGAACGTATTTTATAGGTCCGAGGACTAAACGGGTTATATTTGACGGCAAGGATAGTTTATAATTTTTTATTTTTTTTAAATGAACTTTGTTTGTGTTACCTTAAATCTCTCTATTTTACTATTACCATATCACAGTAAAACAAGTTAAAACAACATTTTATTAAATTTTTAAATAGCATTGCTTGAGTTTTTAATCTCATATTATTTCATTTTAATAATAAAATATTTCTATTTTTATCTTATCCATTCTATTTCAAATTATTTATTTATTAATTAATTTATTATGCTTATTAAAAAAATAAAACACGATAAACACATGAAAAATAACACGATCATTTTCTATATAGATCTTAATTCTCAAGAGAGTTTTTAAAAATATCCTTGTCTTTTAATTATTTATATGTGAAATGCTTATTATCATACATATATTTATTTGTCTTTTTTATATAAATTTCGAGAATGTTTTTAAGAATAAAAGATTAGATGACGATAATGTTGGAGTGAATTTGGTAGCTTTTTTTTTTGAAACGAATTTCATGGATTAAAAGAAGGAAGCTGTACAAGTAGAGGCCGCTGAAAAGGAAAACAGCGGGACTCCAGCCCAGAAACATGCTTCTGGCTGGACAAAGAGGGAAAGCCGCACATGCAAAGCTACCAAATTCTTTCATGAATTTGGTAGCTTTGCATGTGCTTATAATATATGTAACTAATCTGTCATAAGTAATATCTACGACTTCATATATTATAAATATTAACTTTTAACTTTTTTAATTCTGTTATATTATTAAATATTTTGTATCTGTGTTATTTTATTAAAAAGAAAAAAACTTTGATACGTTACCGTAACACTAAGGAAACGTTACATTTTGTACACGTGTGGACAACAAGATGTCGGGTGGTTTTGAAAATCAGAGTACGGCAAGGAGAGTCATAGGTGTGCTGGAGTCGTGGAGTGTGCTGGAAGCTGGATGACATAACCTGACTCCTTCTTTTTTGACACGTGGAGTAAAATAACAGTCGATTTCTGTAAAAAATAAAAATTAAAAATTTCTGTAAAAAGGCGTTTCAATCTTCTTGTTTTCAATTCATCATCTTCGCCAATCCTAGATCACCGAACCTTGACATTCTGTGCCTGTTCGTGCCTCGCAAAAAGAACAGGCTGTGAGCATATCAAACCCTTTACCGCACACAACTACCAGGCAAATGCTAAGCACCAAATATGTGAATCCCACCAACACGTACCGTCCAAAATCCGAACAAACACAAGGAGATATTTTTAACGGGTCCGAATCAGAGAACAGTTTTTATTCTTTTTCTAATTGGTGTAATAATTTTAGATTTGAGGGCAATAAAATACATACAAACATAAACTATTTACGAACCCGGTCCTAGATCATTACTCTGTTTTATTTACTGCCAGCTATGTTTTGAAATGAACTTACCTTGGAGCTCCGATAAGGGAGTTAACTGCTCGCACAGCAAAGTGATTAGCCGATTCAAATCGAGCAAAGAGGAGCAGGAGGGTTGGAACTTTGATTAATTAATCTATCAAGACTCGAATTGGGTCTTGCATGGATGAACATGATTTGGTTCGTGCTAATTATGTGATTGAAAAAACATGCAATGAAAGTAGATCAACTAAACTAAATATAAAAATCGACAACGATTATCTGCACAAAACAAAAGCTTGCTAATATCATGAAAAAGATATTTGACCAGTATTTTGAAAAGGTCTTTATAATTTTACTTGATAGCAAAACAAAAATCAAATTAAATAACATCAAAAACATATTTTTAGGTCATCTAAGAATATAGAAAAAGAATCAAAAAATTATTTAAGGGAAAATAGGGAAAAAGTAATTCTAAATAAAAAAACAAAAACAAGTCAACACAGTTTAAACCTCCAAACTTGCAACTAGAGTATTACTTCTTCCACAAACCCGGCCCAAGTCCAGGCTCTGCCGTGTTATCGCTTAGTTGCGAAAAAACCATTAATTTACTGCTCAGTATTCTTTGCCTCAGGGCTAAGGCCCAAGAAAGGTAACGTAGATACCACTGCCACAGGTTAGTTTTCACAAAGTTTTCCTCCTCTCTATGAACAGACAGACAAATATCCAATTGAAATGAAACATTTTTCTAATGTTTTGCCCTCTAACATCTCTAATTACTAAATTGCCAGCAGGAATATAACACTAACTGTTAGCAAATGTCCTGCTACTTTTTCCTTTTTTAAAAAAAAAAAGAAACACAAAATTAAAAACTCATAATCTTGAGAGTTTCACATGGCACTTGAGCAATGGAACAGAAGATGATCATCAAGAGTGAAAAGAAAGAAGATGAAATTAAGATAAACACAACAAAGAACCCATATGCATTAATAGAAACAGAAAATAATAGTGAGGCAGCACTAACATTACTTTATTCATGCCACGAAACAGAAGGCAATGCAAAAGAACCAAGAATCTCTTCTCTTCACCGGATGCTTTTCAGGATTGAGAGACCGAAAAAATTTGAGATAAAATTGAATGGCTCCAGCCAATCGGCCTTTGAGCTTCATGAGAGATTAGATTGTGATGTTCCATCGACTAATAAAGCTCAAATTTCGTGTGGATGTTATCTTTTATTTGACAGTTGTAACTTGTAACCCGGTTGAATTATCATAAGGTCAAGACACTAAAAGGAGAAGCCCCGTGTGTTCTCGAAACGGTAGGGGGGCATTTGCGGTATTTTGGTTGACGTCGTCCGTCTGTTGCTCTAGACAAGTAGGCTCTCGTGGGAAAACAAAACTTTTCGAAAGAATATGCGTCGGGTACCACATGCATTGCATGGTGTCGATGCATAAGATACGTCGCCGTTTCTGTTCAATCCGCGTGAAATGCGAAGTGGACGCTACTCATCGGCAGCACCTAGTTGATCAGAATACCCACAATGTCAGGCCCATCCGTGTCAGGCTTTTAGTCCAGCAAATACGGACTCGAGAATCAAGATCGAGGTTGTCAAGACTTTTATTTTTTAGATGATTTGCTACCCCCCGGGTATTTAATTTTTTTTTGTGATAATTACACTAAGCAAGCATGATGTGATTTTTTTTTAATTTTGTCTTATTCTCTTATAAATTATCCTTAATTTATAAAATCATAATACTTATTATTCTCGCTATGAAGCATCAAAACAAAATCAATAAAAAAACCATTTTATATTAAATATTATAGCTTTGTAATCAATTAAAAAAAAAACACTTAGCCACTATCTTCACCATTTTCTTCTCCTTTTATCTTGAATTGTCTAGACACTTAGATATGATTTCTTCTTGGGATTTTCATACCTAAAAAAAAACCATAGCCTAAAAATTTACAAACAACAACTACAAAAAAATTTATTATCTCTCCTTTTCTATTTATTAAAAAAAAAATCAATCCCTTTCCCACACCCTACAAGAATTACAAGACATCATTATGAACAAAATTCAATGCGAGACTAGAAAGTCCATGTGAATGAAATAAAGCAGAGATCTAGACCATAACAACAATAAACAAATCTCCCTATAAAAACACGTGGGAAAGTATGACCAAGACTTACAAAATTAAATTAAAAAAAGCCTTCAAAATCTTCTCAAATCCCATATCCCTCTGGAAAAGCTTGACTTATAACTTCTTCGACATGAATGTGACTATTAAGTTAAGTGTGTTTTGAATATTACAGTAGCTTTTGTGGCTGTAATTTTTTTTTAAAAAAAAACATGTGTTTAAAATAATATCATTAATTATGGTTTTTGTATATGCCTACTTTTAGGTTTACCTTGCATATCCATCTGTCTTTGATCAGGATACACCCTATCACACCAATCTCACCGATCTCTCGATGAATGTTCAAAAACACGAGGAGTAGTTGTCAGGAATCATTATTTAGGATCTGAATGTCATATGCAAGATATCCTTTTAATATCCTCCACCTTGTATCTGTCATCTCCTTGCAAAAATCATTGCAAGATTTTATAACATAAATATTAATATATCTTAAATAAATAAATAAATAAATAAAATTAATCTCTTGCATTGGAAGATTATAGTTTTATAGTGGTGTCTTGAAACGTAAAAAAAAAAAACACGGCATGGCACAAAAGTTTACAGAGAAGAGATGACCTCAGTAATGTTAACTTTGTATATAAAACACGCGCGCGCGCATACAAACAGCTTGTATCCGATTTGGACGAGAGTTTTTTCTTTAATTCTTAAACGTCAAAGTTAATTTGAGACTGAAAATTTTCTACTCTCCCTATTGTCTTCTTGTTCTCTTGCTTTGCAGTGTTAGATTTCGTTGTAATAGAAAGGAACTATGATCTCTCTTTTTAGCTTGTAGGTATTGATTGAGAATCTATCATTTTGTTGTATTGTTAAAATCCCATACGACACTTGAATTGGGATCTTTTATATCAATTGATAGATGATTTAACCTCAAGAAACAAATTATTATTTTTATCCCAAATTGGGCACCGTAGTGCCATGGAGGGGGGCAAGAAAGCAAGCACCTAGGGAGAAGTACAAGAAACAATTATGTAGCCGAAAATGTTGCTGGGGCACAAGACTGAAAGAGGAAAGTTGAGGGGCGTCGAAGAAAAGCAAAAGTGAGAAAAAAAAGAAGAAGACGACAATAATGGCACATCCTTTATCGTCAAAAAGAAAAGTAATTGCGGCACAGAAAAATGCCGACGTTGTGATTACCATCACCGATTCTAGTGGAAGTTTTTTATAATTAAGACAGAGACAATATTGACAACTATTTATTAGATTATTTTTAGACTCATCAAATCAATTAAATTATAATAAAATAATATTTACATAATTTAATTTTAAATCCAAACTACAAATAATCAGTTGAAAGGTTTTTTTTTATCATTTATATTTATTTAATTTTTATCTCAGTTATATCCTTAATGTTTTTTAATAAGTTATTCGGGATATTTGTAGACCAATTATTTTTAAATAACTTTCATATGATTTAATTTTAAACTTGAGTCGTACAAATAATTAAATTAAAAAGTTTTGAAATTAACTCATTAAGTTAAGTTTAATAACAACATCAAACAGTTCTCTAAACACGGATTTGCAAACTAGTTCCTCATATAAAGAATTGTAAAATTTGCATTCTTGCTTTCAACCTGGGATAGATTTTATTCTAGATACCTATAAATAAACACGATAAAGGAATTCTTTTTATAAAAAGATAAATCTAATTTGTAATTAAATTTTCTTATATCGAAAATATGTTTCTTGATCCTGCCAAATGGCTTGGTTTTTCTGTCATCATATTCATTTGTTTAGTACCCGCTAGTTGTGAGTCCAGCATTTCATTGCAGAAAACTTTATTAACAAATAGTAATAGATTCTCGAACTCCCTAAACTCTTAAGAGCAATCACAACCCAGAACCTTAATTAAGGCTATAACAGTTCTACTCCAGACTGTAATCTTTAATTCATTGCACGTGCAGAAGAAAAAAAAGTCAAAATTTTCAAGCCCAATAGATGACTTCATACATCAAGAATTAAAACCCATTAACCCCGTTAGATCTAGTGACTTAATTGTAGATGAGTTTTAGAAACTACATGTCATAGTGTAATTAATACATGAAATTAGAATTCTAGGCCTAAAAAAAGTAAAGTACAAAATTGATCAAATACAATTTTAAAAAAATAAAGTACGAACTTGATCAGATACAATTTTAAAATAATACATATGATATTATTTAAGAGATAAAATGATATTTTAATGTTTATAGGATTTTTATGTTTTTTTTATAAATAAAAAGTTGTGCCTTTTATTTTAAGTGATAGAAGTACAATTCAAAAACATTTGAAATAAAAAAAAAAAAAAGTTAGCACTCAAAGGTGCAATAATTGCTCTTTCCTAAACAGGATTTAGAGATTCCTCACAAATGGTTTGAATGAATTACACGTAGAGGTGGGATATTTGATAACTCGTGACCTGCAAAACTCACCTTGAAGTTGAAACAGAGACTCAAAATAAAAAAGAACGTTTGAACTTCAATTAATCTTGCACAAAACACTAAATAACTTTAAATCTGTCCAATAGAATCTCTGGAACTCCTAGAAAACCTTTTAAAACAGCAGCCAAAAAGATTGAAATAGAAACAATGTCCTGCGATGAACTAGGAAAATCAACTGGTCAAAAAGGCATAGAAAATCTCCATGAAATGCAATTTCAACATAGCTAAATACATAGATTTTTCATAATTATATGTAATAGCATACATTTGGTCCTCTAACCATGTCACAAACTATAAACTTGGAAGTTGACGTCACCGGTACATGTCTACGAATGAAAAAGAAAAAAAAAATACCATTCCTAATTAAAAAAAACTATCATGCGAGGAACAAAAAAAAGGCACAAAGTTGGATAAAGGTGTGTTTTTTTAATAATAATAATCGACATAAATAGATTTTTGTGCAGATATAGGTTATTTAAAATAAAACATCACTGAATAAATACTGTGGCACGCACGATAAATGTAAGGGAAAAGAAAGGTGCGGTGTTTTATAATTTAAAAGCAGCCGCATGATTTTGCTCCGAACCTCGCATTCCGGTGACCTCCGACATGAAGGGTCTTTGACTTGCTTTGTGAAAGAGCATTTCCCTGGCAGTAAAGTTTGAAAGCTTGAGTTGAAAACCCTCGTCTCACTTTCCTTTTTCAATGAATAAAATTTGTATATGGGGTAGCTCTTTCTGTAAAAAGGTATATAAATTACCTAGGACTGGGACTGGTGATCAAGACTTATCCAGTCCAAGATAATCAACTTGAATTATTGATTCCTTATTCCAGT
The DNA here is from genome assembly GCA_029228465.1 of Salix viminalis. NCBI lineage: Eukaryota > Viridiplantae > Streptophyta > Magnoliopsida > Malpighiales > Salicaceae > Salix > Salix viminalis. The sequence continues at coordinate 5,290,337 of CM055428.1, forward strand.
TTTATCTTTTTTTATAATTGTGTTTCAAAAATATTTTTAAAAATAATTGATTTTTTTGTTTTGTATTTTATATAATTTTTTTGATATTTTTATGTGATGATGTTAAAAAATAATGTTTAATAAATAAATAAATAAAATATTATTTTGATGTATTTTTAAATAAAAAATATTTTAAAAAATAAATTCAACCACACTTCCAAATAATTATTTAGTTGGTGTTTGACACTGCATTTCAAAAATATTTTTGAAATAAATTGATTTTTTATCATTTTTTAATTAAAAATTTTGGATATTTTTAAATCATTGTCATGTGCTGTCAAAATTAATTATTTTGATATATTTTTAATTTCTAAATAAAAAACACTTTAAAAAACAACCGCAACTACATTCCTAAACAAGCACTAGTAGGAGTTGTTTTTAAAAGTGTTTTTCTTTCATAAATGTATCAAAATAATATTTTTTTTAAAAATATTTTTGATATCAGCATCAAAATGATCTAAAAATACAAAATTTTCTAATTTAAAATAAAAAATAATTTTTTTTTCAAAAATATTTTTAAAATATAATGTAAAACATGATAATAAGTTGGGGGTACTTCTCTTCTTTAGTTTAGATGAATAATTAATAATTACTTTATCCTGCGATTTTTTTCATTTCCTAAATATCCATGTGTTGTCATAATCTGTAATAAAATCCAACACACATCTCTTTCTTTATCCAATATATTTTAAGATTGTTTTTTCCTCTTAACATTAACAAAACAATAAAAAGTGTGGTTGAATCATCATAGCCAAGCCCACATCGATATAAAGTTGGCTGTTTTTTTTTTTAATTCTACCACTTATCAATGATAAACATTTTTTTAAAATGCTACTCGGGGGGGAAACCCACAAAAGCGGTGCTATAATGAACTGTGCTCCATGAGTGACTATACATTATTGTTTTTGCCAAGAGATTTAGTTTTTATATATATATACATACATATATATATATATATATATGTATAATTGTAATTGTAATGTGTTTGTAAGCAAGACGATTTTATCATGGACTCTTAAAATTAGAGTCATAACTCAACCCACGAGACTGGAACTCACAAAGGTCAGTGTTCTTCAAGATCGGGTGAGAAACGATGACGCATTAAAGGGCACATTTAAGGATTTGGAAGGTTGCGTGTCAGTTTTAGGGGGCCCACAAAAATAGCTCCCCGTATCCATGAACAGGGGGAGGGGACTATTTGAAGAAAAGGCCCCGTCTTCTTCTTTCCGGTGACCCCATCAGATACTGATTCTTTTTCTACACGAAATATCAGTGACAGAAGTTTATCTCTCCAGGGTGGACGATGGACCAGGGGCCGTACGGACCCACGCATCACTACATCAAGTCACGTTGGAATTAGTGCGAATAGTAGAGGTCAAAGCCTTTTCTTTTTCTAACACTAGTATATTAAAATAATTGAAAAACAAAAAAATCATTTTTTTTGCAAGAACACATGCAGCCACAAAGGCAAGCGCTGCCAAGACTCGGATAGGAGACTGGAGCGTGGTTAGGAAAAAGGAATGGAAATGCTAAACCTTGCTCGGAACCAACTAAGGTGGTCAAAGCTTTTAAAGAAGACTCGTTCAAAATGGGTGAAGCATCCGCTGCTCGAATGAGTGCCCCGTGAGTTTAATGAAGTGGTTAAGCCAGTAAAGTTAACGTACCTGTAACTGTAGCTGTACCTGCCCAGTCCTTTCCGCAGCATTAAATAATGTCAGTTTGGGTTAAATACATTACGGTTTATAACCGTGTTTTAAAAATGATTTAAAAAAAAAATTAATTTGTTATTTTAAATAAATTAATTTTTTGTTTTTAAATAATTTTAATGTGTAATTTCCAAAATATTTTAAAAAATAAAAAAAATAATTTCAATATTTTTTTAAACAAAAATTATTTTAAAAAACAAAATTGTCAGTAGTCAGGCCTAGGCCCCGGTCCCTCGCTAAGAGGCAAGGAAGGTTGAGTGTTCTCACAAACTTGCTGTTTTCTTTTTCACTAGGCCTTTTTTTAACCTCTTACTTTTCTCCCCAGTTCCATGGTATTCCCACCAGATCTGAATTATGCTGTGGCACTCTGGTCTAGACTTTAAAGAGCAACCGTATATTCCCTCGCGTATCTCAACTGTAAAATTATATTATTTTCATTGTTTAAGTTTTTTTTAATTTCATCACATTAAAACAATATAAAAATTTAATTTAAAAAATACAGTACAATCAGTGTTTTAAAGTAGACAGAGGAAAAAAGTTTGCCGGGAACTGTTTAGCTTTTCAAGACTTCAAGCTCACTGCCTCGATCCAAAACTAGCAAGCAGCGTTACCATACATAATCTGTCCGGGCAGTGAGATGGTAGGTATGTCGGGTCTCCGTTTCACCAGTTAACTATCGGTTATTGGCAACATAAAATAACATTTTGTTTTCCTTATTCTTGCAAGTGGTTATTATCAAATCACCATTTTAATCTGAGAATTTAATTTATTTTTTTGAACTCATCAACGGTCTGTCTATTAAACATTTAATATTATATCAAAATATTTAAAAACTTAAAAATCATCTTGATGTTTTATATTATTTAACAACTCAATCCAAATAGTAAAATTAAGGTAGTAGCTCAATCGACAACAATCAGCGGCAAGGAGTGTGCAATCAGCGGTAGGAGAATATTCCTGGTTTAAATTTTAATATATTAGGTCTTGCTTGTTTTTGTAATTGAAATATATCTCTATAAGAAAATAATTTTTTTTGTTATTATTTTTAAATGTGTAGACTGTTTTAATATACTAATATAAAAAATAAATCTTAAAAAATATTTATCATCACAATACATAGATAAATAATTACATAATGTCCAAAACCGGGCAATCTTTTCATCAATCGGGGCAAATCTCTTCACCACCCTTATCAGATAGAAATGATGTTGCCTTTAGCTGATGAAATCAATTTCAGACCCATTCTTATCCGACATTATTGTGGGATACGTGAATGAGATGTTTGAAGCTCTTAGCCAATTTACTAGAATCCATCACAATTATAGAATCGAAGGCTGTTCTCCATCATATTAAAAAAATAATGAAAATATCACCACTGCATGAGTAAACAGTACCGTACCTTGCTTCGTGTTACTCTATACTTTCATTGTATGGCCGGGGGCAAGTGACTCAACTTTCTTTTTCAATTATCGTTATTCTCCAATGTCATCTCGATTTCAAACCAGATCACGGACTGTACTGCCATTGACCGCCACACGAGTTCATACCCTGGACCAGCAAAAATGTAGTGATCGATAAAGATAATCATTGATGATACAAGCGCGGACATTAAAAGTTGAGGTAATTTAATTTGCGTCTACTCGACTAATTCTATAATTATTAAAATTAATAATTATATAAATTTTAAATAAATTTTAAATAATTTTAAAAATTATAAAACTCAAACTGATAATTTTTAGGAAGCAAATCTATAGCTTGAATTGTAAAGCTACATCCATTAGGATTCTAATTCAACTCGAAATTGCACCCATAGGTCTTGGAAGGTTGCATAACCAGTCTTGCCTTGAGTTGGAGGATCGAGATTAGGATCACATGAATTTATGAATGATGAATACTTAGTATGATTTAAATTGGATAGAAGATCTCGAATTGTTTAATTTAGTAAGAAGTTAGGCTGTTGATTTAACCCATGATATTTGGAAATGAGGAGTGATTAATTTTGAAAATATTTTTTATTTAAAATAATATTTTTTATTTGTAAACAAATATATTTTATATAAAAAACCATATAAAAACACTAAGAGTTTCAATTTTAAACCAGGAAAATTAAAAAAAAAAAATGAAAACTAGAGGGAGCAAAAATGATTTTTAGCCCATTAACAGTGCTGCTCGCGATAATTTATGATGCAGTATCCGTATATTATACACTACTGTACCTTCGTCTCTCCATTACTGAACAACCCTATCTTCTACTCTACAATTTCTGACTCCCAGACTGATCTTCACATGACTAACCTGCAACACCCTAACAAATGAAGACAAAATAAAGCTACCCCCTCTTTCCCTTTCCCTCTCTCTTTCTGTACTGGTAAAAAAGCTTGCCCCGCTCTGCCACCCCATTTTCAGGTACTATTCTGCAACTCCCATTCACCTAAGCTACCCCATCGTTCACTTATTCAGGAAAGAAGCCTCGTCTCCCCTTTCCCCTTCTTTTAAAACAAGACTCGCCCTCTCTTTCATTTCCCTATAGTCCCTTAGTTTTTTCCTTTTACTATTCTGGCTCTCCCAACAATGGAAGCTTTCAGCCTGCTCAAGTACTGGAGAGGTGGTGGTGGTGGTGGTGTTAGTGGTGTTAGTGGTGGAGGGTGCGGTGTAGATGGTAATTTTAACTCACGCGCCACCACAATTGTCACTTCTGTGTCTCCAAACAGAGTGGAAACTGATGATGAGAATGATGACGATGATGGGCCTTTTTTTGACTTGGAGTTTGCAGTTCCTGACGAAGAAGAAGAAGAGGGAGGAGCAGAGAGCAAAGATGAGAAAAAAGAAAACAATGGGGCGGATTCTGGGGAGGAAAACGACGCTGCTGACACTTCTGATGACGATGATGGCATGGACGAAGAGAGGGAGTTCGATTTCACTCTCTCTTCGGTGTCTAGCGATGACAGGAGGGATCAAAATCTTATTCTTTCTCCTTCCGATGATTTGTTTTTCAAAGGAAGGCTTGTGCCAATTGAGTCCTCTTCGCTTGAGCTGAACTCCAAATCCTCTCAGTTTTCGGTGTCATTGCTAAAATCAGCTACAAAATTTCGCGTATTCATGCTGGGATTAAAGAAGAAACCAAACACCGCAACAGCAAACGAAAAGACAGAAGCTGACGTGCCGACATTAGCTTCTGCTACTCCTAAACAACAAGGTGAGAAGGAGGAGGAAAATGGCAAGCAGAGTAAGTTTTTTACCGTGAAATTTAAGGTCGAGGAAGTTCCTATAATGTCTTTGTTTGCCAGAGAGAGTAGCAAAAGCATCAAGTCATCACAGCAGAAGCAGGATTCTGCGGAAGAATCAACTGCTTCTGCTGCTGGTGCTGCTTTTTCAGATGAGAAGCAGAAATTTTCAAAGGATGTAATGCAAAAGTATTTAAAGAAAGTTAAGCCTCTTTATATCCGTGTGTCTAAACGCTACGGCGAGAAACTGAAGTTCTCCGGGCAATTAAATTCCGGCTCAGGACTAAAACCATGCAATGCTCCGTCACCATCCACGGTGGCCCAGAAACCAGCAACGGCTGATAATGGTGGAAAGGAGAAGGAAAGCGCGGAAGCTCCGACTGTGGCGGTGAGTAGTTTGAAGGGTCTAAAACCGGGAAATATGCCTGCTGGGCTGAGAGTTGTGTGCAAGCATTTAGGGAAAAGCAGATCAGCTTCATCGGCGGTGGTAGCGGCGGCTCCTCCGGTTCCTGTTTTGTCAAATAGGAGAGATGATTCGCTGTTGCAGCAACAGGATGGGATCCAGAGTGCTATTCTTCATTGCAAGAGATCATTTAATGCTTCTCGAGGTAATACAGTCACTAGTTTAATTAACTGTTCTAGTTACTCTAGTCTCTCACCAAATACTCTGTCCTGAAGGTGATTCATTTTGTTTTTGGTCTCCCTTCGCTGGGTTTTTCTGCAGATTCCGATTCCTCCGTGTTATCAAGGTCAGCGAGCGATCCATCACATGAGAAATCAATGGAAATAATGGCAAGGAAGGCATCGGACCATGAGGGGAAAGGCTCTCCTGTGGACCCAAAAAAGGCGGGAAAACGAGATTGACGATGATGATCTTTAGAGGTTTCTGTAAAGGAGATGATGGGTAATGAAACGAGCAAAGGTGGGCTAGGAGATCAGTTTATCAGTCCCATTTGTTTTTAATTTTATTCCCATGTAAATATGCCTTGTTTAAGAGGAACGGTTGCTTAGTGATTAAGCTTAATGACTTCCTTAATCACCAGTTAATTAGCGGTTGCTGGTGACTACTACTCTTAATGTAGAAGGGTTACTTTTAATCTTTTGAAATCAACAGCAGAATTAGCACTGTCTATTAGATTTCATTAAAATCATGGGTGCTTGTGGTTTTATCTTTTGCGGGCCCTCAGGTCAGGATAGTAGAGGTGTCTTTAGTGGTCAGAGAAGTGGGGAAAGTGGAAACCTGAACAGTAAAAAGATTTTTCTTTTCTTAAAGGAAGAGAGAGTAGAGGAGGTAAATCCAAGAGAGTAAAGATTAAAGATGCCATCTTTCTTTCTCTCGCCTAAATAAACCTCCTCTCTTTTTCTCCTTTTATTCCATTGTTAACACAAAAACCCTCTTTTTATGGTCTAATCTTGGAACTAGAGAAGGTTGCTGATAGTGTTGATGCTGCCCCAATCTATGTGTGTCGTTGTGAAATAATATTTTGCAGATTCAGTTTGTCTCCTTGTGCCACGCTCGGGTCCAACAAAACCGCTGCTCCATTTGCTACACTGCCTTGCAGCATTGGCTCGTAATCAGATTCTGTGCGCTCTCCCTTTTTCTTTCTTGTCTAACCTATGTAGATGCCTGCCATAATCTAAGGCCGAATGATGTTGTCAACGAAGATGGATAGGGGCTTGTCCCATTCTTTCTCCAAACAAGTTTTGGGTTCCCTCTTTTAGCTTTCGATGGTGGTTACTGCCCATTAATCAGCTTCTGCATTAATAATTAATAATTTTGTATTTTATTTAATGCTCTTTTATGTAGCTATGATAAATTCGAAAACCTATTCCTCCAACAATTAAGCCGCACATTTAATAGCCTGGTATAAAACTTAGCCTAGTTCAACATGTTAATCCAGTGGCTTGTAAATTGGAGACATGGTTCAAGCTTGGTTAGCCAACACTACTAGTTTTGAGCTTTCTTTTTCTTGAAAAAAATCATCTAAAGCTTGGGTTATTTTACGATTTGGGTTTTTTAACAGCGTTAAAGAAAGAATGGAGGGTTGATTTTTTTTATATAAAAAAAAAACTTGAAATCTAAATTGGTTGTCAAGTGGTAAAAAAAACAAAAATTAAGGTATCCTATGTGTTTATGTTGTGTTTCAAAGCACAACACAGAAGGGGGAAACCAACGTCCTCATATCTGGATAGTCTACAAGCACCAGTGACAAAAGGAAAGTACTGTTTGGTTACCGAGGAACAAATCCCCTATCAAAAGCCTGTATGTGCCCAAGGATGGTTTTCCATGCTTCTCGAGAGAGAGAAATAAACTTACTCAATTCATGCACCGACTCATTATTTTCTTCCTGCAGTAGACTAAGTTCATGCACCGACTTATTATTTTCTTCATGCAGTAGACTAAATTCATGCACCAGGAGAAGGAGACACTTTTTTTATTTATTTTTATCTCAAAAAGTCCCAGCATCCCTATTGTTAATCCGGGAACAAAGGGATCAGCCTTTTTTTTCCTCTTCAATTCCAACTCCATACTCCATATAACTTTGAGTTCTTCTATCGCGTTCACGGGCAGTTTTTTTTACTAACATAGTCGTTGATGTCATTATACACATATCTCAATTAATTTAATTTAATTATCATGTAAATCTATAATAATTATTGTATTAAGAATCATATAATTCAAACCTAAAATCATAAAAAAAAATATATTTTAATCTTAAATTCTTATCCCTAGAGCATTTATTGTGGCGTGACGATAAAAAAATTATAATTTACACATTAAATTTCAAATTTAAAATGAGGTAAATTGAAATTTCACCGGCTCGTATTTTCTGTCATAAAAAAAAATCTTGAATTTGCCTTTCAATAATACTAATAATACGTGCTTTGATCTTTGGACTGCCATGAGTTCTACCTTTCAATACTAATAATATGTGTCTTGATCTTTGGACTGCCATGAGTTCTACTGAATTTTATGCGGTTGCATGTCAGCGATGACAGCCTTCGATACAGGTGGTCCCGGTTTCAAAGAGAGCAAATTCATTGTGGAAGGCACACAATGAACCCACCAGACCTCCACTTGTTTTCATTCCAATCTTTAATTAGTACCGATTACCGTTTGGTTCAGTCGCCCTAAGCACCGTTTTGTTTCTCTCACATGGAGGAACAGAAGATTGTCTTGGGAATTTTTAGATGCAATCACCGCTTTGTTTTTTAGCCTGCTTTTTCTTCTTCTTAATGTTTCTGCTAACGATAAATACTAGATAGTTCCTATTTCCTAACTACTGATATTCCCCGCAAGCTATTGCGCGGTGTTTTATTTTATTTTTAATTTTTTTATGATGATAAAAATAAATATTAGTAGAAAAAACAGCAAATAAAATAAAATTATAGATGAAAATTTTATTTTATTAATGAAGTTTGTCTTTTTTATTAATGCAATTTCCTTTTATTTTGATAAACCCATGGTTTTTTTTATTAGCAATATAGCTTATCGAAGATAAAGTAATAATAGTTAAAAAATATTTCCAAAAAATTATAATAATTTGAATTCAAATGAAAAAAAAGGTTATCAAAGACCATACCAGAGACCCGGGCATCCAAGATAATTTAAACACCATCTTGAAAGTCATCATTTACATGTCATACGGCTCCTCATGCATCATTCAAATGTCATAAAGGTTGGGGCAATTAATTTTTAATTTTTTATATAGTATTTTATATTTATTTAAATATATAAAAATGAAAATATTAAAAAAAAACCTTGATATCAGTTCAAAAGTTTTTTTTCCCGTGACTAAACTATTTTACTATGATTGAAATAATGAAAACCTCAAAAAACTCCTTAGATGCTTCACTGTTTTTTTTATTTTATTTTTAAATATTTAAGTTATTTTTATCATGTTAAAAAATAAAATATAAAAAACTTTTTTGCAGCCGCCCAATTCATAAATGATTAGTGTACCGTGAAAAAAGATCACATTACCCTAAAAAGCAAGTTCAGTCATTTTTTTTCAAAGTAAAACGGTGATTTTTTTGTTCCAAATCTATAGTATCTTGTGTTTTAGTATGTAGTAAGAACATTAGCCATTATTGGTAATAGGAATAATAATGAACGACAAACTCCCTAGTCGGGAAATCCTATCTTAATTTCTTCAAACTGGGGATACCAGGTTCAGCCCACAAATAGATCTCTCGGGGAAGGAATTTTCAACTATTAACAAAAACTAAAAAAAGAGAGGAGGTGATCATTATTAAAGCCTTCAAAAGCCAAGGCTCAATCAGAAGGTGCCCAAAAAATCCTAATTAAACTAATATAAAGACTTGTTTGGAATAAATAAATAAATAAAATTAAAAGTGGTTGGTTTTAAGTTTTAACCTGTTTTCGGTTCGGTTCTAAAATTTAGAAAAAAAGAGAAGAAACAAACGTTTTGGTAGTTGTGTGATTGTGATTGAAATTGTTTATGAAAATATTTTTTTGTTTAGAAATATATTAAAATTATTATTTTTTCAATATTTTTAAAACTGTTAAAAACTTTCAAAATTCGAAAAACCATCTATGAGGCCATGAATGGAGCCGTGGATCTGATGATGATTCAAACCATCGTTATGTGAAGGCCAATGCAGCCTTTTTGTGGCCCATGTTCACTTCGATTGATAAAACTAACTTCCATCTTTATAATCGGTAGCTAAGATCGATGCAACAAACCCCAACCTCTACTCTCAAGCTCTGCTTCTATTTCTTCGAGACTGGTTATTTTTACAATATTTTTTATTTTTTTTAAATTATTTTATATTTATATATCAAAATAATTTAAAAACTCACAAAAAATTTATTTAAAACAGTTTTTTTTATTTAAAACAAAAAAAAATATTTTTTTCCCCATAACACACGTTTTGAGTGCTTTCCAAACAGGTCAAACGGCAGATAAAAAAACCAGAGCGTGTATTTTTGATAAATTAAAGCAGTGCAATAATTTGAAATTATATACTGATGATTTACCAAAGCTCTTCGGAAATGAATGTGTATATATCTATCTATCTTGACCTGGTCAGAAAAATAAAACATGTATACACATAGCAGGGAAAACTTTCCTCTTTGACGTTGATTACATAAAAACTCCACTCAGATCATGGTCTTAAGTATTAATTGTCTTATGTCGTTTGCGAGTGAAATACGCCAATCAAACGATGATAGAATTTGGCAACATTCCACCAGGCAATGCTATAGAAATTTCCACAAACCGAACGAAAGCAACTACTAAATTCAAAAAGTCTCTGCTTTTTATGATGAACACATACGTGGACTTGATGATTACTAAACCGATGGCCTCATCCGATCAACTGACACGTTAGGAGAGGCCACTTGGAAGTTACCTTTTGAAGCATGAAGTTTCCTCTTTGGACTTTCAATATTTCTGCACTGAGGACTCTAATGATGTGCTTCCGATGGACTTCATTTTTTATTTAGAATATTGGGTAAAAAAAAACTATTTAAACCCACTTCTGGGAATCGGAAATGAAGTTTACTTTTCCAATCCAAAAACCGCGGTCTAGACACAGACTGCCATTTTCATCATTTTAGGGCTAAAAATCGTCCCTTTTGCAGACCGATGAACAACTGATTCTATTAGGCCTGTGACTAACCAGATATTTGATTTAGTTCATGTAAGTAATTTACCTGGAGCACTCCTTGCTTTTCAAGTGCAAACTCATATATAATCTTGAAGAAAACAAAATGTGAAGAGATTTATCATTACCAATCTTTAATGTAAACTCTTATGAAGACTGCTACTAGCAATCCATCAATATACGCATAGCAGAAAAGCTACGGCAAGAAAAAATTAAGAGGAAAAATGCAAAAGCTACACTATAGTTTGCTTTCTACTGCCGCTTAGATACTAGGAATAGGTTTGCAGTTGCCACCTTGAATTGCCCGAGTTGCAGAACTGTATGTCATCGTGCAATTTACTCTCACCTCGATATATTTCTTGACAATTCCGAGGATCCTCACCTTTCCACTAATTATTGTGCTGCAGCTCATATTCAATGCTCGGGCTGAACTTATGTCGCTGATCAACAACTTGGAAGGAGTTAAATCCACCGTGACATTCATGTGCAGAGTCCGCCTCGCCTTGGCCATCCCTGGCGGCGTATTAGCCTCGCCAACCACCTCGCCACCATAGTAAATAGTCGTTGTGCCATTTTTGAACCTGTACGCGGCCGCGTTTGGATTTCTCACGGAGACGTCAGCTAGAAGCGTGACGTTCACTTCTTTTGGAAGAGTCCCATTAGCAAGCTCAAGGCGCTGCAAGAATACCCTGACCACAGGGTCCCTGACATGAAAAACTGTCAGGACTAAAACTATAACAGTCACGGCGAGAATTGATAAAATCGCAGCGAGGCAGCCACAGCAGTTGACGCAGTTTCGGCGGCGAGTATTCGATTGCACAGGCATTGTTTCTTCTTCATCACTGCGGATTTGGAATGCTGCCGGAGCAAGGGGCTTGACCTGCTCTGTCTCCGCCATGACCAAGCTCAAGAAGTGAGTGGTTCGAGTTTTTTGTATCATTAAAATCTCTTATATCTGGTCCATGTTTGTTTGACAAGTAATAACCAATGAGCATGCCGTCAAGCATTTGATTATCGTATAATTGGTCCTTGGCGATTTTGCGCAGGGTTCACGCCTCATACTTTGAAAAGTTAGAATCTAGTAAATTGTATTCATTGACACAAACTACACTCCGTAGAATGGAAAAGTGTCAAAGACTTTGACCGACTTTTCAAACAGAATCAAAGCAAGAAAAAAATTGTTTTTTAAATTATCATGTGACATCTTATCATATTTGCATAGTTTGTATGAAAAACATTCGTATAAGCGTTTCATAAGAATCTTAAAGATGCATTGGAGAGCATCGCAGATAGACTGGTAAAAAAAATGTTCATGGGAAATTAGTAGGGTCTTGATCCTTTTTTTTTTTTTTAAATAAGTTATTATTGTGATCTGAACTAGAATTCTTGATTTTGTTTAGGATAAATGATCGTGGAGGCTCGGAGAACTTAGATGAAGACATTAAGACTTTGCCATAGAGATTTTTGTGGATTTCAAAAATTAATATGAGCTGATATTTTTTTTTTCAACTTCATCGTTTGAAATTGATTTTCTTTTATAGAAAATATAAGTTGTGATTATTTTCATTTTATTTTTTTTATCAAATTATCAAGCTCAAAATGACCTCGTGACTCTATGCGATGACAGCTTGTAAAAATAGTGGTAACTAAATTTTGAATACACGAAGAATCAATAAATATGCAAATTGACCCTTTCTAAAGCCTAACAGAGCCCGGAGCTCTTAATGGGCCTGAAGAAAGGACCAGGACTTGACAACATTCTAATCGAGCTAGGTGAAAACCCAAGATTAGAACAGCCTACAATTATATTAGAGCCCAACCCAGAAATTAAGAAATAATCTCCATTTTCCTTTCAAAGTTAGTGTTAAAAAAACCATCAACACACCCTTTTCCTGTCTAAAAGGTTAAAAATCATATGTTATTGTCCAAATTAATCCATGCCTTATTTCAAAAAATATATCACGTTGTCCGCTTAAATTCTTGGAAGAAAGTAATTAACAAAACCTAATAGCCTTGGAAAAACACTTCCATAAAGACTCGGAGGTATTCTTAATTGAAACAGCTTCTTATGCATATAAAAAACCATTCAAATCTTTTTACAAGATATATCAATCATTATTGATTAGAAATAAATAATTATTTTTATATTTTATAATCAATGTTAAGCAATCAAAATACACTTAGAAAACAAAAAATTATAAACCGGTGTTCATAGTTTTTTTGTTCTGTATTTTCACACTACTTTTTTGTTATTGTTAAATTAGCTAAGAAACAATTTGATATTTTAATATATAAATATAATTAAAAAACAAAGCAGAGTGTAGGAAAACCAACACTCTTTTGGGGCGTGTTCAGCGCCTCCACGTCCAAAAACCAGTTTTCACGGTGACACGGAAGCGCTACGCCGAGATATTCCTTTTAGGACGGTGCATGGTGGTGTTGGAGTGGCAAAGCAACATCGATATCTGTTTTACGGCCCTGAAGATCATTTTTTTGTACCAATGTGAATTATTACCGTGAATTCATTTATAATCAACAGCTTGACATTTTGATCTGGTTATCTATTACAGGCAAGTGTCCATAATTACTCCTGGCAAAAATCTTTGGCTACGCCACTCTGAAGATAATCCCAATCAACGATATAATTTGTTATTTATATATATTTATAAGAAAAAAAAGACAAAATGAAACTATGAATATCATTTACGTATAGTTTGCATATTCTAATCAACAGAGCAGATACTATTTCACATTGTTGACTACTGCCGGCAGCTTTGACATCCCAGAAAGGATTCTCTGAACCCCACTTCAAGGAAGAGAAAATTGAGATTCTCCCACCTTCAGAGTCCACAAACCTAACCTCAAGCTCTCTCCCTTTCAAAACTGTCCTCTTCTACCACCCTTTAAATGTCTAACAATCATGCATGGAGAATATATTCTACCTCTCCATTGCAGCTGTAACCCACCTCCAAACTAGCTCAGGTTTTGTCATCGAAACCTCAAGCAATCTCACCTGCTAGAATTATTTTTTATGGCCCTGCTTGGTGTACTAACACGGCTCCACGTATTCAGTATATCTATATCTTTTTAAAACTCCCCCATTTCCCTTTTCTGCTCAACACTGTACTAATGCTTCTTTGGCTTATTGCAGAGCTTCTTATTTTGCTTCCGGGGTGTTGGAGAAAATTTCGAAGAAAAACATAAAAAGGGTCTAAACAATATATATATACCACCCCCTTGGTCACTTAGAACTGCTCCTTGTGGAACTCAAACTTTGTGGAACCTTTTTGATTGAACTCATAGCAGAGACTGCTTAATTCTTTAGCCAAGACAGGTGCCCCACAGTAAAACACACCTGCTCCAGAACCACAAAGATATATAATCAGAGCAAAATGATAGGTTTCTTCATTCACAAAGAATATGTTAGCGAGAGGGAATACTCACCTATCCTTGCATTGCAGTGCTTGGAACATAATTTAGAAAGAACCTTCCTCCAATTAGGCCTTGCAAAATGCGTTCGCACCTAATGAAAAAGTTTAGGATCTGTTAGTAGAACTGCATAGTATACTTCAGTGCATTATTATCACTTTCCTGCTGAGAATGTCACTATTATCTAAATGAAGGTGTCAGAATTTTTGGAAAACTCGTGCTGATATAACATGGGAGCCACAAGATGAACATACGAGGAGCCTAAAACAAAAAGATCGGTCTTACCCTGGTGCCAGAGACAACGTCCACGCCGTTTTTCGCGTGGTTTAGGGCTTGGACCATGGTAATGAGGGTTGATCGGGCATCGCCTTCCTCGTACACACTGGTCAAGTAATTATGCATCTCAATCACACCCTGGAGTATTCCAATGACAAGTCAACAATCAAGGAAACGAAGCAAGATGGAAAAATCTTTCTAATTTACTTAATTAGACATTAATTACCCTTTGATCAAGCTCTGCAACTTCATTCATGACCCCTTTGAACCAATCAAAAGAACCCTGCTCCCTTGTTACCCAATAGAAATAAGCATTGGTGGTCCTCAAAGCCTTTCTACGTTTCGGCGAGACTTTGTTAGAGGATGAAGTATCATTACTTCCATTGCTCATGTCTGATGTCCTACTGATATCCGAGACCGAATCCTGAGAATAAGAATCAGACTTGTGACGACGAATTTAAAAGATTACCGTGGATGAAGAGACATCTCATTGCAGATTGGAAAGGTGAAAGTCAGGTTTCTAGTCACTTACTGCCTGCTCCTCCATTTTGACAATGCTATTAAGCAAATCTTTCAGAATGCTGATGAAAGGTGTTGCTCCAATTCCCAAACCAACAAGCAGCAGCACATCATAATTACGGTAATCTTGTGCTGGTGCACCATAAGGCCCATCTATCAAGAGCTTCGGCAAACTGTCATTGGAGAAGAATGTTACATAAACAATATAATCAGAAAACGCTATCCATTGGTGAAAACAGAATGAGAAAAGGGAAAGAGATTAGTATAGACATATTCAGTACATTTTCTTCGTTGTTTCATCAGCCCTGAGAAGTCCACTCTTGCCGGCCACAGGACATTCACAGGCTTCAGAGAATACCCTTCTTAGTTCTTGTGTCCAGTCACCTAGCTGCCGAATGTGAACACTGAGGTAGTCATCACCAGGCGCGGAGGTGATTGAAAATGGATGCCTGGGTGGAAAAATAAAAGCATGCTCATGTTAAGTTACAATGCATATCAGGTATCAGAGCATAGAAACCAATTCACAGTGGCTGATCAACAATCACGGAATTTTAAGAAATCAATCACTGATTCCTGCCAAAAAAAATTCCCTAGCTTTCATCAGCAAATGAAATTAATCACTCCGAAATACATAGCATTAGCCCAAATTAAGCATATGATGAGCAAGGTTCTTGCTAGCAGTTTCCCTGGATGTATTTGACCACAGAAAATCTTTTAAACTACAGCTGAAAGTGTTGTAAACTACCGAAAATGCCATGTATTTTCTTTTGAGTTAATAAATTGATAGTGACCTACCACTCAAATGGAGAAACAGCAGGGCACTGGACAAACATATACTGTCCACTCTTGTATCGAAATTGGGGAGGCTTAGACATTTGCAATGCGAGAACGTTTCCAGGATAAATTGCAACCTGAGTGCAAGGAAGAAGAAAGATACTATTATAGACAAAAATCTAGTATAGTCGGTCTTCAAAACTTCACAGGATTATTCCAGTACTTTACAGGGATCTTTCAAAAAAGGTAACATACAGACGTTAATCACAAGATCAAACCGAGGTCCTCGAGATTTTATACCTTGAGAAGCCTGACAGTATAGAAGCCAGAACGAAAAAACCTGAGAGCCCTTTCTCCTGCATATAGTAAAACCGGAACAGAAAGATACATCCATGTCTGCGAGCAAGAAATCACCATCAGTTTACTCTTGCAAACACCCGCTGCTGTTAAAACTACTAGAGAAAAGATTTCTGATTCATACCGTCTTTTTGTACCATTTATGCACGAGATACAAGCATACGCCATGGATGACAAGCAAGATGTAGACAATGACGAACAAGTGGTGCGAATACCAGAATGCATTGAATCCAGTAAGCCTGTCAAAGGGTTTTGGAAACTTAATGAGGCTTTTCCTGAACCATCTTGTAGCAAGAGTAAATGCGATTGCCATGATGATCACCATAAGAATTCCAGTCACACCTTCAGCCCCTCTAGCCAACGAAGCATATGAAGGTTTCTTTGCACCAAAGTCATCTTTCAAAAACAAGTCATAGTCATCATGAGATGAATTTATAAGCTTTGGAAAATCACAAGCTAGATGGTTTCCAGCATGGAGAATCACCCCAATTACAATTGCTGCTGCTATGGTCTGCATGGATGAAAGAAATATCAAATCATTAGATGGGGTCATTTTGTACAACAAAAAAACTCATTCAAGCTTCATTGAATTTTTATTTTGATATCTTTCATCACTGGTGAAATAGATTTCCATTAGCTAATTATGAGTTTCTTATAACTGTGTTCTTTAATTTTATATGACACAAGCATTTGGGTCTTAAATGACTCTTAAATGATGGTTTAGACAAACCAAAAAACACTTAATTGTTCACTGACTTTGTTTTTATTGAAATTTCTGTTTTTGCTGTTCTTTTCTCTTAATTTCCATCATAGACAGCAAAATCATATTTTGTGGCTGACAATTAACATTATCTAACGGTAAAAAGAAAGAAAAAGAAAAAAGAGAGTATGAAACCCTCCTGGTTGTCAACCATTGCTGCCGGATGACGTGTCGCATCCGATAAATATCCCTAATGGCCACTGTTTGGGCGCCATCAAGTTATTCTATTTTCATGGCTGAAGATCAGCCACTCTATTGACTTTATAGAAAAGTCTCCCGCGCGGGGCCCCAAAGGATATAAACGTAATTAAAAAGCAATACAGACAAGAAGAGGAGGCGGTAGGTAAAGGTAATCTGTGTGTGTGTGTACCTTGTGAAAGTTGATGTTGTCGTCGAAGGGCAGCAAGTGACCCAGCCTTGTGGACCGAAGCCAAGTGATCGTGTTTCTACACACAGGCAAGAGAATCAGAGCCATGTTGAACTTCAATGTCTCTGCCGCCCCTTTAGCTGTTAGGAGACAGTAACCCATCACTTGAAAAGATTTTTTTTGCTTGTATTGGTAGAATTTCCAGGTGAACAATCCAATCATGATCACAACCCATACTGCCAAAACCCAAATCCTCCTCCAATTCTCTTGAAAAAAGTAGACACATTGCCTGCCCACTCTCCTTATCCGGCTTCTCTTTCTCAGCCCTTGTAGGTTTTGGCTCAGGGCTTGGCTCGTGTAGCTTAGAGCCTGGCTGTAGTTCAGATACGTGTCTTTCTGTAGGAGAAGCGTCTCTAGTTGCCATAGCTACACATCATTTTCAGCATCAAAAAGTAAGCAACATTGCAGCAAAATCATCAGCATGCAGGGGACAAGAGAATATGGATCAGGTCAACTTTCTGCACTGCGACTGATGAACGATGCAACACGCGTGATGCATAATGTTTGAGTGAAAGGCTAAGCATTATTTGAGGGAAACGCCATTAGCCCACTTGGGATCCAACTACGCTTGTCCGGTTCAAGGAATGATTTTCAAATTATCAATTATGAAATTAAGAGTTTGTGTGCGTGCGTGCATTACAAATATATATATATATATAGATATAGGGAATATTTTGAAAAAAAAACTCTTCTTGTTCAACAGCATTGCGAACCATTAAGACTTGGTAAATTAATTAATATGTTAGGCCTTGTTGCCTAACAATGGACTCCGGAGGAGGAAGAAGTCTAATGCAAATGCTGTGCTTGTCTTTAATTTTTATTTTTATTTTCCTATTTAGACTGTTATCATGACCCGAAACAAGACAAGTGACCGATTTGACTATGATTAAACAAATTTTATTTAACTAATGATGGGGACTGATATCATATTAAAGATAAGTATTAAATTAAGCCCACCTAACTCGTTCTAGAAGCACAGAAAATTTCCCCAGCATGCATGTTAAAAATAAAATAAAATAAGAAATATTTATCTGACATTAAAACTCAAAGAAGACCCACCTCAATGTAGCCAAGTCTTTCAGGGTCCAGCTCCTCCATGATTAAAGCTGCATATTCCTCTGCTTGTTCTTTTAATCTTGATAACTTATTTGCAGAAGCACTTAGCATGATGATCTACCAATTTATATAAAGAAAATATAAATTAATAAGGAAATATCTCGTTCAAATTAAAGACTTTTGATCCAAAATTACCCCCCCACCAACCCTCCTGAAAAAATCATAGTATTAAATATTTTTTCTTACATATAAGGAGAGCTAAATTTGGAAAATTCAACACGTCATCTGTCAGCCTCAAACTCTCATAACGAGGACCCGGTTTATAATTAAACTGCTGAATAATGATCATCTGTGTATTTTCTATGTGACTATAGATAAGATGGGTGTTCACAAGGGAATTGCATGCGTCAGAGATAAAGAAATTTTTTATTCATGTTCGGAGTAGTTGGTTTTAAATTTTCCATGAATTTATGCTCACCGAATTCAGCTATTATTATAGTAGAAAAATACATCTTTTATTTTGATTAACGTGTTGCTCTATTTAGTTCATGCGTATCTCAATTATCTTAAAAACCCTCAAATTAACAACTCATGCAAGTCTTTAATAATCATTTTATTAACAATCACATGGCTCAAATGTAAAAAATAAATAAAAACAAACTATTTAATCTCAAGATATTGTTACTAGAGCACTTATACGAATGTATTTTATTCTTGCAATTAAAGAGCTATGGCAATAGTTCTGATATAAAGGGTAATTTCGGATTTGATTTTTCTAGCATTGGAAAGGTCGGCTTCTATTTTGTTTCTGCAAGAATCTGACAGAGCGGTGGCTAGTTCATGCACGTGAATTTAAAATAAAAAACTTTATGAAAGAAAAAATAATGGGATTGTTGAGAGAGAATTCATGATTAATTAATTAATTAATTTGGGTACCTCTTTCACTTCTTCTCCGGTGATCCTACCATCTTCGTTCTTGTCCACCCTGTAAACATAACAACAACATAAAAGTTTACAATAAAGAATTTAAATAGTAAATCAGTGAACCTACTTTAGGTTTGCCACCAAGTTATTTGTTCGACTATTTAAAATGGTGCTGACTCGTTCCTAGATGCCATCTCAGAGGGGTCCAAAGTAATAATTCAAGGAGTAGAAATAAAAATGGCAAATATTGCTTGATCACATTTTCAATAATTGGGCCGGGCTCAGACGAAAAGACACCTTTGTCCTCTGATCGTCTCTATTAGGAGGAGCGTGTGTATAAACTCATCTTTTCTGTTTTCTTTTCTTGATCTCAGTTAAGCTCCTTTTTTTTATAAAAAAAAAGAGAAGAAGAAAGAGTGACGACCTGATTTGGGAATAAAAAAAGTCATTAATTTAGTTTAATTACGGGAGTCCATAATAAAAGTAACGATGATGCGTACATATCAAAGAAGATTTGGAGTCGAGAATCAAAGCTCTGATCGGTTATTTGTGACCAAAACTCGAAAAGCTCCTCTCGACTGATCTTGTCTACTTTCAATCTTCTTCTCCTTCCCAAGGCGTCAAAAAGCTCCACGGCAAATTCCTTCGAGTCTTTCATTCCTTTCAAAACACAAAACAGCTTTTATTTCAATAATTAATTTAATTTCGAGACTTGGTAAATACGTAACAGCTAAATCTTCTATATGAATTCTTGTTGCACCTACATCATTTTCTTCTTCTTTTTATGTATAAATAACTAAATCCAAGTGGTAGTAATCTAAACTGGGTAACGTGAAAGGTGGTGCGGATCACACAGCTGTTACTAAGTAAACCAAGAGGAAAATAGAAGCAAGAGTAGAATCAAACCTATGCATTGTGCAAAATCGGCCCTGTAAAGATAACCATCTTTCGCAAGTTTTTCGAAATTGCTTTGAACTTCACTCCATGCATCGACCCCAGGTGTTTTTTTACTGTTATTACTTATAAATCTCAATCCACGCAAGGCTTTATGCGCGCCAGGCCGAGCCCGGTCCAGCTGCGCTCGCTGCTTTCTCAAAGCACGAGCAGCTAAAGCTGACTCAAAACCGCCGCCGCCGCCGCTTTTTCCCGAAGCTGATAGCACCCGAGCAGCCTGTCCATGAGTCCAAGAAAACCTCTTTAACTCAGCTTTCAACTCTTGCGAAAAGTGCTTGGCTTTGGCTACGGCTTCAGCTTTTAACTCTTGAGAAAATTGCAACAACTTATTCGACGAGCTTCGCCTGATTGTCGGCGATCTTGAGACCGGACTCAAAGCTCCGGCAGACACCGAACCGCCGGTAATAAAAGAAACATCATCGATGTTGATAACCGTAGATGTTGCTGGCTCAACACTGCGAAGGACGATAGTGTTGTCATCTTGTAAATCAAGTGTTACCTCAACAAACTCCTCGCCGGACTCCGTTCCCGGAGATGTTCCGGCGCTCATCGTTGCATTGCCGGGAATCGTGTCCGAGGCCCATCGCCGCTCATGCTTAGGCAATGAACCTCTCATTGATTTGGTGAAATGGAATTTCGGTGGAAATGTGGAAGGACGACCAGTGATGAAGTTCTGAAGAAGTGCTGCAGGAGGAGAAGAAATGTCGGTATTTCTAGTCGTCGTCGAAGAACGCGTTGGGAATCTAATGGAAAAGACATAAACACGCGGAGTTTTACTTCTCCTGCTATTCTAGAGGGAGAAAATTGAGGGGAAAAAGAAAAGGATCTCTCTAGACAAAGAAGATTTGAAGAACAAAAAAAGGCAAGAAAAAGACAAAGATTTAATAATTTTGCGGGTGTGTGTAAAGAATGCACAAAAGATGGAGGGGGACCAAGAGGGAAAGAACCATCTATAAACAGAGATATGGTTGTAGCTTTGAGTGCTCTGTGACCACTTAACTAGCAATGGTTTCTGTCTTCCTCTCCCGTGCAGTAGCTGTCCGTGGTCTTCATTTCTGCTTTTGTGAGTTCGTTCTTCGAATGACGCGTTTATGCTTGGAGAAATTAAACTGGAGCAGGAAAGATAGATAGATGCTGTGGAGCTATAATAAAGGTTAAGAGACGGAGGGGGGTGGGGATAATAATAATAATAAATTTCATGTTGGTGGGTTTCTTAGACTTTCAATTTTGTGGATCGTTTTAGAGTCAACCTTGCTTGGGGAATTTTGTTTTCTTACAGGGAATGTTTCGTCAAAGAAAAAAAAGATACTCGAGAGAAAATTTATTAAATTTTGACAAATATTATTTAATCCTTTTGGTTTGTTCGCGGTAACAATAGTCTGATAGCACAGCTATCTGTCTTGATTCAGGTGAAATAGGTTTAAAGTTTCTGTAAAATCAACGAACCAAACAGACAAGTCTTCGATTGTTTTAAGATATTGTAGCCTGTCTTTTCCATGGCATATATATATATATATATATATATATATATATACACACACTAATGTCAGCAAAATATTTAATCGCGTAGAATCACCTCCATCCACGCAGTCCTATATATACCAACTAATTAAGAATAATCGGCAAATGTTGGCAACAATTCGTGTGTTGGCCTATAAGCGGTGAAAAACCCTACTGCACCAAAATGTTTCTTTCTTCTGTGCGCAATAAAACATCATCTTATACATGATTATGACCTTTAACCAGTATAGTGCCTGAATTTCGAGCCTGCACAGACTGACAATTATCTCTGAATTAATCTTGCAGCGCCACACAGTCTCACGTGAAAATTAATCTTAATTAGTTCTTAAACCTGATTTTACAACTCAAAGGATAAATATGATATTTCATATGAATAATATATATATATATATATATGGTTAGATTAAAAAAGAAAAAGACAGGATGATATTAAATTCATTTATTATTTATTATTGCAAATCCGCAGTGAAGATGGAGATGTTTTACCATCCACTATTGAGCAGCGGGGAGGGGGCGAAATGATGCAGCCATGCCAAAATAGCAAATAGTCTAGTCCATGCAAATGTGTTTCTAAATGATCGATTATCAATAGAAAACTAAAGTGACCGGTGATTCATTACTGAACAAGAATCATTATTCAATTGCTACATGGCAATGATGGTTTTTCCTTCCATAATCACAATCCAAGAAAAGAAAAATTTATAGGGAAAATGATTTTTTTTTGTAGGGTTCAATTGGTATTTCAAATTCAATTGAGATAAAGCAAATTGTTTTTGCATAATAATATTGCTAGTTTATTTTTAGAATAAAAATAATTATATGGCTACTGGAGGTTTCATGATCTTTTTTTTTCTTTTCAAAATAGTTAAAAATCTAAAATACCTTTAAAATAAAAAAGAAAACTAAACATGCTATCAAGAGCTTTTTCATTTTTTTTGTCATGATTTTTTTTTGTTTTTCTTGGCAAGAGTAAATATTATCAAAAAGAAAAACGTGCTGGTTACAGGAAAAGGGATTGAGTTTTTTTTATCCTTTTATTTTAAAATATTGTCCATCAACATTTTATTTCATTTAATTCTTGTATTCATTTTTGGTCCTCAATTTTTTCATTGCTATTTTTTTAATTTATTTATTTATTTAATTTAGTTTTTCAAATAGATTTAGTCTGTGATGTTTTGATTACTATTTTTTATAATTGAGAATGTTGCTTTTTTTTATTTTTCTGTGTTTGCCTAATATGTGTCAATCTTGTTCACATGATCTTTTTTAAGTATATTCTTATAGGTTTGTGATTTGTTCTAAGTTTATTTTTTATGCGGGTCATCATGATCTCACATCCTATGTAGTAAAGTAGTAAAAGTTAACTCATATTGATTTAAAATTTTTTTTCTCAATTTTTTTTTAAAATGATTTTTTTTTGCTTTTATCTTTCGGTAGTTTTTTTCTTTTTTTCTATGATGCTATCTCAAGTTCAGGTTAGTCAAGTTAACCAAAATAGATTTAGGTTTCTTTCTAGGTTTTTTTTAATGATATAGCTTTAATTTTTATTGTCGTTTCTTTTTTTTTCGCATGTATTAAGTTAATAAAGTTGAATTGAGTTAACTCAAGGTTTTTTTCTTTAATGATTTTTAAAAATTATTTTAAAAAAAAATATCATTTGACATAAGATTACCAAGTCTTGAGTTTTGTGATTTATCTTTCTTTTTTTTATGCGAAGCTATTCCGGATTGATTCAGGTTATCACCCCCCTGAGCTTTATTTTTTTACTTTAGAAAAAAATTGACCTGGCCCGAGTTGGAGTTCAAGTCAGTTTGTTTTATTTTTTTAAGGCATATATCCTTGTCAATAAACTTAAGGCATTTATCCTTGTATTTTTTTTTCTTAAGAACTAAAGGGTATCTAAGTTATTTTACTATACTTAAAATTATAAAAAGACACATATACATCTGGCCAATTCTTTAATGACTAATTGACAATGTTAAAAAGACTGAAATACCCTTAATACCAAGTCATTTATTCTTATTTTTTTTTAATACTTGTACATTATAATGACGATTAAAATATTTTTTTTATTGAACTTTAATTTTATGATTTTAATAATATTTTTATTATAGAAACAAACATTTTTGCAAACAAATGTTTTTAAAAGCAAATCTTCATTAATAGGATAAAGAAGATTTTATTAAGGATATATCTTTCTTTTTTTATCTATTATTCTAGATTGTCTAGAGTCTTTTAGATATTTATTCTAATTGTCTTTAGTATTTAATATTTATTAAGTAAAGTACATTGCTACAAAAAAAATTATATTTTTTGTTGATAAAAAATAGATCAATAAAAAAGGATTATAGTAGCAAATTCTCTTATTCTTGCAAAATTAAAGAAAATAGGTTTTTTATTAAAAAAAAATATTATTGTCATGCAATTAAAAAATCGAATAGCTCTTTGTGATACAAAATCATATATTTTGATATGCACGTGTCTTTGAGCTTCTCGATTTAGTATTTAATTTGTGTCAATATTCCCTTTTAACCTTTATCTGTACATATAATTCATAATTTATCTAATTAAATACCAGCATTAATATGTTTTTTTGAAAAAAAAAACATTTTCGGTTGCAATTTTTTAAAAAAAAAAACATATGTAAAATAAATAAATAAAGATATTTTTATAAATAAAAAAAGATGTTATTTGATTGTTTACAAAATCAAGATTTAAAACTCAAAAAACTATGTAAAAAGAAATGTAAATGATCCCAAAGTCAAGCGAACGAGGACACAAAAAAACACGTGAACGAGAGGAAAAGTCTATTAAAGTTCAACCGGGTCAAATACGGTTGTGGTCATTTTTAAATGTGATAAAAAAAACATGGTAGGAACTAGGAAGAGCCTCGAGTCATTTCCCCCCTTGTTTTCTTGAAATTAGAACAAGAAAATCCTCTCCGGCCCAAATCAAGTAACTTGAACCACAAGTTATCCCTAAGCAAAATCATACGCTTTACTCTTGAAAAAAAAATAAAAACCTCACCTCTTGTCCAACACACCATCCACCAACCTCTTGTTAAGAGCTCACCATAGCCATATCCATAGCCGTTGGATACGTTTTTCGCTGAACAAAAGAGATGGGTAAACAATATGATCCACAAAGTTTGAGATATGGAAGCTTGACCTGCAGATGGTGCCGTCATTTTGTGGTTTTCTAAGCTCTTTTGACTGGCTAGAAGCCATGATAAATTTGGTAGCTAGAAGGAGCACTCCTTATCACAGAATGTAATATTAATTGTACGTACTTCAAATTATTACATCATCCGTAAACAAAGTCATGAAGAGGAAAGAAAATTAGTTTGAACCCCTTCTGTACCTTTAAATCTGCTTCTCTTATCCCATAGAATTTAATGGAGTCGTTATTAAGCTAGTCTTACCCGAAGTCTTTGACGGGTGAAATGTGATGCAATGAATGATGAGTAACCATTTAACTGTGATACAGATTTTCTTGCGGAAAATAACAGCGTCTGCATTTTTTTTTTTTTTTATTTCGAAAAAATCTTATTTTTTTTAAAAAAAATATTTTATAAATTTAGATGAACAGGTAAATTTTTTTAACTATCTCGTGCTTGCACGAGAAGTCCTTTGCCGTGACTGTAAAACATGACCTTGATATATCAACTATCTAGCTGCTAAACCAGAAAAAATATTGAATGAAAAAAAGATATTTTTATTGCTATAATGGGGCAATAAGAGAATGATTTTTTTCCTTTATCAGGGAAAACAAGGAGCTTGACAAATTCTTGATTAAAGCTCTTTTTTTTATTATCGGTAGTATTTACATTTTTTTCTTTTTGAATGTTTTTGTTTTAGATCCTCGGAACCTTGCTTATGTTTCCATCTCTGGAAGGGAAAAGTTGGTGGGCTTCTAGAAGATCTCGTACGTATAAAGCCCACGGAGACACAATGGCCATGGGTCCACACAAGAAAGGTCAATAGGCCAACAACTTCTGTATAGAGACCGGTGTAATTCGGCCTCTTCTGTTCATCGATTGCTCTCTCCTCGACAAGCTACTATCCCATGATTTACAGGGCAAAAAGGAGCTCCTTGAACTAAGTTGTGTGCTTGTTTTTTAATACTTCATTTAATCATGTGACAGAAAATATTTATAAAATTTTAACCATGTAATCTCAGTAATATAATTATAGAGAGAAAGAAAGAAAAAAAAGCAATCTTAGTGAAGTTTAATTAAGTTCAACATGTCGAGGAGGTTGGTGACAAACGACAGTGATGTTGAGGATGCCTATGAAACCGTACAGTGGGCATTAGGTAATTCTCTTCATACTAATTCAAACAGGAACACGCTAACAAATCTTGTCGTTTCTGCAACATTTAGTCTAAAAATTATAATTTAATTTCTTGGCTACAAAATAATTGCGGCCCGACTTCAAAGAAAAAGGATAAAATGATTACCTTCGGTGGAGAGTTGTATTTTTGCGTTAATAAAAAGAAAATACAAACGCACAAAAAAGTCTTCTTTCGTGCTTTTTTTCTCATGATCACCTTCGGTGGAGATTCGTCTTTTTCCAGGTGTGGTTTAATTTGAGTGATTTCGATGTTAGGGTTTAGTCCATGTTGAATTTTATTTTCTCAATTATATTATTTGGAATTCAAATTCAAGCATATTAGGTGCCTTGAGAAAAAAAAAATATTGTGAATCAACTGCTTGCGTAAAACATGATCAAAGTCACCTCCCATCCTTAACCCCACACAGGGCTGTGGTGCGCTGGTACGAAAGATTCAACGGTATCTTTTCTCCGGGGTCTTGTTCCATAGGGCTTCAGTCTCCCCTCGAACGCACTCAAGCGTATCCCTATCAAAGCAGCGTGTTTTAGAAGGTGTCAGGGAGCTGGTTTTAAAAAAAATAAATTTTGTTTTGCTTTTGCTTTGTTTTTAGATGGTATGTGGCTATTATAAAATTATTTTTGATTATTTTTTAAATTAAAAAAAAACAAATTTTAGCACACCCGTCAAATATATCCTTAATTATGTTTTAACATGTCTGCGCCGGCGTGCCTTTAGTAATATGCTTTTTGAGGTGCCTATAACCCAAAATTTTACAACTTTTTAATTTTATTTTTTATATTTTCAGACCAATAATTTTTTTTTATTGTTTTCAGTAACAAGAAAACTAATACGAGTATTATAGAACAAAGAAGCAGAAGTTATTGTAAGAAAAAAAAGAAAAGTAAAGTCCCATTTTCTTCCCTTTTGAATTTCAATGTGGTGCTGTTTATGTATGTCTAAAAATAGAGAAATTTTGAGTATTTGTACTTGTCCAAACGCGAGTACTTTAATTTGAGTATACATAAGTTTCCTGGTCATAATGGCCTGGCCAGAAATATTTTGGCTTGGAACAAAAAATATTGTGAGGATGTATATCTACGCGAGGTTACTTTAATATTCTTCCAGAAAATTTATGACGAAAACAAAGATTCTAAGAAAGAAATGTCACCCATCATCACGTAGCAGCCTCACAATGGTGGCAATTATTGACTTTTCGGCTCTAAAGAACTGCTAAACCTGCAGCCACTATTTCAATTATATTATGTTTTGTTGAATAAAACATATTTTAGCCCCCAGACGTTCAATAATGTTCCAAGTTTATATATATATATATACACACAGTCTCATTTTCTCCTTCCAAGTTCTTACGTGTGGAATAACTAAGGAATTCTTAAAACCCTAAAAAACGTTTAGCTATATATTTAACGATCCTTTATCAGAAATCATACTATTTTTTTGGAAAGTAAAAGATAAATATAGAGAAATTTTCAACAAGGTGAGCTGAAGTTGGGTCTGTTGAATCTATAGAGGCAAATAAAATACTCTATCCCTGCACTATACGGACTGGAAATTGGCGGTTGATCGACGTTAGAAAATCAGGAGCCATGAAAATTGAAAAGTGAAAACAAGGACCGCTTTTGGTGCATCGCTCTCAATGAGGAATCAAGTTTAATGGAATTCGTGAGTGGTGACTGTCGGTCAATGTCATCCCCTTGTTTTTTTCTTGCAGGGAGTAGGTAGGGTTAGCTGTAAGCCTGTAAATGAACCCGAAAGTGGCTTCTTGACCACGCTTACTTAGCCGACCACGCAGAAAACCCTTCAGGCAATCAGTACTCCGAACTCGTGAAACCATCTGTTTAATAATAGATAATATCTAGAGTAGGTATTGACTTTTAGCGAAGTCTGTGTAAGAACATTAAGTGGTCGTATGAAATTAGAGTGCAGAGAGGGAAGAAGCGCCAAATACGTGTGTTTTTGGTGTAATCTCTTACTAAAATATGCTCTTTTTTTACAGAAAAATAAGGGACCCTGGCAAATGAAATAAGACGGATCAAGCCACAGATTGAGAAATTCCTGGTAGATTGGATTCATATGAACGAAAAACAGCCAGATTGTGAGCAGAAAGGTTAATTTTTTTTCAGTAAAACAGACTCTAAAACAATCTGTGAATGGGTTGATCCCATCCTAGCAAAAAGAAAGAATGAAAATGAGGTGTGTGCTCATGGATGAAAAGGCAACCGCACCTAGAAGCATACTTTTGCTATAATTGTTTTAATTAAAATCCAGGACCAATTGGTATACAAGCATGGTAAAATAGAGTCATCCTGCGTTTATGGGCAATGTTTCCTACTCTTCCACTTCTGATACATATATAAAAAAAAAATCTGATGTATCATTTGCAGGCTGTCATTTTGCAATCCACCTTTGAATGCTCTTAATTTGGTCATCAGATATCGAGGTTGTGTTCCCGAATTAACACCTGGCCATTAATATGCTACTGTTAGGTTTCAATTATTGAAGAAAGAGAAAAGAATTGTACACGAGTTAGGTTAAAAGATGGATAATATCAGTGTCACATATTAAAGTTTATCTGATGCAAAAAGAAGAAGCACCAACACTTTGTCACTCGCATTTTTAATAGGTTTCTTTGTGAATGGAGATGCAGTTTAACATTTCAAGCGACGAATTAAGACCCACATTACACTAAGGAATCTGCGAGTGATAGAGCCCAAAATTGAAAGCAGATGACCCCATAAATCCTTATAGCCTTGGACAAGTGGCTTATACTGTGAAACTTGTTTGGAAATATGGTTGAAGTTGTTTTTGAAATTGATTTTTGTTTATAAATTTGTCAAATTGATATTTTTTTATTTTTTTAAAAAAAATTATTTTTGATATCAACACATGAAAAATGGTCTCAAAACACTCAAAAAAAATTTAATTTGAAATAAAATATAAAAATTTATTTTTGAAATATAATATCAAACATCATGTCAATCGTGTGATAAAGTTTACAAGAAATAAAGCATAGTGTAGCCCATGTCTTATTTTTCTAATTCTCTAGTTTAGTTTTCACACAATAATTGATGTTAGTTCTGATTTATGGTAATTTAACAAATTCAAACGGTGAGAATCAACTAGTTAAAATCATAATGAAAACCCTTTATCAACATAAAATAAAAATTATATCAAATTTAATATACAAAATTTATATGGTTTGATTTAAATGGATGAAATATAAAGGTCTTGTATATTCTTGATATATTGTATTTTATTTATCGTCCCAAAGAACATGATATGATGACAAAAGACTTGAGATCTGCATGGCAAGTCTCGAGTTCGAGTCAGGACGTGCACCTCTTATAAGAGTCCGGGACAACCGGGATTTTACTCGCTCATCTAGGTCCCACAAAAGCGTGTTTTCCAGGGATGGAGTTTCCTCGAATCCAAAAAAAAATATTTTATTTATCAATACATTAATTATTAGTGTAAATATTATTTTTGAAATTTAAAATAAATTGATATTAGTTTAAAGGCTGATCAGGGTAGCCTTATCCTTTAAGGATGAGAGCATTTCCTCTAATTGATCCATAAAATTACCGAAAAAATATATTCCTTTTTGTCCAGAAAACATTCATTACTTGTTTAGCGTTTCCAAGGATGAAGAATTTCCAACCACCCTTTAGAAAAAAGATGACACGATTGATTTTTTTTTCCTTGCTTTTTGTAATCCATAAAAAAAAACCTGATTCCCGAGAAGGAAACTTTGTTTCCTTTCAAGTTTCATCCCTAGAAAAATTTCTTGACAAGGTTTTACTGTTTTTGTCAAAGCAAAAGATTCCCTCGGAAGCTGATTTCCTGCATTTTCCGGTCGCCTCCTGCTCCTAGTCCCCGTATTGGTCAGCAGCATCAGCTGCTGCCACCTAATTCATCTGACCTCAATTTCAGTTTTTTTTTTATCTTCTTCTTTACCGAAAAACAAATAATTAAGGCCGAATATTGGTTAGCTAGTTCACTTACTCTAGAAGCTAGAACGTAAGTTAGGGTGCAATGGTTCTAGACCTGTAGCCTGCAGCTAGGTAGCCCAGTAGTTAAAAACTCAAAATCAAGTCTCTGGGGCCGTTTTCACTTTTCAGGAAGACCATAAATGGGAAAGCGGTTTAGAATAATTAGATTATCGAAGCCGCACCCAGCAAATGATCCACGTCCTTCTCCTTGAATTATTATTATTATTTTTTCAGAATGAACATAGAAATGACAAAGAAATTTCTCATGAGCTGGACGTGCAGAGTGAAAGAGACAGACCCCCCTACATACACCGACAGACAAACAGACAGACAGACAGGAGAAACAAATAAGAATGTTTGAAAATCCCCTCGGAATGAAAGCCCATTAGATTCACCTGAGCCTAATTTTCTTGGAATGATGTGGTCCATTCTCCTTGTGTGAGCTCAAACCTTTTTGTAGTCTTTTATCTGATTAAGTTTACTGGGGGCCCACAGAGGCTTTAAGCCCGAAAGACCAATCCCTTCTAACAAGAGCCCGAAACCTTCCGGTCTTAAGTAGGTATTGGATATCGCATTAATTTGAAGCGTGGCTACTTTCTATTTGATGATAATTCTCAAATTCATTTGAAATATAAACTAGAAAGGCTAAACGATGAATCAAATATCTTGGATTCACTTGTGTTTCTCGAATAAGATATAAAACCCCGTGACATTATTGTAATTTTTTTAAGAGTTCGACCAATAAGATGTAAACCTCCCCATGCATTATTGTAATAATAAATAAATAAATAAATAAAACATCGCCCCTTCAGCCAGCAAATGTGCACGTGGTTTGACAACCAGTCAAACTTCAGTGTCGATCGATGCAATATGCTTCTTTAAATGGCAGGGAATAAAATCACAATCGTACCCACCCTACCGGATTTGGTTTGGTTGCTGGCATGGCCACGTATACATGCATGGTTCATGGCTACATGCTAAGTATTCACTGTTTCCCATTAATAATTCATAGTCCAACATGGGTGTCCGGGCTGAATCTTTCTTCTCTGTTTTTTTTATTTATTTATTAATTTTTATGTTTTTTTACTGATTTCACGGGTTTTAAAATTAATAATTATATAAATTTTTAAATAATTATAGAGTTTAAATTTGATATCACAAAAAGAAGTGAAACTTATTAATCCCAAAACCATTTTCATTATATCAGCTAATAGATGGTTTTATTCTCAGCTTCTTTGATGATATGCTGGGTGTCTTTATCTGCTAACATGGGAAGATCTCTTCAAAATTGGTATATGGAGCAGGGAATATTTAGGTGGGCTTCTTGAAATGCTGTCATAATTAAGCTGTGACGTGAAGTAAAGAGTATAGACTTTTGTCCGATTCTAGTTTCTCTCAACTTCCACGAATTCCGGATGAGAATTAATTAATGTGAATATATATATATATATATATATATATATATATATATATATATATATATATATATATTAAAGCATGCAATATTTGATAAAACACTTCTATTTCTAAATCTCCATTAAATTCTTTTTAAACTTGAAATTGAAGAGAAAAAAACCCTGAGTAAGAATTATCTTAATCGTTCGGATTCAATTAAAGAGGCAAAAGAAGATATTAACTTGAATTATGTCCTATATATATATAATCGTGTAAGCATTACATTGGGAGTGCATACTCAGCTATTTTTGTTTGTTTATCCGACAGAATTGAAAATAACCTGACACCAGAAAGAGAGAGAGAGAGAGAGAAACAGATTAATTAATAAAGCAGCGAGCAGCAGTGGGAGGGGATTTCAGCAATCGTCTAGGTCGGCTGGTTATAGCAGCAAAATCTCTTCGAGGTGACTGATCTCATAATAGCCAATCGTGTTTGAACACGTGCTTAATTATTTTCAAAGCGCACATGTAGATTTTGACTAATGAGGTAGTGAAGGGGACCGGACAACAATACA
This sequence comes from Salix viminalis, assembly GCA_029228465.1. Taxonomy (NCBI): domain Eukaryota; kingdom Viridiplantae; phylum Streptophyta; class Magnoliopsida; order Malpighiales; family Salicaceae; genus Salix; species Salix viminalis. Next base: position 5,322,242 of record CM055428.1, read on the forward strand.
GAAAATCCCATTCTGAGCTGGATGGAATGGGCAGACCTACTCTAGCTTGGTACGCGATGACATTTCCACTAATAATGATTTTTTTATTCGTTTCAAACAGAAAATCCTATATTGCTGATCTTGAGAGATAATAATGAGTTTTCTAATAAATTTTGAAAAAATATCATAGTAAATTAAAAAAAAACTTTAGTAAAATTAACACAGTTTAAATTTGTTTGATTAAATAATATATTCTTGTATTATAATATTTCTAATACACTGTAATTTAGTATGTTATACTTTGAGAACATGACATGTTGTGATATTTAAATATAGATAAAAAAAAACAAAGAATATAAAAGCAAAAACAGTTATTTCTTTCTATTTCTAAAAATCAACCTCAACTCGTATATTTCAAGACAACTTGCCAAATAGTTTTCTTTTCTAGAAACACCTTAAAAATCAAACTCATACTAGCCTCTAAATATTTTTTGTCATTATTCTATTAAAAATACATTGTTTTCGTCTTTGCTAGCAAATCCTTGGTTATTTTTCTAGTCCTACGAGCAAGTTAAACATATTATATTTTTATGAATTTGTATTTGGTTTGATTTTGGCAGATAATTGATTATGCTTGATGATTTCATGCAATAAATCATCAGTATGATAAATTACATTTTACATTGCATTGTTAATAAGTTGATGAATTTGGTATTTTAGTTTCTTATGAATTTGGATTTGATTTAATGCAATTCATCATGGAAATGTTCATTGCATTTGCATCATGAAATATGTTTATTTTTTTGTGAAATTTGATGAATCTATTATGGATTGCAAATTGCAGTTAACATAATGCAGTTCAATTTCAAAATAAATCTAATTGAAAATAATCAAATTATTTTTATATAGACTGTCTTGTAACATATTTATATTATATCATTGCAGTGACGCTACAATTTCTTATGTAAATAATAATCTCACACATAATTGCAGAAACAATTTGTTATTAAATGGTAGTTTAGACATGTCATATACATAAATGAAAGCAATTATTTGTCATGGGCTAGGATAAAATTATAATAATATTAATGTTGAAATAACGTTGAGGTGTCAAATTGGTGGACATTAGTATTATCCTATACCAATTGTTTGTGATAGCAATTTTAAAACAATTATTGATTATTTCATCTAAAGTGGTTTGAATATGATGATAGTACACACGAGTAGTTGATCTAGATATGTGATTTTCCCAACTTTTACTCGTCCTTCAAAGTTAGCTAGTGAAAGTGAAAATTATTTATTTTTAAATAATTTACTGCAAATGATAAATGATACCATGTTTAATAATCCATTTGCTAACAAACATATATTTAATTATTTCAAGCCTAATGACAATGAATATGATGTTATGATATATCCCTAATATAACAAAAAGTATTGACAATAAGTTATGTTTATATGTTTTAGGATTTCAACTACTTGAATGTTGATTATTGAAGTATTTTAGATTTATCTTTGTATGTATATATGTGTTTTTATTTGAATTTCCAAGGCTACCTGTAATTATAAAATGTGAGAATCTTTTTTTATTGTTTTTTTTCAATGGAATTAAATTTTGGGTATAATTTTTATATAGGAAAAACTTTGTATAAATTCTACTAGAATTGTGAAATTTTTATCTTTCTAAAGTCACGAACTAAATTAAATACTACATTGACAAAATAAATTATAAATATCATAAAAAAAAAATTTATTAGATTTAAATGGGCCAAAAGCCTTTCTATCAGTCATATTACTTACCTCTATGTTTCAGTTCATTGATTAAACGTCACCGTTCAAAATAGCAACACCCAAAAAACATTTTATTTCACCAAAAATTTTTGTTCTTGTGTTAATTTGTTGTTTCTTTTCATTTCACATGCTAGTTTCCAGTTTATTCAATAATAAAAACCATGATTTTGCTATAATACACATGAATCTATCGTGAATTTATTGTTAAAATATTGATTTGAAATCATAGTTAATGATATTTATATTGTATAATTTATAAATTTTATTAACTTAGCTAATTATATTTTAATTATGGTGTATAAATAGTTAATATTAACATAACAAATGGGCTGACATTTATAATTAAATATATTTAACTATCGTAATTATATCTTATAATCGATATATTTATTTATATCTTGAAAGAAAAGTGTGTCATATGAAAATTATCAATGCTTCCTCTCTAATGATAATAGTACTATCGTGTATCATAATTTCAGGTTTCTTCTAAATTCGTACTTTTTTTATATATATACTTTTACTTCTTGTTTTTATTATTGATTTTAATTACTAATTTAATGTAAGAGAAGAAAACAAAAATCTTGGTTGTATATATTTGCCTAATCCTTTCAAATATCTTTAATTTTCCTAACATTCATATTCTCCCACAAAATTAAGTTTATTTTAATTAACATATTGAAGCCTAATCTTCACGATAAATCAGGCACGACCATCGTAATTGTTGGCAAGGTTACAAAACATAACTTTCTCTCGTAGCTGGGGACCATACATCGGTGATGACACTGCGGCAATAGTCGGTGATGTTCACTTACGTGCTGCCTTGTATATTAGAGGAAAGCCGTGTTTGAAGAGAACATTACAATAACGTGGCTGTGGCTGTGGTAGATGTCAAAGTCCGACACCTGTCATTATCAGAAAAAGTACTGTGGTGAAAATTGAATCTCCTCGCCACCACGTATTTCACGAAAAATCTCAGATGGGTCAACAGCTTTTAAGAGTAAACACATGAAATATTGACTCTTCTTCTAGATTTTTTTTTGTATTGCTTGGATTCAAGACGAGTTCATAGCCTCATGTTTTCGATAGTATAGTGTAGTTGAATTTAATTTTAAAAATGATTTTGTTTAAAAATATATTAAAATAATATATATTTTTAATTTTTTTTAATATTAGTATATGAAAATAATTTAAAAACATGAAAAATATTAATTTTTTTTAAAAAAATCAATTATAAAAAAAAACATTTAAAACACAATATAAAATATAACCTGCGATGACGTGCTAGGACACTGTATGCTATATTCTCCTCCTAGGACTGACCAAAAAAAACCAAGCTTATCCTCCTACGAACATTCAATCCTAATAATATGTTGATATGGTCAGGGATGCACTCTCCAATTTAGGTCCGTTTTGATATAAAAAAGAGAGTCCAATTCTTGACATTTGGTGAGGAGAAATCTATTTATCCTCACAAAAGTCTTAGCCAATTAATGTTTCGAGAATTGAGACTAAAATCCCAATTTGCGTGTTCCTTAAAACATTAGGTTTTTCCCTTATGAAATTTCCTTGTATCCTTTACCTAATTTTATGGATTTTTTTAATCAATAATTATGGTCCGAACATACTCACATTAACGTTTTCATTAGAAAGGAAGTAGTTTACATCGTCTCGTTGCAATGTAGATCAAATTTAAAAATAATATAAAAAAATCCAAACCACAATAAACTATTTGATATTATTATCAAACCTAACCTAAGTCACTTGAAAAATACAATGTTACCTATATTTCCTGTGCATTTTGTTTTTGTCTGGGAGGCTGAACAGTAATTATATATTGTTTTTAGTAATCGTTTGTTGTGAGGGGTGGGGGAGCGGGTGGCTAGAGTAACTGGCCGAGATGGAAGGTTAGCGAGGTTCTGCCATGGGGAAGTGAGAGAAAGATATATAATTTCCTTCATTTGTTCAAGAAAATATAAATGCCCAACTCTTCATCGAAACAAGAAAACTTTGGAATCTTCGAGGCAAACGATGGAACACACACGTGTCACATCTTCTTACACTCAACATGTACAATACAACCAAACTCTTAACACTAGAGATTAAAATGAAATCATTTTGTTAATCTCACAATGAAGACTCCTAGGGAAGAGGCATTTCTAGTTAGGTAAAGTCTTGTCGCATTGGGATTTACAATTTTAAGATGGCAAATCTTGTTCAACTTTCTTACAAGGAAACCCCACAATAGCAACGCGCCGCACACGCGTATGTCTCCTTCAAGCAAGCAAAATCACACGACAGACTATCATAATTTCAAACACTCTACAGCTAACCTGTATAAATTTCTTCCCAAGTTATTTCGAAAGCAAAGACTACTACCACTCCATTGAAGATGATATTTTTCTTAAAATCTCTGTCAAGATCAGTCCATGATCAAGAACATCATCACGAGCCAGTTGCTGAGGCTGAGGCTGAGGTTGAGACCAGGATGAACGATGGGAAGTGCACGTCATTAACAGTGTGGAGAAAGTCACTTTTAATTAGTTGCAATGGGTTTACAGTGATTAGTTCCTGTGGAGGTATAGTTTATCGTGTTGATAATTATATCGATCGTCCTGAGGAACTCATTCTTATGGATGGCTCCGGAAAATCCATCCTCACAATTCGTCGACGCAAGGTAATCCGCCCCTTTTATGTTCTCATTCTATACGTTTTTTTAGTTCTTTAGGTGAATAAGAAGCAGATTAGAACTCAAGACCTTATTAAGACGAGCCGAATTAAGATCCATCTCGTCCTAAATCCTGGTTCATTTTTTTAGCAGAAGCTTGGAGTACCAGTAAACAGCTGGTTTATCTATGAAGGTGAGGTGGGTAACTACTGTGCAACAAACAAATTATCAAAGAAGCCAATTTGGTGTGTGAGGAAGAATATTAATATCTTACAACCCAATCACAATGTGCTCGCGTATGTTTTTCGAGGATCCACAGATAAAAGACATTCGTTTGTGATCGAAGGTTCTTATACGCATAGATCATGCAAAGTGCTGGGTGGATCAAGAGAGGTTTTGGCAGAGATAACGAGGAAAGAAGCTATAGTTGAGGGTGTTTCTTATGGGGTAGAGGTTTTTGTTTTGAATGTAGAACCAGGATTCGATCCTGGGTTTGCCATGGGATTGCTCTTGATTTTGGATCAGATGTTCCCCTAGTTGTTTCATTTATTTTGTTTTTTTGATTCGAAATGAGAATGTAAAATATACATGCCCATATGTTTTGGCCACGATATTAAGGAAATAGAAAAACCAGTGATCACTGATCGTTTCAGAATAGATAATTGCAGGTGACAGTACAAAACACATTTAATTTCCTTATGTGTTCTGATCATAGGAATATCTGGGGATTTCCCTCTCTCCCCCTGTTTGATTGATGAAATATAAAGTTGAAACTGCTAATTTAAAACACCGGAATTTTTCTGTTCACAGAATGACTTTCCTTTTCTTTCAGTCAAAAAAGAAAAAGGGAAAAAGAACCTTTTCAATGCTGAAACACCAGCAATCCTGAGCTTTTCCTTTTGGGCAGAACTCAGAAGGGACAGCATGAAATTTTAAGTTTGGAAATGCGGGGTATCTCTCACATGCTAAGCGAGCGCTATACCTTCCGAGCTTCATCCTCGAAGCCTGGAATCGATGTGGAAAGTAATAAAATATCAACCCACACCAGCCAGCGATTCTCAACTTCAGAAGAATGTGTGGGTAGCGTTTATGTACTATTCTTGAACAGAAAAAATTGAAGGCAGTAGAGGCACACATTTAATTTATTGAAGAGATAGAAATAAAAACACAAAAATAAACTTGCAGTGAATTTACATATTTTTAAAATAGAAGATACAAAAAAATATTTCTTCATAACCAATATTTATTATTTTTTATTGATAAAATATCATTGTAAAAAGTTTTCAATTTCAAAACCATCCAACTAATATAACAAAAATAAAAATTATTATTATTATATTTTTAAAATTCAGGTCATTGATCGAGACCAAAGTCATGGGTCAGGTTGGCCTAGGTTGACCCGAATTAGCATAATAATAAAATAGTTATTATTATAATTTTGAAACCAAATTTGGAGGCGATCCAAGACAAAGCTCAGGTCACAACTTAATAGTGGAGTTAACTATTGACCCAGGTCAACATAAGACCCGGGTCATGTATTGGAAGGATCGACTCGAGTTAACCAGAGTCAATATAAAATAAAAATATTTATTATAATAGTTTTAAATCTTGATTCGATTATCATCCTAATCATTATAAATATAAAAGTTGTTATTGTCGTAATTTTTAAACCTGATTTAAAGGTAAAAAAAGACAAGATTTGGATCACATGCCAAGAGGGTCAACATATAAAAAATAATAGTTATCATAGTTAAAACCAAAGCCGAGAGTCAATCCAATACAACATGTTATGGGTTGAGAGATTCAGCTCGCATGACTCAAAAATATTATTTTCTAAGAAAAATTAATGAATTCTTTTCTCATAATTTATCCCGAGCTGACTTGAATTTTGTTAAACTCGGATTAATTCACGTTTCGGGTCAACTTGTCAAGTTAATCTTGGTTTTATAACTAGAGTTATTATAATATTATTAATTTTAATACTCGATGTAAACTATGTTTTTAACATACAAGTTTAATAATAATATATATTAACAAGTAAAATAATTTTTTTCATATTTTATCTATCATGGCCAATAAGATACTGCCTCCATTTTATTTTTTCGTTGTCTTCTTGATCATCTACCGTTCTACACGGGTCATTAACCAGATTTCATCCAGCACGTCCACAACTTACCGACGATTCGTTTTATTTTTAAAAAATATAGATGGTTTTGCAAGTCCTCAATTGCAGCTGATCGATTACAAGAAGACTGAGGGAAAAGAACTGAAATTTCTATTGCCTCATTGAAATGCTTTATATACAAGGCAAAGAATTGACTGCCCTTAATGGTACGACATTGCTCTTCATCCCTCGAGATGAACGCTTACAACAATTTCGTCCAACTACAATCTAAATCCGTACAGCAATCCCACGATATGTACACATCGGTCCAGCACAGTTTGACTGGCACCACAATGGCGGTGTTGATGGGTCACAAGAATTGATTAAAACGAAGAGGCTTCTGAATCGGAAATAACATTGATCAGTCCTGTCCGTCACTTTCTCTGCTTCAGCCCATCCGCATTAATTTACGAACCTTTTGTTGACCGTTGCAAGTTCTTTTCAGAACTTTTGCAGGTGGAGGCATCATGCATGCTTCCTTTAAGATGTAAGCAGCAGAGTGTCTACTTTCTGCAACGGAGTCCCTAATTAATTTGTTGGGAGATGATCTGCTTGATTTTGGAGCTGACCAATTTATTGGCCCTTTCCTGAGACTGTTGATCTGATCAAGATCTTTTTTGTCCCTGATCGTTGAGAGTTTAGGCCTCTTTGTGGGCGTTATCTGGTCCATGCCACTTCTCGACGTATGGTGAGGCTCCGTTGATGAAGTTGATGCTGCAGATACATATTCAGGTTTCTCGTTTGGTTTTATCCTGCGAGCTTTCATAGCCTTTTGTGAGAGCTTCTTACGCCACCTTAATATTCCATCTTGGTTTAGCCTTGCCACGTGAGTGGCAATGTCATACAAGGTTTGAGCAGCCTCCAACAGTCTTGGACAACGTTCATCTGCCAGACAGAAAAATAGCACAAAAAACAACAACTAATAGCAATGATTATCCATTCAAACCAGGCCTGTAATGGCAAGCACGTATACATGCTCATTAACTAGTAACTCATCACACGCACACACAAGGTTGAAAAAGGCAGCTGAGTATTTCAAATCAAATGAAAACAAAGTGATGAGTAACTTCAAATTTTACCTCTTCCTTGATACTTCATGTCATCTTCAGATTCTGCAATTGGAAGACAAATGACCCTATTAATGGTATTTACAATATATCCACATGTATCTTTGTTATATACAAGCCTCAAAAGACCAGAGAAAGTAGCCCTTCAATAATCATTACCTAGTAGAGCATGGGATGTCATAGAAGCTTGTGAGGATGACAAACCCCACTCACACCAAGGTTTCAATGAGTCAACATTATTTCCTAGAACAGCCAACTTTGTTGCTTGTGAAGGAACTAAGGTCTCATCATAAGCACATGATTCCAAGTTTGTAAAGGTATCATAGGCACACCCAGGAGAATTGAAACTGTCCCCTATTCTTACCCATCTACCTTGGCATGTATTCCTACTTGGTGAACACTTAACCGCATCAGAATTAGTTCTGGAGTGCTGCCCACTGAAAGTGTGTGACCAGGGAAAAGCTGGCAAGCTAGCCTGGCGAGATGTTTGCTTTCCAGGACGTGGATCAGGGGCATGCCTTGATGATGCAGCAAGCTTGGTTGCATCCAGAAGTAGAGACTCCAGATCCTTGGGTGGAGGAAGCGCCAACCGACCCAGAGTATCTTTAGGTTGGTCAAACGAAAAATCAAGCAAATTAGCAGGAGTTTGAGGCTTGTTGCAAGAATCCTGTATGTTTGAAAGAGGAGAAGATAGAGCGCACATTCATTTACAATGAGCACCATTAGCTTTGAAGGATAAGTAACACTGGCATGTTAGATGACAGCAAACCAAAACAATTCTATCATTGGAGCCTTATGGTTATTGAATTCAATCACACAAAATTGCATACCAGTTGTCCCAAATTTGAGTCACCTCTACAAGCTGACTTCAAATTTATAGTAAATGGAATCAGATGACCCTCAGAGCGACTTGAGTTTTTTGAAATTTAATAGTATGATTTTAGAAAGAAATGTGAATAGCTATTTGTGTGTTAAAGATAAAGAGAGGTTCACAGTGACTAATTAAGTGAGGTGTTAAATTCTCATCTAATTCATGCTTGTCTACATTCTCTTGCATTCATCAATTTCATTGAACTAACCTTGTTATATGAAGTAATATCAGTTGCTGAAGAATCTCCATTTTCAACAACAGAAACAGAGTAAGATGGGCATGTAGGCATTTTCTCGTTGGAACAGACATCTGTCTCGGCAAAATTCTGGAACAGAGCAGGCCTGGAGAAATGAAGAATAAAGCAAGCTTTTATAACTGAATGCAGAATATTTTCAGTTGCATTTATTGCTTTCTTCCCCTTGTCTTTGCCTAAGCTTGGACACTCGTAAGTACCATCAAGAACATCATTCAATGATATATGATCTACCAGCTTTGTGATGTCACGACCATCCGTCTTCAAACCACATAGTCCTGAGATTAAGATCCAAATACAAACACATCAGTTTTTAGTAACCCTGCCTGAAGAGAAGATATGTAGCACAATAAGTCACAAGCACCATAAAAAAGAAAAAGAAGAAGAAGAAGGTATTGCAGCAAGACAAGAGACATGATCTTAAGAGTGCTGAAAAAAGCAATATCAGTGAAATTGCATATGATATTGCTAAATCTCATATAGATTGATAGCAACTGAAAATCAAATGTCCATTCATCATCAGAAACACAACTTCAATGGACCAGGCCTCAATTGGGAAATTAGGGCAGTTCTAAACTATCAAAGAGAGAGGCAATGGACTCAACTTGTGGCTTCAACAACATGCTGATGCGCCCCACTCCCCCATCCTGAATTGATGGGTTTCTTTCAAAAACTTGCCAACTAAGTCTCAAGAACATCTCATTAATTTAAATTATATATCAAGCATCAAGAATATCAGAATTACATAATTTCATTACTAATAGAAGGTTGATTTGGTATGCCTCTAATGTTTTTAAACTAAATTTGTATGCAAGGATGTAATACAGAGTAGGATGAGGCAATAATTAACAATTCTTACACATATTGTCAATGAAAACTGATCATAAAACAAAAAAGAACTATTTATTTGACTGTGCTGTACCAAAATAGTTGTTCCCACCAGCAGCTGAACCAAAGCTCGCCAAACCTGCCTTCACAGAGAAGGAATCAAATTTAGTCTTCAAGGTAACTTTAGAGTGTCTCCTATCACCTCGCCTGCGGCCAAAGTTGTTCTTTTTTTTTGCTGATTGAGTTTTTTCTAAAATGTACATTAGATAGATATATCATGCATCAGTATGAGGATTGAGGCGGCTAATAGCTTTCATATCAATAGTACTACATATTCTTGTACGCACATAATTAAATCACATATAATAGAAGAACATATGATAGGTTATTGTTTATTGCCACAATCAAATTTCAGTGATGCTAACAGTTGTGGATGACATGGAAAAATTAAATCTATCCCAGATCATTATGAGAACTCATCCTAGCACAATTCAGATTTTGACATAACTAGTGCTTGAAGTGGAACAGAAACAGCAGTGAAAGAATTTTGATTTAGAGAAGAGGAAGAGAAAAGGTATGCTCAGTTCCAAAACTGCTTTCTCTGTGGAATGTTTAGCAAACAATACACTTGAGGAAATAAGTGCACACTTACACAAATCCTGCTAGGTATTCACAATAGCTTGCAGAAACAGACAACCACCACATTATGTGGAGAGCTTCCATATACATGAAGATGTAATTAAAAAACATGTATGTGCAGGACAGCAATATTTTTGTCAGAAAAACGACCACAGCTAAGAAAATCATTTTAGCAGAAAATCAGTCCACCACTGGCATCTGAAGTAGACAGAAAAACACTCAAGTTAAACTGGTTATTTAATACCAGAGAAAAGGGTTTACCATTACCGTCAATCTCGGTTGGATGCGGACCTAACTTATCAGAAGAATCCTTAGAGTCAGCAACCCTAGCTGGTCCAGTAGAATCTTCTAACAGAGATAACCGTGGTCTCTTAGAACAACCACTGCTTCTTCTTGTCACTTTTCCTCCTCTTCTTTGTACTCGCACTTCTTCAGGCCTAGGAATCCATGAAGGTCCATTTGAGCAATTGCAATTGGGTTGTTTAGAAATGCCTCCAACAGATTTCTGAATAACATCATCGTGGTCTTCCAGAGGTAGAACTTTCTCCAATGAAATTGGCTCCAAAGCAGTGATTGAGCTTGTTTCATCTGCCAAACAATGTTTAGATCATTAGCTTACATCAACGCAAAAGACTACACAACAAACTAAAAGCAGCCAAAATATGATATTTACATCATAATATCATTTAGCACGGGGCTTGAATGTCCGTGAACCAAAATATCCAAAACTGGCTAAATCTTTAATTACCACATTCTAAAAACTCTTCTATAGCTATTCTCACTTCTAGAAGCTTTCTAAAGGCGATAACACATCTGCCACTGATGTTGAACTGATACATTGCAGAATATACACCGAAGCACTAATGTAGCTTATATTAATTTAATTTGAAATACAAGAATTTTCACCTTAAATGATACATTAAAAAACCAATTAAGCTCAAGCACCCAATATAGCAGCCTCACTGACCTCACGTTCACCTATCATTCATCTTCTACAACCCACATGCTTGACTATATCTAGACTTCTAGAGCTGTTCCTTCAAACAACTTCTCCCTTTTAGTGCCTCACCAAGAAAATAAACTTCAGTTCCTTCACAGCATATGGTATTTACAACTGTAAATGATTACAGCTCCATATAGCAAGAACCGGATTTAGATTCAAAAACAACGAATTCCAGAAAGTATATATATATATATATATATAAGGAAAAACAAATTCTTGAAGTAGGTCAAATCCAAAAAACAAGGTAAAAGACAAAACCTTTTTGAGCAAACAAAGAGCTGGAAAGCTGAATCGAAGCAGCTGTTGCTGCTCTAGGGTTAGCTATAACCGACTCCTCGACCTCAACAACTTCCTTACCAACAACCGTCGAGACCCTAATATTATCATAATTGTCATTATTATTATCTCCACCTAACACCTCATCAGATCCCATAACAAAATTGTTGTTCGCCGCCGCCGAAACGACAACATCAACAGGATAATTCAGCTCCACCGACACATCCATCACGGCCGCAGAATAAACAAGAAATTAGCGAAAACGATGTCGTGTTGAATTGTTAATGAAGACAAATTGAGGATTTGTAGGGAATAAAAAGGGAAAGGGGTTGTTTGGATAGGGAAAGCATGGCTGCGGCTGAGGGAAAGAGAGGGCTTGTTTGGTGCGGGTCACTTATTAGGGCAAGAAATTTGGATGAGAATGGGAGGTATTTATAGTTTTCGGGATATGGGGAGGTAAGAGTGTGAATTTGAGTTATTCCCCGTCGTTTTGGGTATATTCCGGTATTGTAATTGTAGTGCGCCTGAATTTGTTGTGAGAGGGTAACTTAGTCTTTATGGTTTTTCCACGCGGATTCGATTTGTCAAATTATGGATTTTTCAGGCTGTTGACTAATAGAAACTTTTTTAATCCATTTGATTTCCCCATATTATCCACTAAAAAATGAGTGTGTCAAGTTAACATCTCATTGTTAATCATAGACAATTTTTATCCGTGCCTTTCAACGGAAATATGGGTACATCCACAGTTATTAACTTGCCCTGAGTTTGAACCGATCAAAAAGCTCACGTCATATTCATTTACCTAAGTCCGTCTGAAAAATAAAAAAATATGTTTGAGGTTTTTTTTTAAAAAAAATAAAACAATACATGTTGATATAAGTTATAAAAAAAAATAGGAGTCATGAAGTGTATTATAGTTTGTCTAAAATAAAAATAAATAAAAATAATTCATATAAATGTAGATTAAATAAAAAGAAATGTAAAATGTAGTATAGTTATCCCATGTTAAAAACTTGAAAAAAAGTAAGGTGTAGTGTAGTTTAGTTATCTCACATTTAAAAGTAAAAAACAATTTATATGGATGTAGTTAGTATATAGTTATCCCACATTAAGAAATTAATAAACAATTCAAGTGAATGTGAGCTATAAAAAAAATATGAGGTATGAATTAGTTATCATACTTATAAAAGTTAAGAAATAATTCATATGAATGTAGATTATATATAGTTATAAATATAAATAAAAAAAATTATGTGGATATAGGATATAGAACAATGAGTTTGAGTATTTGTAAATAAATATTATGTTTTTTAGGTCTATTAAAAAAGTTGGGTCTCACTAAAATTAAATGAAACCACTCGGTTTTTGGATTCATTGGACGGGTCACCAAAGTTTGACAAGCCCAATGACATTTTATGTTTTTTTTTGTTTGAGACCTAGTCAAGGCCTCGAGTCCTGAGCCAACCCGTCAAACCAAATCAAGTTTCATAATTATAGGTACTTCAAATATATTATTCTTATTCATCAACTACTTCTTTTTTATTCTCTTCTAAAATGTTACCTTGAGTTTTTTTTTAATTTGATTCTATGATAATTAAAATATATATCTGTAAGAAAATAATAAATTATATTTTAGATAAAAAAATCTATTTGCTCTGGCAAAAAATATTTTTTTACTTGTGCATATATATGATAGCTTTCGATGATATAAATTAAAATGAAAAATGCATTTAGTTAATCAAAACTCTATTTTCATCTTCATGGATTTCTTTTTTGTTTTCATGCAAATATTTTTAAATTAAAAGCATTTTTAAATATAGATAGATACCCACACTAAAAAAAACATATGATGGAGAAACAAAAATTAATAACATAGTTATATAGTAAATTAATAAAAAAAATCTATATTTTATTCTTAGTAAATATTTATAATTAATTTATTATAAAAAGTCTATTTGCAAGGTTTATGTACAACAACTCATAAAATAATTATTAGCATTACCACTAATAACTTAAATCTTATTTGAAACAATAGTATAATTTGATAATTTTTTAAATGTCATTTTAATAATTTTATTTAAAATAAATTTATTCTAGGATAAAAAAAATTAAAAATAAAGGATTATTTATAAAAGGTCAAATATGTCTAGGCCTTAAAAGAAGAGTTCATGTGCCTAACCTCAAATCAAAATGACTAGGTATTTTTGTTTTGTTTTTTTTCAAAAATAAGCAAATCATGCATCACCTGCTAAAGGTTTTATATTTAAATATAATGGATGATGTGTCATCCACTAAAATGAATTTCAATAATCTTTGGTGATTAAAAATCAAGGTTCGAGTCTTGAGATCTCTAGAACCTTATTTTAAAACATGACTTGATACACAAAGTTTTTTTATAGCGATTTGACATTGATTATAAGAAAATTTATTCTTCAACTATGAATGTAATTACTTTCAGACGCTTAATTGGTTTAACAGTTTTAAAAACTCTAGATATGTATCTAATGAGTATAATTATAGAATATCTATATGGATCGCTAAATAAAAATATCTATATAAAAATCTTTGAAGGATTTACAATGCTCGAAATCTTTTATGATAAAACTTGAAGTGTTTATTCCATTAAACAACAAAAATATTTATATAAGTTAAAGTAATTTGATCAAATATGGTACAATCATCTTAATAAATACCTCTTAAAAAATAGTTTGAGAATGATAAAATTTTCTCGTGCATTTGTATTAAGAAAAACATATTTAGATTTGCTACTATTGCAATATATGTTTATGATTTAAATATAGTCAGTACCCCTGAATAACTCATAAAAACTGCAACATATACTATGTACATTTTTTAATATCAACATATAAAAATATTTTAAACTATATAAAATAACATATTTTTTAGTGAAAAATAATCTGAAAAATAGTGTTTATAATGTAAAAACAAACCCTCGAGTCCAAACACCCGGTTGCAATGCAAAAATAAATCCTCGAGTCCAGACACCCGGTCACCCACTTTCTCTTCTCCAACTCGACACAGCCATCCCATTATTTACCACTTTAGCCATGAAGCATTTTCGTAACTAACCTCAAAACCAAGCCTTTCCTCGTATTCCAATTCAAAAACTGAAAAGGCCAAATGGACTACAGCAACTCCACTATTCACATAAAACATGCTTCAACTGTATTATAAGTTTATAACCCCCCCTCAATAACAGTATAACCATCCGTACCCTCGCACGAAGAGACATAAGTGGCGCGCGGGATCTATAATGGCCGGAATGATGGCAGGAACGATGATGCCGCCACCGCAAGCAGCGGAGGGGGTGACGATCGGAGCGGCAGGGCAGCAGATGTCGGCATCGCTAGCGAACTCGTTTAGAGTTCATGCTGTAGTGGAGCGATTATCATTACATATACAACCTGGCCTTGACAGTAACCCAACGGAGTTCTTTGGCCTTTGCCTCTCTCTTGCTCGGTAAATTCATCTTCTCATTACCAGCCACAAGAAAATTTTATTTGTCTCGGTTTTTATTCGATCCTCTGTTTTAATTTCAGTGTTAGTTTTTGCTTGTTTAGTTAGTTAGGGTTTGTAATTAAACATTGCAAGTGTTTCTCTGTCTGGTGAAGTAGCGAGCATTTCGGAATTAAATTTTGATTAATTCTGCTTTTTTTTTTTTGTATTTTCTTATACTTGCTGGTTTTGATTAGATTTTTTTTTTCCCGGGGAATACAGAGGGATTGATTTTGCAGTTGCGAATAATGAGACTCTGCTGAAAGCTCAAGAATTACCTTTTTTATTGAAACAAGTGAGTTGTTTCTAACTCATACCATCGTTCCCTTTTTATGTATTCTGTTGTCAATTGCATAATTTTATATTCTGGGTAATAATGTCAGCCCCTGCTATTTCGAATGGACCACCCATATTTATGTCAAGCTTCTTGGATTTTTCACTCGACAGATGTTATGTTGATTTGTTCCCAACATCATCTATATTGTTTTAATTGACACGTGTAGTTAGGATGGTCAGAATGTGGGTAATGTGTTCCATAATCTGTGCTACTTTGATAATTTCATAATTCTTTATATTTATATCTTTATGATAATAGGAGATGCGTTAACGCTTCTGCATTTTCCCATTAGCCTGGGACATGTTAGATTAGGCCTTTTTCTATTTAGGGTGTCTTTGCTAGTCCCTAACATGACAGTTATTGCTGTTGATTTTTTTTTGTGATTGGGGAGAGGTTAAAAAATGCAACAGTTTTGAAATTGTGTTTTTTTGTGCGGTTATTTGGGGCAACTGGATAGAGTGGAATGCTGTTATCATTCCTTGTACCGAATGCCATGGCGTAGAGTAGCTTTTTGGCATCCTTATGGAGTTTCCATAGACAGTATTCAGCTGGACTGACCAAACCTGTAATCATAATTCTTTTTCATTGTCTGGGAGGATAACTTGTCATGTTACATCCACTTCCTCTTTATCAATAAACTATTGTATTTTCAGCTTTAAAGAAATATGCTATGGAGAAAAGTATCATCTTATATTTATTCGTATCTGTTATGCAGGTTTGCCAACGTAAAAATGATGTTTTCTTGCAAGCAGCTATTATGGTTCTGATGGCTTCTGTTAAGGTATCTCAGCAATACTTCTGTAGCTTGTTTAAAACATTTCCACTAACATTCCTCATCTTCTGTTGAATGTTGTTTTGGGCTATAAAACTGGACTTTTATTGTATGTGGTTCCCTTCATTAAATCAGAAAAATTGATGGATGGGCTCAGTTAATCATTACCTGAACTATTGTGTGGGGTGCCAGAGGAGAATTCTTGTGGAACACTTGAATGTGGCATGCAAGCTTTTTCTTGTCCAATGTTACATTAAGTTTCCCCATTGATTCCTTTTTTGTCTCCATGTCATCGTGTGCTCATTTTTGTGCCATCTTCTTGCCTCTTCAAATGAATGCTCATGCTAAGAGTATCTAATTACAGCTAATAAATTCTTATGTTTGATCACTTCTTTTCCTCTTTTTCTCTCCCATTTGTTTTGAAAGGTTTTTATTTTTTTTCTTTGAGGCTTGAGCATTTTGCATCTATAGTCATCCAATATAAAATTATACTGAGGTTCATCATGTGATCATTCTCACTGTTCCTGTCTTCACGTGGCAGAATGCTTGCATGATTGGATGGTTTCAAGAGAAAGAAACTCAAGAACTCGTTTCTCTTGCCAGCGAGGTTTGCTATAATTTTCTTACTGAGTTTGTGTACCATATGCGATGTGATTTGGTTGGATGTTGCTAATTATCATCTTTCACTGTGTATTTCAGATAGGGAAAGTATTTTGCACTCCTGGAGATATTAATACTGCGACAACTGATTCTCTTTCCATTATCCCAACAATCATGTCCAGGTAAAAGGTTTTGTAAGTCCTCCTCCTCTTCTGTTTTACAACCATTTCATTCTGAGTTTTCCAATTCCATTTTTACAAGTAATTTCTGCTTAATGATTTTCTACTTATGTGTTTTGACATTTTTTATGAGATTGACACACCACATGAAATGACTTTCCCATGATCTTTATGAAGGCATTTAACATTTTATAACTATTGATGGGTAGTCCTATATTATTTTTTTCTTGCCAACTTTGGCATGCTTGGTAACTTGAATAAATGAGAATTTCATGTGCAAAAATAAAATGCAAAGGAGAAGGATTAAACAGGAATCAGAGCTAAAATTTTTGGCATCCTTTATAGAAAATCTAGTATAAAAGTAACAGAGATGGAATTATGGCTTGCATTTCACGATTGTATTGTCACCATTTAGCTTTGAATGTCTTGAGATAATATTTGAAATCCCCCACCCCCCCTTCTCACAGGTTCTATCCACTAATGAAGATGGGTCAGATAATTGTTTCTCTTGAAGTCAAGGTAGTTTCTTTCCTGTTTTCTGTTATATCTTCAGTGGCTGAGAAATGCTTTTGTTGATGTTTTTTTTGGTTGTTGTTGTGCGTGCGCACGTGTTGTAGCCTGGATTTGGTACATATGTGACTGATTTTCATATTTCAAAGACAACAAGAAATTCGGCAGAGGACAAAATAGTAAGCATCCTTTACTTTGTTTAAAATTTGTTACTGGTCTAAGGTGAGTTTGCATTGTAATTTTGGGAGTGAGCGGGATTTTAACTGTTATATGCATCTGATCTTCTGAATTTACACATATTCTATTTAGAATTTGCTTTGTCTCTGCACTAGTGCCCTGTTTGCTCAAGTTGTCAATGTTTCTGCTTAATGGCTTATTACACGACTACTGGCCTGACTGCTTGCAATCTCTTTTCTGTTTGACTTAATTGCCATTTTGATGTGTGGTCTGATTGGTGCTGACTCATATTTTGATGGATTATCTAAATTAGTCAAAGCCGGTCACCTTTTATTTGCAATTTGGCCTTTGTTCTTGGTGCTCTATAGTTTCAATCCTCTGTTCCATGGGCGGTACTTTGCCTAGTTGGAGCACCCAACTTGGGCAAGTTGAATTTCGGGAAGAAGGCTCCCACATATCACATGTCTTAACAAGTGAGCTTTAGGCAATCTACACATTTGTATCTCTGCTTTGACCATGGTCACCAGGACCATGTAAGATAGATTTCAGCCATAAATTGGTAAATGTCCACCCTCAGTATTAGCATGCTGCAAGTTACCCCCAGCTGGGGAAAGTCAAATGTTAAGACCATATTAGAGAGATTGGCAACTGATTTCTATCAAGTTAATTACATGCTGTTATTATTATTTGTTTGCACCGTTACTGTTTCTTTTGACTTTCTCTCTCAGAATGGAATGGTTGATTATAAAATTTGCCCAACTTCTTACTTGTATTTTGTTTTATCCTGTGGCTTGCAGCGGTTATTTGTAGCACAGACAGATAATACAGAGACATCTGCCTGTATCGTAACTCCACAAGAAGTGAAGTATGCAACATTTTTTTTTGCTTCTTTGTTAGTTTCAGTTGCTTCATTAAATTCTGATAACCTTTTCTCTGAAACCCTTTTAGCTTTCTTTTAAATGGAAAGGGAGTAGAGAGGAGAACTAATGTGTTAATGGTTAGTGTCCTTGTAATTCCTCTTTAACATTTTGGATTTTTACATATCCATTAGCTGGATTTGATAACTTAATGATGATTTTTCTTTTCAAATCAGGATACTGGACCACAAATGCCAACCAACGTTACTGGAATGCTGAAATATGGAACAAATCTTCTTCAAGCTGTTGGTCAGTTTAAGGGTATGCTTGAGCACAAGTCCTTTTGTTTCTTGAAAGATCATGGTTTATTAGAACGATCTTTGTCTGACATTGTAGCTTTCTAGGTCATTATGTTATAGCTGTTGCCTTCATGAGCATGGAACCAAAACCCGAAACTCCTGTCCTACAAGATTACGTTCAACATTGCACAGCTGAACTAGATCCAGGTATGATGATAGATGGAAATGGAAGATATTGATTTTTCATTTTGGTCTAGAATGATTTTACAATTGTTTCGCAGTGTTATTTGATTTTTTATTTGTTGTTTCTTCTTATTCTTTCTTAGATTCTGACATAATTGAGGGACCATCACGTATATCTCTTAATTGTCCCATAAGGTATGCTATGGTACTGTTGCTTGTGATAGAAGCGATGATAATTTCTTATCCTGCATCTCTGAATAAAAGTTTGTAGTTACTTTAGATGTTTTCTCTCACTGGGAGAAATCAAAGTGATTGTTGTAACTTGCAAGTATTAAGATTGATTTAATTTACTGAGAGAACTTATGGTTTAACTTGTGTGAACCAAATTGTGTGAACCGTGATTAACGTAAAGCGCAAGTTACTGCTAAATAGATTTTGGGTTTGGCATTATGTCTTGTTTTTTATGAATGACAAATCAGGTATAATTCATTATGGCAGCATGTTTCTGTTTGTCTTTAGGGGCCAAAAATTACCCTGGTCCTGATCTACTGTTTTTTCATCTCATACAGCTACACACGAATCAGAACTCCTGTCAAAGGGCATTCATGCAGACATCTTCAGGTGAACAAACTATCTATTATCAACTGTTGATCGCTGATGCTTTGCAAATAGTTGTCTCATTTGCATTGTCAACATAACAGCATGATGGGTATTTTACCAAAGTGTTTGAATCACTTGGTATCGTTTCAAGTAAGGCTGTGATTTCTCAGCGTCCCCAACTTGTATCATTATGGGACCTTGGAGCACTCTGATACAGGGTTCTGCAAAATCCTAGTCGTTTTCAATATAGCATTTGGCTAAACAGTACAAGCTAAGATGTACTGTTTTTATTTGCTCGGAAAACACTTGTTTAGGGTGTGAAAATGCTTACTGTCACAAAACTGTTTCTGGGAATTTGGAGCATAATTTTGAAACTAGGCAGAATATTTTAGATTATTCTAGTTATTTTATAGAGGATGAAGTAGCTATGCAATATTATGGAAAAATTAATATAGATAATCTCCACAAGACTGCAATTTGCATGATATATGGTCTTCAGAATTGTTATAGAATCCAATACAGTGGTTGCTTTTAATGTCACTTATTACTATTTCATGTTTTCCTCATTTTTTAATGTCCACTGACTTTTAATGTGCTCACTTTTTTCTATGTGCTTAGTGTTTTGATTATAGTAACTTCATCGATATAAATACAAGAAGACCATCTTGGCGCTGTCCACATTGTAATCAGCATGTCCACTACATGGATATTCGAGTTGATCAAAACATGGTTAAGGCAAGTTGTGGGGTTGGAACTACTCTATGCTTATCCTTCATTAATAAACCTGACACATTTTTTCCTCTTATTATTATTATTATTATTATTATTATTTGGTATGTTCTGTAGGTTCTGAGAGAAGTGGGAGAACATTGCAGTGATGTGATCATCTCCGCTGATGGATCATTGAAGGCCATCTCAGAAAGCGATGATAAAGTAGATCAGACACCTGAAAGGACTTTGCATTGTGAAAAGGTCATGCCAGAGCAGGTAGAATCTATGACTTCCACGAGAGCCCTTCCCATGGTCATGGATCTCACAGTAGATGAAGATGAGATAAATGGCGTGGACAGAAGTGATGCTGAAGACAGGAAACCTTTTCTGGCTTCTCTTCAAAACCATCCTGTCGATACTAATCTAATTCCAACCATGCCATCACAATCAATTAACGCAAATGTGCCTAGCCGAAACTTTTCTA
Source organism: Salix viminalis (assembly GCA_029228465.1). Lineage (NCBI taxonomy): Eukaryota > Viridiplantae > Streptophyta > Magnoliopsida > Malpighiales > Salicaceae > Salix > Salix viminalis. Next base: position 5,343,006 of record CM055428.1, read on the forward strand.
CTCTAGCAGATGAATTTTGGTCCAGTCCTTACTGGTCCAGTGCATCAGATGCACAAATGGTGACTGGCTTCTCTGAGCCCTCTACTTCCACTTTTATGACATCTCCTGTGACAACTGATTCTTTTTCTCCTGCACTTAACTGTGATGTTGGGGGTTACGGGAATACCACTACCACCTCTGTGATGCATAATCAGCTTTCTGCTTCAAGTTATTTACAGTCGCTGCAGCAAAGATATGTGAATTCAGTTGCTACTGGTGAATATGGTACATTGCCACCAATATATCATGCCAACAGGTCTCCAATAGCAGTTCAGGCCCTCCCAGCTCGACCTCAAACACCAGCTCCACAACAAAGATCAAGAACTCCTTCAAATCCTGCAATTTCCAGCGGGACCGCCCTTACTTCTCCTCTACCAGCAGCTGCAAATGGTCTTCGTTCAGTCTCTGGTAATACAGACAGGCAGCAGCAATTTGCAAGATCCCATAACGTGAATTCATCTTCTTCGCAGCATAACTCTTCTGCGCCGGTCAGATATGCTTCTTTTGCCCTTTTATACCTCATTAAGTGTTTTTATATATGGAAAAGCACGTGCCTGCCACAATAAAAGTGAGCTGGCATTATCAGACACAAGTTCATTTAATTTGTTGTCTGCATAACCAATCAGGTTGACAAATGGCATCGTTTATATGTGCCATTCAGTTTCCTCTTCCGTGTCTGCTAATTGAGCCAATGGATTTTATCTCCTGCATGTTTGTGTGCTTGATAGCATTTTGTTCTGATTTCTTTCATAACCTTTTCAGCTTCATTGTTTATCTAATTTCTCTCACAGAACTGGAATCTGCAAGACCATCCATTTATGCATGGCCAATCAGCTCAGCAACAGGCTGGTGCTCACAGAGCTTCTTCACCCAACTTACTATATCAGCAACCTCTTCGTGTGCCCCAATCAAGGAGTCACTCTCCAAATGTAGTCCCGATCATCTTTGCCTCTTGCACCAGCTCAAACCCAGCAAGGGGTTGCTCAAGTTGGGGTTGGAAACTCAGCAGGTGTTACAAATAGCCAACAAAATAGGTTGATGGTTGCTGCTCAGCTTGCTGCCCAGAGGGTTAGACAACCACCTTCAGTGCCTGTTCAAATTCAAACATCTGGAGCAGGGGCATCATATCTTACTAGTGCTGATGGGATCAGGGCGCCAACAACTGAGCAGAGAGGGAATGTTGGAGGAGCATTGCCGGCAGTTTCCGGCATGGAGGGTCTGGTGAATTTGGCATCAGAGCAGAATTGGCGACCAACTGGTCGAATGCGTGGAAGTCTCTCAGGTCGAGCTTATTCTGCTGCTCTTAAAGAGTTCATGATTCAGCCTACCCAACAAACTCAAACGCCAACCCCAAGACCACCACCAAACTTACCCCCATCTCAATCTAGTATGCCACCTCACCTGCAGTTTCTCCTTGCAAGAAATGCTCAAAGTTCCACAGGCACAGAGTAGTCCTGTGACTGGACCTGCCATCTCAAATGGAAGCTCCAGTATACCATAATATTTTGCACTGATTTGCTAACTTAAAGATGTGGGCAGCGATTGTCTATCGTGGCAGTATATATGAAGCGTATGGCTGATTTTTGCTACACACAGTTCCGTATTAGGGCCTCGTAGAAATCTGAACTCCACGTTCGTGGATTCAGGATTGAACTTTTGGTTTCTGGTGGGGTTTTATATTGTTAAGTCACACAACTTATCTTGTATGGTAATGTGTTATTAGATGTTTTGTAAAACATTTTTTTTATTTAGAAATACATCACAATAAATACATACATACATACATACATACATATATATATATATATATATATATATATATATATATATATATATATTTGATATTAACATCGATTGAAAAACATAAAAAAAACAATATAAAGAAAAATAAATATATTTTTTTTTAAAATGCTTTTGAAATAGAAAAACAATCGGATTTTTAATATCCTCCCAGGATAGTAGCCATGTTTAATGATATTACGTTATTTGGAGTTTGGAAATTTTATGTTTATTTTGTTTTGTAGTGAAGTATTATATTGCATTTTTTAATAGTTTAAAAATGATTCATGTCATGGCTACGTGTGCGGAGTGGGTGTAGGTCGCGAGGTTGAACATTAAAAAAATAATAGGTGGATGACATGTTTGCATCGTAATAAAAAGAAATATATCATGTAAATTTCGAGTTGCTCCTAAACTTATCAACATGATGTTCATCACTTATATTTCACGATATCATTTTGTTGTGGTCAATAAAAAATGATAACTTGGTGGATAATAGCACTTTAGAAACAAATAATTCTAAATGATGCCTTTTATTTTCTTATCAAGTCGATCTTCACCATTATTCTTGTAATGTTTAAACATTGCTAGAGCTTCATATTTTTTTTTCAAACAAAAAGGTATATCGATACCTTGTGAAATTATTCATAAAAATAATGTAGTTTTTTTTTTACCTCTAGTTTACACCAATTTCTTAAATCACCGATATCCAAGTGAATCACCCTTGCAGAACGTCCAGTCCAAAGAGCTGAGAATTTACAAATAAAATAAAATATCACTGTACCGTTACTGTATGCATCTCCACATAATGATGGGCTCATTCTGGGATTTTTATTGCTTAAAAAAAGCCCTTTAATTCAAAGCCCAAGCACCTCTTCGCTCCCAACGAAACGCAAACAACTTCCCCTTCCCCTGCGAAAGAAACTCGCTCATATGCTCACCTGAACTAAACAGGCCATGAAGTGCCGATCCGTGGCGTGTATATGGCCAGACACACCTCCATCTCACAAAGTCACCGCCTCCGCCGCACTTAATCACCCGCCAACTCTCTACACTGGAGGATCCGATGGCTCCATTCTCTGGTGGAACCTCTCCTCTTCCGATTCCAACTCGGTAGCTAACATCAGCTAGCTCTCTCTCTCTCTCTTTTTCTCTCCAATTATCCCAAATGATTTTTCCTTCCTTCTTCCAAACCAATTTGGCTTAATAATTGTTTAAATCATCTCTCATGATTATTGCTGCAATTGTTACTAATCGAGGTTATCATTGATTTGATAGGAAATTAAACCGGTTGCGATGCTGTGTGGCCATGCTGCACCGATAGCTGGTCTTAGCATCTGTTGTCCCATGGTGGTTACAGGGGATGATACGAAAACGGAATGTTCGAGTAATGGTGATGGGAGTTATGGTGCGTTAATTAGTGCGTGTACCGATGGTGTATTGTGTGTTTGGAGTAGAGGAAGTGGACATTGCCGGCGTAGAAGGAAACTTCCCCCCTGGGTTGGAAGCCCGTGTACTGTTCGGACATTGCCTACGAGTCCGCGATACGTGTGTATAGGGTGTTCTTTTATTGATGCGCGTGCTCATTTGTCAGATCCTCATTCTATTGATTCTTTTGAGGGGGGTGAGGCTTCGGCGGATAAAGGTTGTAAGCATGGGAAACTTTCAAAGACTACTGTTGTGATTGTTGATACGCATGGTCTTACTATTGTACAGACTGTTTTTCATGGGACTTCATCAATTGGGAGACTGGATTTTATGGATATAGTTTTGTTGGGTGAGGATGGAGAGAAGCATTCTGTTTTCATGGCTGATTCGTCTGGTAGGGTGGAATTGGTTCCGATTTTGAAAGAGTTGAAGGCAGGTGGCGATGATGGGAGTGGCTTGCGTAAGAGTTCTCAGTTGGAAGTGGTTGATTGGGGTAATAGGTTGAGTGAAGGAGGACAGGTCGTGTCAAGTGCAGCCCGCGGGAACCTTATTGCTCTAGTGTTGAAAACTCGTTGCATATTTAGGATATTGTCCAGCGACGCCACAATTGGAGAGATTTCATTTGTCGAAGATATCCTCTGCGTTGAGGAGCATTCTAATCAATCACATGTTTTGGGGGGCATGTTTCTTGAAATTGGTGATGCTGGTGAAATGCAGAATGCACAGTATGATAATTTCTGCGGACATTTTGCTGTGTGGAATAGAAGAGGTTCTGCTATTGTATATATTGTGTCGTATTTGAATAATGTATTTAAATCTGAAACGCTCTGTGAGATTCCTTCTGCTTCTTGTCCTGCTGATGTGAGATTGGTATTTTCTTTCATTCAATTGAAAAACTATCTTCTTCGAATCCAATCTGTATGCAATGATGATGAAGAGCCTTTACGGTGGATGCCCCATGTCACAATCTGGTCTCTTTGTCAAAACAGTAATATCCATGGAAAGTCATCCCGACAAAGCAAAATGCTAGGTGAAGGTGATTTTTTGGCTGAGTGGATCTCAAGCTGTAGCCTCCATGAAATCAATAGCCAGGGTGGCAGGAAAATGAGTATAACTTCTTTGAAAAGCCCTTTTCGAAAAGCAAGAACTGAAAATAATAAACATGCAGATGATGAAAGTTTTAGTTTTGCGAGCAATGGACGACTAGCGGTATCCTCTTCCATGGTTATTTCTGAAAACCATCTTGTTCCATATGCTGTCGTGTATGGCTTCTTCAGTGGTGAAATAGAAATTGTACGATTCAATATGCTTCTTGGACCAGATTGTCATGGTGAAAGTCCAAATCATGATGTTGAATCACCTGTTTCCAGGCAATGCTTTTCAGGGCACACAGGTGCTGTGCTGTGTTTGGCAGCACATCGGATGATGGGTGCTGCCGAAGGATGGAGTTTCAGTCATGTTTTAGTTTCTGGAAGCACGGACTGCACAATTCGCATCTGGGATCTCGACTCTGGAAATCTCATTACAGTGATGCAACAACATGTAGCTTCAGTGCGCCAAATAATCTTTCCCTCAGCACGGACAGAACGTCCTTGGGGTGATTGCTTTCTCTCTGTTGGGGAGGATTCATGTGTTGCTCTTGCTTCTCTTGAAACTTTGCGTGTAGAGAGAATGTTTCCAGGACACCCAAGCTATCCTGAAAAGGTTGTGTGGGATGGTGCAAGAGGTTACATTGCATGTCTTTGCCGGAGCCATTCAGGATTACCTGACACCTCTGATGCTTTATACATTTGGGATGTAAAAACAGGTGCCCGAGAGCGGGTCCTTTGGGGAGCAGCCTCTCACTCAATGCTGGATTATTTTTCTAAAGGAATCAGTGTGAATTCTATATCTGGTTCTATATTGAATGGAAACACTTCAGTGTCGTCGTTGCTTCTTCCAATACTTGAAGATGGAAACTTCTCTCAGTCTCACTTAAAGCTTTCAGAGAAGGTCAGCCCACCAAGATTGATGTCAAAAATGAAAAATACAATGGACCCCACTGCTTCTCAAGGACAGGCCATGAAAGGAATATTTCCATCAACGCCATCTTTTCTACAAATGAACAAGCATGCCATTGGGTGCACTTGCCCATTCCCTGGAATTGCAGCCCTTAGTTTTGACCTTGCATCATTGATGTTTTCTGGTCAGAAACATGAGCCTGCAGCTAATGGTGGTGCTAAGCTTAAGGAACGGGAAACTAGCAACCCAAGAACCCATGATATGAACTTTGATGATGGTTATGATAAGAATGGGACCTCAGCCGATACAGTTGAAGTGCATGAGTTCATTAGGTCCCAAGAAGAATATTTGCTTCGATTTAGCTTGTCATTTTTGCATCTGTGGAATCTAGATAGTGAGCTTGATAAATTGTTAGTAACAGAGATGAAGCTAAATCGGCCAGAAAATTTGATTATAGCTTCTGGCTTGCAAGGTGATAAGGGGTCTTTGACACTGACATTTCCTGGTTTGGGTTCTATTCTTGAGGTATTTCTGGATGAACCTGTTAAATATTGTGATCTGTTTTCTTATCTGGCATATTTCAACTTTCATTGAGACCTCTATAATAACCTTGTAGCTCTGGAAATCATCATCGGAATTCTGTGCATTGAGGTCTCTTACGATGCTGTCCATTGCCCAACAAATGATTAGCTTCTCTCACTGCAGTTCACCAGCCAGCAGGTATTGTGATGGTTCCCATAGAAGCACTGTATGATATTAGCTAATCTTGTCACCCATTTCTTCGTGTATGCTCCAAAACTTGTAAGCTGTTGAGGATTACAGTTGTTATGGTTTTCTGAGTTAAAGCTAATATGCGTTATTACAGTTGTTATGGTTTTCTGAGTTAAAGCTAATATACATTATTTTATCAGGATTATGTATAGGATTGTGTGATAAATCAAAATGTGGATATGGAAATGGCTGTTAATGAGATAAATTTGAATGGTTTATAACAAGGTGTGTGAACCACCTTTATCTTCATAAATTCTGATGTTGGTCTGAGATTGTTCTTCTGGTTATAGCTATGATTTTGCAATATTAGGCTGCCAATAAATGACATTGGGATAATATTTAGCTTCTTGGTTTTATTTTCCTTGACATAATATTTTAAATATAAGATTATATACCTTTCTATGTTGGTTTAGTGTGGGAGACCTTCAGAGGAAACTTATTGCAAGGTAGGTCTTCATTCTTGCATGCGGCATTCTATGACACTGCATATTTGTTTTCCTGCAGATGCTAATATCTTCTCTGCAGTAATAGTAACATGATCTGCAAATTCCTAGTTTTACAGATCAAATTAGCTTTCTTGCCTGTTAATTTTCAAAACCCATGTGAATTTTGCGGTCGCTGTTCGCTAGTTTTGATCTAATGGATTTTATTTTCAGTGCCTTAGCAGCATTTTACACTCGGAGCCTTGCAGACAAAATTCCAGATATAAAGCCACCTTTACTCCAGGTCATCTTTTTCCCCCTGAAGCATCTTGACAATAATATCAGTCCTGAAACTTGCACCACTGGAATTGTGCTAGAAAAGTTTCCTTCTTTTATTCTCTGATTATTATTTTTAGATGAAGTCTCTGTGTTTTTTGAAAACAGCTTCTGGTGAGTTTTTGGCAAGATGAGAGTGAACATGTACGCATGGCTGCACGCACTTTATTCCACTGTGCTGCTTCACGGGCTATTCCAATCCCTCTATGTGATAAAAAAGCAAGTGCTAACAGAGAACTTGTGAGATCTTTTAGTGAAATTGGAGAAAATGAAGGTCAAGTTTCAAAAGTAGGGGGAACATCTACAAATGGTTTGTCATCTGATATGTCACCTGAACCACAAGCAACTTCTCTAGCTGCAGAATCTCCTGACAAGTCACTGGAAAATCAAGAAATCAATGAAGCAGAATTCAAAATACTTGATTGGCTAGAATCATACGAAATGCAAGACTGGATATCATGTGTCGGGGGGACAAGTCAAGATGCAATGACATCTCACATCATTGTTGCAGCTGCATTGGCTATGTGGTACCCTAGCCTTGTCAAACCGAGCCTTGCCACATTGGTTGCTCATCCTTTGGTAAAGTTGGTCATGGCCATGAATGAAACATACAGTTCCACTGCAGCAGAGCTTCTATCAGAAGGTATGGAGAGTACATGGAAGGCATGCATTAATTCTGAAATATCTCGCCTCATTGGGGACACATTCTTCCAGATAGAGTGTGTAGGCAGCCAATCTGCCTACACAGCTGGACATCATCCACCTGTACCATCTTCCATTCATGAGACTTTGGTTGGGATTCTTCTTCCAAATTTAGCTATGGCTGATATACCGGGGTTTTTAACTGTCATTGAGAGCCAAATTTGGTCTACTGCATCCGATTCACCTGTTCATCAGGTATCCCTCATAATTCTTGTAAGGGTTATGCGAGGTTCTCCACGGCACTTGTCTCAGTATCTTGATAAGGTTAGTAGGGTCAATTACATTTCTGGAAGACAATCATGCACAGTAATTCAGACTATATGCCTTGTATTTGGTCATGTAACATTTGGACAGATCTGCAGGTGGTTAGCTTCATTTTACAAACTATAGATCCTGGCAACTCAATCATGCGTAAAACTTGTCTTCGAAGTTCAATGACAGCACTAAAGGAAATGGTACGGGCATTTCCTATGGTAGCCCTGAACGACACATCTACCAGATTGGCTGTTGGGGATGCAATTGGAGAGATTAATAATGCTACCATTTCAGTTTATGACATGCAAAGGTATGGCTGGTATGAGTTTTAGATTCAAAGGAATTTCTTTATTATAAGTAATTACCCCCACCATCCTATGTGTTGAGCAACATTATGCTTTGCTTCCTGTTTTTTCAAAACCGTACACTTTCCATCCTCTATTTTTCTATCAATTTCACTTTCTAGCTTCCATTAAAAATCTGTTAGAAATTTAGTTGACTTTTGATCAATTTGCCCATCATTGAAATAACACCTGGGAAGACGGTAAATACCTGGGATAGACATTATTTATCCAACCACCACTATATGTGTTTTGAAAAACACAATCTTTTCTTCCAAAAAAGGGGATTTATAGACATACCCACCTGAACAATTTTCATGCTTATCTATGTTTGGTTTACTGAATCATGTTCATCCTAGGAGTCAAGTTTGCTAAGTGTGGATCTAAGATTTCTCCTTTTCACAGATCATATGGCCCTAGGGAGGTCATGATGGCCATACTCTGACTAAAGATCTTAGCTCTTTCGGCCTCATTGGTTATAAGATATCCTTTTCTTTGGCTTCTAAGTTGGGTTTATGTGGTCAGCTAGATGACTCATATAATAGTCACAATACAAGGTGAATGACCATGGTGATTTTCAAATAGTTGTGTACCAATCTATCTGCCTCCATGATTGATTACCTTGGCCCAAAGTGCTCATTGCCATAGGAATCCTTGCTCTTATGAACTAAAATCTACAGCCCTAGTGGTTGCTTGTCCTTATCTGTAGAACTATTCCACAAAACCAGCATATTAGCATTCTTTTTCCTATTTTGTTTCTTTGGAAATATTGCAAACTAAGTTCTTCACTGATCCTACCTATCCTTTTAGCCTCTGAGATCCCGATGAAATGCACAGAGCGTTCATAACTCCATGAAATTTTGGAGCTTCCAATTAGTTTCAAAGATGTCTATCATTACATAATTGGCTGGCCAGATTACAAATAAAAATCAGTCAATTCTTACATTATTAATTGCTTACATTTGCATGATTAATTATACTGTCATTTTGAGAATGAGTATTGGAGAGAGTTGTAAACTCTTGCCATTCCTCTGTTTTTTTTCTGGAACGTGCTGCTGGAGTGTACTTTTCTTAGACATCTCTAGCCTGTTATATACTTTATTTGTGGGGATACTTAGTCTATCTATGTTTTCTAATGTTAGCGTGACAAAAATAAAAGTATTGGATGCAAGTGGACCTCCTGGCCTTCCAAATTTGCTGCCAGGAACATCAGAAATGGCAGTGACCACTGTAATTTCAGCTTTGAGCTTTGCCCCTGATGGAGAGGTAATTGTATTTTGTTCATAAGCCTCAAAGAGAATTTTTTTTCTTGCAGCTAATTCTATCTTAGACTCTACAATCAACATGGATTAAAAGATTTGGCTTTGAATCATGGACATAATATAAATAGCGACCACATGTGAGTTCAAAAAGTATATATTTTGAATGAAGAAATTTATATATATTTTTCTTCCACTTCATGCAAAAGAATCAGTTTATTTTCAAGTCGAGCTTAGTATGTGGTTATCCATGGGTAATGGTAAGATTATAGCTGCAATCTTTTTGGTTACGATGCTTATCAATGCTACCTATTTGACAAGATCCTGAGTAGCTTGGAGGTGTTGGATCCTCGTGAATTATTGGTCTGATCAGTTAACGAAAGATGAAAATAACAAATTGTTGGTTGTTTGAGTGTTTTCCTGCTATTAACTGAATTTGTCATATTACACGCAGGGGCTGGTAGCATTTTCTGAGCATGGTTTGATGATAAGATGGTGGTCACTGGGATCTGTGTGGTGGGAGAAACTTAGTCGAAACTTGGCTCCTGTACAGTGCACCAAAGTCATATTTGTTCCTCCATGGGAAGGATTTTCACCCAATTCTTCTAGGTCTAGCATAATGGCAAGCATATTGGGGCATGGTAGCCAGGTCAATGTGCAGGTGATTTTCCTTATAGCTAGTCAATACGTGCAACCTCAGGTGGTTAACAATTATATTTTTGTTGAATTGCCTTTATCCTGCTTTGGTGGAGAACTTCATCTTTTGTAAGAAAGAATAGTGTAAACCAAAAGGACTCCTCTATTAGCACAACTAGAAAGACGTTATACTGATGCTTCTACACTTTTATGATGTCTTTTTTTTTACCTTGCAGGAGAAAGCTCGGTATTCAACCTGTGCAGATAGTTTGAAAATGTTGATTCATAATCTGGACCTCTCTTACCGACTACAATGGGTCAGTGAACGTAAGGTGCTGCTTTCAAGGCATGGCCAGGAGCTGGGAACTTTCCCACTGTAAGCATTCCTGCCATATCTTGGCAAACATCTGATTCACTTGAAAAAGAAAATTATTGAATGATGCACGTTCTTATGGACAAAGCTTCCAGAAGGATTTACTATGAAATCTGCACTGGGACACGGTCCTGTGTCAGTTTGTCTCTAGAGTCAAGAAGGAAAGTGCTTCTGTAGATGGACAGAACAATTTAGGACTTCTTTCTCAAGAAGGAAAATGCTTTTCTATGGCTTCTTATAAAGTTTCAAGCTTTTCATGCGCAGTTCTCGCTTCCCAGAATACAAACGGGTTTAACTGTGGGTTGAATCTACACCCAAACAGACTTGTCTCACTGTTTCCTAAAAGGAGGTACATACCCAGGCAAAAATTAAAACTTTTGCCATGTAGTTATGGTGGGGTCAGAGAGTAGCGATAGGGATTGATTTTGCTGTCACTTACAAAGTCCAATTTTGCTTTAGAGCTTCTGTATAGGGATCTTGAAAATAGATAGCTTGGACAAAGAGAGACTCCTGTATCACTATGACAAAAAGAATTCATTTTCAGAATTCATTTTGCCAAGAATTTTGCTGGACTTAGCTTGAAGAATCCAAGTACGAAATGTTTTTGCTGGGATTAGAATTAAACAACCGGTACATTATTTGGGCGAATCATCTGCACTTATTCAATTCTGTGATACCATGTGCGGTTTGCATCAATTTGCTCTTAATGCTTTTATGAGCAGCGGAAAATAAGAACAGAACAGTTACAGAATGAAATGAATGCGTTGCTGTCTGTGTCAGTGCTGGTGGGAATCTGAGATAACAAGATATATATATATATATTAAAAAAAACTTGCGGAATTCATATAGAAACAAGAGATGTTTTCTGTCTATTTGATCTTGTCCATTTCTTTTCTGGTAACCATATTAAGCATGAGGGCTTCTTTTATTCGCCTAAGTTGAATCACACAACCAGAGACATGCACTTCAACTGATCTTTCAGAAACTGTCCCCTTCGACTCTGTGGCATGGTCATGTAGCTCGATTGATGTCAAGTGTAGTTTGTGCATATATAATTTGCTTGCTCCCTCGTAGCTAGCACAAGTTTATTTTTCCTGACATTATGAGATTATAATTTTTATGTTTTCATGATGTTTCTGGATTATAGATGTTCCGTTTGAATTTAGATTCGAAGCTACCATCATGACATTCCCAGGTAGACAAAATAGTAAAAATAAAATAGAAATCAAAACAGCATCTACGGAGGAAGGCTATGTCCAGAAGGGAATAAGCCTGCGTAGAAAAAAGTAGCAAGAAACAACTCATAAAAGATCACTCTGCATACAGGCTCAAATTTGAAGATTTCTATGATACAAAATGTAGCTAAAATAAGTCTTAGAACTGCTTCCTTCTGTGGAGATTTTATACTCTATAAGTTCGTGCGTGGACACTTCTTTAAACCTGTTCCTTATCCTACCTACTTATTTCATGCTTCTTTTTCGAAACTCAACTTAGCCAAGGTTGTGTGAAAAACTTGGGGGTCACAGAGGGGTTAGAATATCATAATGTCTAATAAAGGGTAGTCATCCATGTTGCTTGCTTTTGCTGTCCCAAAGGCAAAGCTTCTTTCCAATTTGTCAATTCTGAATACTGAAGATTACTGCTCAAGAAAATATTGATCGTCCCCTCGGATGCAGCCTCGTGATTAAGGGTTTCGACTTTCTAGTTCAAATCCTCGGATGAATTTAGGTGCCTTTCGAGCTAGATAAGGACTATCCTTATTGTTTAGCCCAAGCAGCATTGAGCCCAATAAATAAATAAATAAACAAATTCACGACATGAAATACATGTAAAATACACGCAACTCAAAATAACTTATAAGAACATTTAAGGATCATAGTTGCATAATCTTTGTGACTCAACTCATCCCTTCGCAAAAACCTGTATGCCTTCTCACGCTCATTTATGCCGTTGACGAACCCACACCATTATGACAATTACCTAACAAAACAGCTTACACGAACATTTAATAACCACCCATATGGAATATTTCTAGTAAAACGGCTCTATTGGAGTGATCTAAATTAGAGAGCCACAAAGTTATGGAGCATATTGGAGTTGTCTGGGGTCTTGTCCACATGGAAAATGAAGAAGAATGCTTCGCAGCTACTAGCTATGGAGATTCCCTCAGCAGATCAATCCTATTTTTGGAGGGCAACGTCCTGGGAATTTGCCTTCCAACCAGAGAGTTTAATGGAGGTAATCTCTACCCTCTCTGATGACAAACCTGATAATGCACAGCAAAAACAATCGCCATTATTTTGAAGGGGCTAAACTGTGTTCTTTCTGAAATTAAACGTGGTTTATTCTTAAGTTTATCACTGGTCACCCAAATAAGAGTATTCACAGCCCAGCTAACAAGAACATAAAAAATTATGAACAACTCAAATCATCCAGAAAGACGAAAACGAGTACTTCAGGAGTAATTTGATATTTTGTGGTATGTTTTGGCAGGTCAGTTTAGATACTATTGTTGGTGAAATTATGAACGTCCGGAAGATATGGAAACTCCTCGAACACTCTACAAGATTGCCCCGAACTCACCAGGAACTGAGGCGGCAGCTTCCCTTTCTGCTGCTCCCGTTAAACTCTACTTTCGAGCCATCTCCTCGAAAGAATTATAGAGGTTCCGTTAACCTTCATCTTTCTGATCTATTAGGAAATTGTTCCTACAATTTTTTAAAAATTTTAATTTTAGTTTTGAAATTTATTTTTTATTATTTTTTCAGTTAAAAAAATCAGTTTGGCCTACGGTGTTGTGCAAACCACCAATCTAGTGAAATGTGAGTTAGGAAATGAGGCATCAAATCTAAATTAGCAAATGACGCATTGTCTATTTTACTCTTTTTTTTAATAAGAGGGTCGATAATATGTCGTCTAATTTATTTTTATTTTTAAATAAAAGGCCAATGGTGTGTCGTTTACCCTTTGACATAAAATAATAATAAATAAGGCATAACGTCTGAACTTGTTTTTTTTAATAGGATAGATGACATGAAATTTATCATATATTTTTTTTTAAAATAAATATTTTGTAAATAAATAAGACCACACATTGTTTACTTTTTAAAAAAAAATAAATGGTAAAGAGCTTTGTTAGATTTTGTAATAATTTTAAACAAGTAAAGAATATTTTTCTTAATCTAAACTTCATTTCTTTTTTAATGCATTTATTTATTGTTTTAGTGAAAACATATTTTTTTAAAAAAATTTGGAAGAACTATTTGCAGAAAGCAACTTTTAATAAAATATAATATTAAAATAATATCTCAATATTTTGTATGTGAATGTAAGAAAACATTATGACAAAAATATATTAAAAATAAAAAAAAAACATTTTTTTATTGAATAATCACGAGCACATTGTTACTTATTTATTTATTTATTTTTGCATATTAGGTATATTATAATTAAAAATGCAATTGTTAACGTTTCCATTATAACCTAGAGCTTATAATAGTATTTAAGAATGATAGCAAAATTGAAAAATAATTAAAATATTAATTTATAGCAATTTTCAATTAAAATCTAAAAAATCATTTTTTCTGAAAAAAATTTATTAAAGTCAAGAACATGGATCTAGGAGATCATGCACAGCTGTCTTGTTCCTACAGAAAAAAAAAACGTGGCGTGACTTCGAGGCCATGCACATGCTTGTAGTCTTTTTTATTATTATTTTTTATGTCTGAATAAAAACTGATATTTTTTTTCAAAAAAAGGAAAACGCCCTGTTTTTTTTTATTATTAATATCATCCTTATTTTCTTAATTGTTTCTAACACTAAAAATATAAATTTTTATTTCATCAAATCAACCTCTAATTAAATTTTAAAAATTTATCAAATAAACAAAAGAAACTGACAAAATCTAAGGCTATAAATAGTCAAAGAAACGACTCCAGGTAAGCAAAGCAAACTAAAAGGTTGATCACTTGTATATGGCATTGCTATAAATAGTCAAAGAAACTGACAAAATCTAAGGCTATGTAGAGGTAGAGAGAAGCAAAATAATTGAAAACGGTGTGGATTCTAAATGTAGATTTTGTCCCCGTTGTTCCTGGAAAAATAAATTTATTATCAGAATAAAACATCCTCAATATAAGAGAGTAATATATATATATGAATAAAGAAAAAGAAAAAGAAAATGTGAATGAAAAATGTAAATAATATGTGAAATGATGCAAAGCCCTTGAATGGACTTTAGAATATATATGTTTTGTTTACCTAGCGAACCGATATATATATAAACCTAAAAATGATTATTAAATTAGTATATGTCAATAAGTGGTTAATTGAAACATATTAAAAAAACATAGTTATTTCATTCACATAATCCATGTTCTAGCTTGGATTTAAAAAAAGGGAAATTGTTAAAAAAAAGTTGAAATTTTTGAAAAGTCGCTTTTTTATTTTAAAAAAGATAAATAGGTCTACTACCTCCTATTCTCAACAAAATAATCAAATCACATCTAAAGGAGACCATATAATTAAAAGCATGAAAGTTGATTTCCTCTCCTCTTATATATATATATATATATATATATATGAACTTGCAGGGACAGCAGTCCAAACATGAAAAATATTCATTGTGAACGAAATTAACATGGTGTTTGGTCCATAAATAGTTAAGCTCATCCAACTAAAATAGAATATAAGTGATTAATTTATTTCATTTTCCATCACGTTAGATAGATGATGGACGGTGAGTGAATTGGTGGCACACTTGCATCAGAAAATCTTCAAAAAATCCAAGTTGCTTATAAAAAAATGACTCGTTGAAAATGGGAGATGCTGTGACCTCAGCCCTTTTCTCTTTCCTTGTGAAGGAAAAAAAAATAAAGGGCAAAAGACAAGACATGATATCATGTTTGCATCAGTTTATCAGTAACAGGTGAACGTAGATTGAGATATGCAGAGAAAAATTTGTTCTCTAAAACCCTAACGTGCTCCTTTCTGATATCTTGAATTCTTCTATTTTAAGATAGAATATACAAAACTTAAATTACAACAAAGAACAAGGGGGGGAGGAAATTTAATTCTAAATATAAGCTCATTGATTTCTTGTGTCAAGAAATCGAGTACAGTGCGTGGCCACAGTTAGTTAAGAAAAACTTGTGGATTTATTGGATGATCGACAATCTGCAAATTGATCCAGAAGAAGCCATTCCAAATCCTCTAAGCTCGGAAACAATTCGTCACTGAATAGTAAATCTGGCATGGCAATTTCCCTGCTTTCATTTTCTTCCAATATCTGCCCTTGATCTAACAATTCCTCATTTTTAATACTCACGTTTTGCACCAGTTCATCTTCAATGGAAGCCGCTGAAGGGGTTGTTGGGGAGAGAAAACCATCAAAATTCGACGAAAGCTCGTCTTTTATTGCTGGCACATTGGGCTCAATATTCTTAGTGGCTTCTTTAGGCATAGATGGCCTGATTCGGGTGCTACCAGCGAGGGAGCTTCTTCGAGTAGGATGGGCGTGGTTGTGCTCAGCTGTGTAGGTTATGATAAATATTGATGGATCTGTACGGCTTCTTTCCACTTGCTTTCTTGCCAAAGCATCCTTTTAGACTGCTGCATCTGTAGTAGCTCCTGTTTGATGTTCATCGAAAGCAAATGTTAAGAGGGCCATTAGATAATTATCAGCACCATTTCAGGGGGTAGAATTGATTAGATTCTGTAACCTGGTTTGGCCACAGACAAACAGAAAGCTCACGACGATAGAGAAACAAATAGACTTTTCTTTTACCTTGGATATGGGGATCCCTTGATGGGTTTCTGCCCATATTTGCGCCAAGCCCACATATCAGATGAGAGACCATCTTCTTTCACATGCTGAACCACTTTTTTGTGCTGATTCTTCCTGAAGATTAACAACAATCTCAGCTGGATCAATACCAGTCGATCGAGGAAATCTAAATTAAAAGAACCTGCATCAATTGAAATTCTGGATAAATTCACTGACCTCCTTTTCGATTTGGCTGCACCAGTAGAATCATCAGTATTTGCACAAGTAGCAGATTCAGGAGAAACAGGCCTCTTTTTCTGCACCTTTTGTCTCTCTTTAACTTCTTTTGGAACAGATATCGATGTGGTGCTGATACTGGTGCCATGGATATTGCTTTGTGGGGAGTTAAAGTTCTGGTGCAACACAGGGTAAAGGGGCTTGTAAAGACCATCAAAATCTGTCGGGGTTTCAAAGGTTTCTTGGAAATTGAAAAGCTCATCTTGATAAAAACTCAAGGGAGCAAACAAGGAAGGTGGGTCGTTCGTGATTTTGGCAAAATCTTCATAATCAGTACCGCTTCCTGACCTTACCAAAGCTTGCAGATCCCAGCTGTCGTCCATGCAAACAAATTCACTCATCATTTATGATCAGCTAAAACCGACCGGAGAGCTAGGGAGAGGAGCTGACTTTGTGGTTGGAGTGCTAGATGTAAAATTTGAGAGATGGAAACCTGTGAAAGGATATATTCCAGGCAGGCTGTATATATATATTAAAGGAGAGTAGCACCCACATCGAAAGTCTCAGGCTTCTCCATTTAGCTAGACTGGATTTTTTTGCTGCTGTTTTGCATTTCCATTGAGTTGACTTTATTGCAAAGTCAAAAACGTATCCACTAAATTATATGGACCAATAATTTGGATTTTATACATTCCCATTGGATAAAACCGACTTGCTATTTCAACCAAAAAAAAGAAGCCGACGTGCTTAGACTCGTTCGTTGGCCATGTCATCTACCGGACTAAATTAATTATTGGGTTTATTTTTATTAGAAAAAAATGAGTTTTTTTTAACGGGAGTTTCTGCTTTAAATTGGATGAATAAGCGAAGGTAATTACACTCAAGTTTGAGTCCTGCCCCAGAATTAATATATCTACAGATGGAGAGCTCGAGTTGTTCCAGTGAGTTTTGGCGTTTCTGTTAGTTGATGTAATTAGCAACCTTTTTTCATCTGCTTTTTTATCGAGTTTAAAATCACATACAACACATGTTAGTCTAGTGTTTTGATTATTAGTTTTTTTGGTCAAATCAAAACTCAAAGTTTCATATTTTATATGGTTATTAACAACATTAATTTCTTTAATTAATTATATAAGAATCACAGAAGTAGAATCTAGAACTCAAATTCTTTATACCTTTTGAATATTAATAATAATAAAGATTTGAAGAAATTAAATATACTCGAATCAAAAAACACAACCACATGGCTGTGGGCTTTTTATTTATTAATATGTTGTGTGTATATATATGCTACATTGTACTTACTATATATTTAGTTATTTGCAACTGTACGTGTCTCTTGTTATTATTACAGGAGAAGTTCAGAACTGATAAACCTAGGCGCCACGATTCGAGCTATATATTCAGTGGGATATTGGCGAGTCATGAGTGTCATAAACGGTCCCCTTCCCTTCCTGCACGCCTTAAGGAATAGGGGGTCACCTCTATAATCATGAGACCTCTCTACTTGTATATATATAATTATATATATATAGGAATAGCCAAACTCTCCCACATCAATTGCCACTTGTTTAATTTATTTTATATATTAAGGATTTCACAGGGACAGATCTATCTTAAAATAGAGTGCCAGCAAGTGTTTACTCGTGCAATAGATTCTCAATCGTATATCCACCCGAGCATGTGCATTAATCCTGTTGTGTAACCCAAAAAGGAGGGGGTTGTCTTTTCTGTGTAAAAATTACTCCCGATAGTTTCGATTTTCATATACATATATTTAGCTTCCCATAGTTTAGTTTCTTCTTTTCGAGCGATGGAGAGCTTGTGGTTTATCTTCTTTTTTTCTTCCAGTATATTGGCCAGCCTTCGTATTATCTCCTAATCGTTTTATTATCGGTAAAATTCAGAATTTTGACATGGGTTTTTTCGGCCTAATCTGATGCATGTGCTATGCCCATTCTATCAGGAAGAAAACGAGTATAGAAACTCAAGGGGGGCCTGCACGGTCTCACTGACCAGCACTAGCTCGTTACTCCAAATTATTAGAAAATAATATAAATCGTATTCTGGAACTTTACTTAAAAAGCTTAAACTTTTATGTGAGATGATTTATTAATATGGTATCAGAGCCTTGTTGACCCAGCGGTCACGAGTTCAAATTTCACCATCTTCATTCTATTTGATAAAAACCAAGCACAAGGTGATGTGGGCATGTGCAAGTTTCAAGTCCCAAATGACTTTTACTTGAAGGGGTGTGTTAGAGAATAATATAAATCATATTCTAGGACCTCATTTAAAAACTTAAACTTTTAAATGAGATAATTTCTTTAACACAAATTAAAGTTCCCAGTTTTGCCAAAAAAATTGTCCGATGGAAAAAGTTCAATCGGTGGTCAAAGCGAGAAAAAAGTCGGTAGGCGCCAGCAAGCAACTTGCAAGAAATTTGTAGCGCGTACAACAGGTGCGTAGTTTCTATCCAACGGGCCGGAAGCAACAAGGCAATGGAAAAACAAGCAAGGGATGATCTTTACATGCATTGCGTAGATTAGAGGGAAACTCGAAAAAAAAGATATCGGGTCCACAAAAGCCACTACAGTGATCTCATCTCTATACATAAGAATATGCTTCTTGTCCCCATTCATCAATTAGCTTTTGTTTTTGGGAGAACTACTAATTCGCCCTCACATATTAGGAAGTTTTCAATCAGGTCCCTCTCATGCTACCTCCATTAATACTGCCTTGTGGGATCTGGGCTCAAGCTATCAAAATTGTATGTGCCAATCTCCCCAGATCACACAACAAACTTAGGCAATTTCACTCTCTCCAGTTTCTATAAATGCTCACAAACTTTTCAATTTTGGGTACGTGGTGGTATATATCTCGTATGTTAAAGACTATTCACAGTGGAAGCGTGTTAAGAAAACATGAAATTTTCAAGGAGATTCTTGCTATAATGTAGTTACATTTCAAAAATAACGAAGGTGGGACTAAAGGTAGACAGCGCAATGAAAATTGACAATTAGAGAAGAAGATGAAGAAGAAAACGAGGCATGTATCATGTCATCGATGGAGAGAATGGAACAAGGTTGTCATTTCAATCTCGGATGATGTTTTTTTTTTAATTGGAACAAAATATTTTAATTTCAAAATGTTTTGTCATTCTGTTTTGAGATTGTATTATATATATAGATCAACTTGGGTCAATCTAGGTTAAGTTTTTAAAATATATGATCTACGTTACAAGACCATGATAGTCTTAAATAAAGTATATCAAATTATAAAGTTCAATGCATAAAAAAAAACTCGTTGTTGAATAATAAAATTGAGAAGAGTTTAATCTAAAAAAAACACAATAAAATAATTTTTTTGAACAAAATTTTAAATCTGAATAATATTATGAGAATGATATAATCAATCTTGCAATGTCGTTACATTATCTAACTGCTCCTAAATTTTAACATAATATACATAAATATGTCAAGAGATTGCTCATAAAATTTCATCTCAATCTAACGGTCGAATTAAGAGATATGATTGATATTATAAAATTATTTATTATTAAAAAAATATTATTTGACTCCAAAACAAATAGAATAAAATTGGAATATTCCGGGTAAAATTTTCATAACGAGTTGAGATTATGAGTGAGAGAAAACAAAACAAAATTGACAAAATTGGAATGGACGGGAATAATTTTCGTAGGTGGAGTGTAACAATGGTGCAATCAATAGGAGAGGGATGTGATTATAGTTGGCCCATTTTGTTTTTTTCTCCCCCCAGCTTCTTTTTCCTATAAAGAATAGACTATAGCGTGTGGCTGTACGTGTGTAGGCAGGCAAGTAGCAAGTAGCAAGTAGCAAGTAGCAAGTAGCAGGAATTGAAAAGATTGAAATCTATTGGTTGTGGCAATTGGGAGCTGTCTCACGCGGATAGGTTGCGACTTCCAAGCTGGGAAGTATATTGATTGATTCTCTTTACTCTGTAATGAGATTGAAAATGACTAAAGTCAGAATTTGATGTCTAGTAGTTAGGTTTGCATTCAAACATTAACGCTGGGCCAAAAAAAAGCGTTTTTATTTTTCCTAATTTAATGCATTTAGTGTATGATTTGAAAATGAACTGAGACCCTGTTCTTATTGGCTGGAATTGTTTAAATTCTCTCAAGTTAAGATTTTTTAAATGAACTGAGTAACATGTCATGTGGCCCATGAAAAAAAAAGAGGAAAAAAAGGGAGCAAAAGTGGGTGAAATTATATTGGTTTTAGGAAGAATTTCTGGACAAAAAATAATTACTTCTGTGATAACTCCATTGTGATAAAAATAAGTCGATGATTATTTTAGCTTGATGGTACATTGTTTTTTTTATTTTCCGTTTTTTTTATATTTCAATTATGACTTATTTAATTTTACGCTCTAGAGATACAGAGAGAATTCATTTGATATCATGAAATTACTTCTTATTTTATAAAATGAATTATTATTTTCTTACAAAAATAATGCCACCATTAGTAGTAAATCATGTATTATTGACGAATTGACAGGCTAAAATCATCAAGATGTAGGTTATGTCGACAAACAACTTCTGTTAGTGATTTTATATATATATATATATATATATATATATATATATATATATATATATATGAAAATAGTTCAAAACTCTATGCAATTATTCGACGAAAATGGGTTTGATATTTAATGCCACCACTCCCATTAAAATTCAAGTAATTGATATTCTTTATTTTTTTCATTAGAATATAAATTACAATAGTTTTATTTATATTATTTTTTACATCAATATTTATAAAAAGATAACTTGATTTGATGTTTTAATAGGTTGGATGAACCTCTTGCACCAATGAGTAGCTCCTAGTTACTCCTTAAATTTGTGAAATGGCTAGGCCCACGCTGACATTAATGGTCATATTTTTTTGAAGGTGGTTAAGCTTTATTGTTATGTTATAATTTGGGTTACAACAACAAATCTCACTTGATATTGATATTGATAAGGAGTTGTATGCAATAAGTCATTGCATTAAAAATAAAAATATTTAGGCATTATCACATCATTATTATATGTTGAAATGACATGCATGGAGTTCAGATTTATGAAGACGTACATGAAATGGTACATGGAGATTGTGTGCCATATCATCACACCACTTTGGATTGTATTCCTAGCATAAACACATAAAATATAAGTTATGCAAGCTAAGGCATGACGAATTACTATACATTTGTTTTTTGGTCAACATATGATAAATGGCGAGTCTTATATGTTATAAATTGATAAATATCATTTTAATGTACTAGCTGAAGATTTTATTATGAGAGGGTCCAAAGTCATTGTTGGTATTTATGAAGTGATTAATGATACGAGACATTGTCTAACCACCAATCGGTTCAACATTTGTTATTCTAGACTTGATGTGATCGGAGAGGCTTCACATCTAGAGGATATCGTGGATGAGGATGAGTTGCTCAAGAACAAAGACCTATACAAGTTCTAACATATATATAATGCCATAGAAGCCAACCCATCAACAAGTAGCAAGAGAAGTATCAATGATAAATATAGTTACATGTAAATATTATATGCTGATTTTTCTTAATGATAAGTTTGCATTGATTTTACTTTTATAATCATTCTATGTATACCAAAGACAATTTATTATTATTTTACACATTTAAAATTTTCATAATTACACTGTTTATAATTCAAACCAGGCATTTTCCAAGTGAAGGAAAGAAATAATGTTGGGTGAAGTGATGAGAGTAAAAGAGATCATTAAACCAATTTAGGTTGCGTTGTTGCAACAAATGAACATGGAAACAATGAATGGTAAAAGAGCATCTTAAATCTTGTGCAATCACCCCATGGCACGTGGATGCTACTAAAATACATGTTTTAGGATTCAGAAGGGTATAAATCTAACGTTACTTTCTAAAGAAAGAAATTGGCATGTGGTAGTTGGAGAAACTAACTCCGGAGAAAATCGTGTATTGAAACAAAAATAGATGCATGATTCACAACCGACGTTTGACCAAAGACCAAATAGCTATTAGCCACCTATCAACATTGATTGTTCTAATTTTAATATTCTGCAATGATTTTCCTTATTGACGTAAGCATGACTTTCTCGAACAGCCAGTTTGCAGCCGTGATCCTTGCAGGATCCAAAAATAAATAATTAACTTCTGGGCCAGCAAGGAATTTTAAAGAAGGCCCATTGAGTGACTACACCCTGCCCATCAACAAAGCCCATTGAATGACTGCGTCGTGCCCATAAAAATCGCCCATATTACTATATTGGCTGCACGCTTCAAAATTTCAAATCGCCAATACTAGTAACGGTGCTCGATTTCTTTAAGATATCGACTTCTCTTAATACTGAAATATCACACCTTTTTTAAGCTATGATTATTAATTAAGCTGATTTATTCTAATTTGGAAAAGATAAATAGTAAGTCAAGGGATGTTGACCTAAGATTCGTGGATTTTCATCTCTTTCATTTTGCTAATGAGAGCTACTGCACGTATTAGTAGAGGTAACTGAATCAGAATTATTTCAGCCAATATTTTTTCCTTTTTGTTTGAAAAAAATAGTAACAAGAAGTAAATTTTATCCTTGCCTGTGCTAGTAATGTAGTGTGGAAGGTGGGTTTTAAGATTTTCTTACAAGAATAGAGGGTAATGTCACAAAAGTTGTTTCGCAGTTGCTTTGAAATTCGCTATTATTTCAGGTTAAATGAACAATTTAGCCTAATCATGCTTGGAATTGATAGTTACAGTGGAGATGTTTACAAAGATCATAATTGATTTGGAAAATTCATGCAAAAGCCTAGGAGGATTTTTTACCAGCCAGCCAAAGTTAAGAAGAAAAATAAGTGCAGCACAGCACAAGCCAAATTACAGACAAACAAATCAGAGTCACTTATCTGTATAGATGACCTTTCAAATTTGCAACTCTAATGGGCATCCTGCTGGTTGCAGGCTTTTACCTCTTATTCCTGGATTCACCTTTACAGGGAAACCGGCTGGATTAGCTATACTAAGCAGAAACAAATGCATAGAAGTGGACATTAAAGCAGAAACTCGGCGTCCAACTAGTTCCATAAAAAGCACTGTTCACTGCAGACAGTGTGAGAGTAGTAACTGATCCCAAATCCAAGAATTTATCTTTCCAAAGGGATAAAACATGGTTGTGATGACCATGCCATTAGTCATACATATTGGCAAAAAAAATAGGTAACGGAAGTAAAAAACTTGAAATGATAGATTACTTCAAAACAGCTTACATGACTTCTTAATAACAAAATTGTTCTAAGAAATTATTCTGTGATACAACTCTCATCCAAATGT
This sequence comes from Salix viminalis, assembly GCA_029228465.1. Taxonomy (NCBI): domain Eukaryota; kingdom Viridiplantae; phylum Streptophyta; class Magnoliopsida; order Malpighiales; family Salicaceae; genus Salix; species Salix viminalis. The sequence goes on from CM055428.1 coordinate 5,366,713, forward strand.
GAACACTATTTTAATGAATTTTACACTCTTAATAGAGGATCAAATTGAGCATAGATAACAGCAAAATTCAAGCTTACTAAAATGAATCCAGAAATCAAATGGTGTGTAAATCAGATTCTCAAATGGTGTAAATCAGATTCAAAACCAGTCTCAGCGGCAATATACAGAACTCCAGGCATCGCGCAATTCCTAACAAACAACTTCAGCTTCTCCTGGATGTTAGACGCACTCTCTTTCCCTCAACGGAGAACTTCTTGCTGCCTTCCAGCTGCAACCACCACGGAGAAAGTGTCAGATCAGAATTGTACATACAAAGTCACTCAGTAGCATGAAAGCTGCTGACTGAAGATCAAAAAGGAGAGAAAAAGCTGCCATATATTTCTGATAATTATCACTAAACAAATTGCTGGCTACATTTGTTGAATGGTAGCTAGATGCACACACCTTTTGCTTCAAGTAAGCAACAGCAACTTTTCTGGAAGTGAAGTTTGAGAAAACAGCAGGTGAGTGTTCTTCAGCCAGACTTTTCAGCTTTTTAAGCTTTAATGACTCTCCCGGCACCTGGATGATTTAATTAATTAGAGACAAAAACTATCATTTGCTTCAAATAACCAGCAATGTTAGGTGCGGCACCTGGTGCAGGAGCCTTTTACATAGGCTTTTCAACTTCACTTTCTGTTCATTAATTTCCTGCATTTTGGGAGTGTCCTCGCGTTTACGTTTTCCTGATGTACAGAAATCAACAGAATCCTTGTCAACAATTTTCACTTCAACATTTTCCATTTCCAGAATGTCACAATTTTGTTTTGCTGAGGGGAAATCAGCAGAAACATCGTCATCAGCATTGGAGTCATCTTCATAATCTGAAGAATCCTCATCTTCACTGTTGTCAAAGGTGGTCTTTTTCCCCTGAAAGCGAACGCCAGCTATTTTCTTTGGCCGATCCTTAATACCCAGTCCTTGCTTTCCGGATGTAGCTTTATCCTAAAACAGGAGAAAAATGAAATCAATGCTCCCCTGTCATGTAACTACCCGACACTCCAAACACAGCCTTTGAAAAAAATCAATATTTTCAAAAAGTAATTTCAGTTTATCAGTCATGTTCCAGTACACCTTCTATCCTGCTCCATTCAGGAATTTCCATGAGATATGTAATCAGCATAGGTTAAGAGACTGAACCAGATATTCCATATTAATAATTTCAAAACTCAAGGGATTACAAAAATTAAAAGAAAACCATAGCCCAAAAAAATAGTATTCAAGGAAAAAAAGTTCTAAAAAAGGACACGTACCTGGACAAGTTTGTAGAGATTCTCTTGATCTTCTTCAAAGAACATGGCCCTTTCATTATGATTGTGCATATCAGCAGTTCTGGTTGATTTCTTTTTGGTAGGCTTTGCTCCAAGTAAACCACCAGATACAAACCCATATTTAAAACCCCACCAATCTGGAGGAAGATCTTCAACCTTGTTTCCTGTCACAAGGAGCTAAAGTTATTCTAGGCAAACAATGTTTTCCAATCCGCAACTGAAGGAACACCAAAGCGAAATATAGCTTCTCATAAAAAGCACAAGGATCTACAGATACAGCAAAAATTGCATATTTATGTAGAGAAATCTGTGCTGGAGATGATCAAATAAGGTTTATGAGGAACATGACAAAAATGACCAAGAAGACCCTTGGATCTAAATGATTTCACTCCCCCAAATTATCTGAAATCAATGAGCTAAAATTAAAAAGTTTAACACCTGCCAATGGTGCTGAATGATAAATTTGTTGCACAGTAACTACAATTTTTGTTATGTCCAACAAAATGTAATCAGCATGTGTTTCCCAACTATATGAAACATGATTCAAACAGTCATTGTCATTATCTTGACAAGCATATAGAGAAAGCTTATCAAGCAGACCTGAATCCTCGGTATAAAATCATATTGAGCTGCCTTTTCAAAAGCCCAGGGAACTAAAAGCTAAGAGTTAAGGGGAAATAACAAAAAGACTATAAAATCATCAATTCCTGAAAGATTGCATAAGTGCACAAAACACATGAGCAAATAATTAAAGTTCATCAGAAAAAATCCCAAGTTATGCCATTTATCAAAAAAGACACCTGTTGTCTCCATATACTTGTATTTTACCTCCAAGATAGCATGTTTGACTCTCAAATGCAGATTCAGACTCCAACTCATTGTCTGGATTTGGATCTGTCTGAGGTAACTCCTCAGATTTTTTTACCTGTGACAAAAATTACTAGATTACTAATGATGAAAGATGAATGATGAAAGATACAATTCTATTTGAATACTAAATTCACAACATGGATCAAACAAAAGCAAGGAGACCGATGGAACAAGAATGTATCAGAAATTGGATATTTCAAAATGAGCTTTCCTCCATTGGTACATTTTATTTTAAATACACAATAACATGTAAAATCTTCAGCATATCAATTATAAGTCTAGATTCTGCAACAAATCCCACATATAGCGATGATGCAAACTGATATTAAGTTTGACAAATATTAAGTTTCTGAGTTTTAAGACTTACAAGAATCCCTGAGAGATCCTTTGAAGAATATGCATTGACGAGCTTCCCCCTCTCTCTTTTATGATATCTGATAAACAATGCTACTGCTTATTAGTATTCCTTATACTAATTCTTCCAGACATTAACCCAAACCAATATGTAATAAAACTGAACTTCTTCAAAGATAACTATAGCAGAAGCACCACTAACCTTCCCCGTGCTCGAGTAGCCTTGACAACTTGTTCCTTAGCATCATTAGTTGCATCAGCCTCAGTTTTTTCTTCATTGCTGTTCTCCTTCAGAGCCTCTGTTGGACGCGGAAAAACTGAATACAATTCAATAGTAATTCCAATACTAGTCGAATCAAATTTCATTATAGTGTGATTATACCTTCATCATTACTTTGCACAGCTTGCTGTCAAACAAATACAAAAGGAGAATCAAAATCCATGATGGTGAATATTATGCAAACTCGGTTGAACAATTAAGGCAAAAACATACCACTTTCAATCTTTTAAGGATGCTATCAAATTGAGTAGTATCAAATGCCCAGTTATTAGGCTTCTCTACTCCAACACCTGTAGTGTCCTGTTTGTTTTTTACTCTAACATAGCCCTTGATCCCCTGTTTATCTTTCCCTAACCCCTCTCCTTCTTCCCATCCCTGAAAAGAAAATCAACAAACACGCCATTAAAAAGTGAAACAAATAAATATACCACAGAGATGGGGGAAATCTACCATTTGTTTCATGAGGCGGAAAGCAGGGGACTCTTTAACAATACCGACGTAACGGAGAGGGGCTTCAGGTGCGGCCATCTTAGCCGCTTTTTCTTCTCCTTCTCCTTTGTTTTCTCGTCGATTTGGAGGTGCCGGCGTTTCGAAGAGTGGAAGAGGGGAGAAGTTGGAGAGGGATAGGCAGCTCAAAAACCCTAGAGAAGTAGAGGAATTATCTGGTGGATTTAGAGAGGTTTTGTTCGGTGGGGATGCGTGGGATTTAGTGGTTAGGATTTCGATTGTGTGTTGGTGGATTTAGGCTCTGCTGATCTTGCGCGTGTGATTTTCTTTTGTCTTGGCGATTGTATTCAGTACACCTAAGCGTTTATTTCATTGGGCCGTCGAGGAAACGTCGACGTTTTCCTTCTTCTTTTTATTTTCCCCTCTTTTCTTGGATGAATTGTGTAGGGATTTTTTTTTTCCATTTATTTGCAAATAATTTTCCTCCACATATTTTTTGAGCTAAGAAAAAGGCCGATTTGTAATTTATTTATTTTTAAAATAAAAGGGAATGTTGAATTCCTTTGTCGACTGATTATAAAATTGACTTGGGGATAACATTTTACGAGGAACAACTCTATGTTATTGTCTGTTTAAAAATGTGTTTAACATTCTCGATGAAATTGTTTTTGAAATATATATTTTTTTAAATATATTAAAATAATATTTTTTATTTTATATAAATTATTTTTGATATCAGCACATTAAAATAATTTAAATATAAAAAAAAATTAAGTAAAATTAAAATTAAAATTAAATTTTTTTTTATTTTTTTTCAAAAATACTTATGAAATACAATGGAAAACACTGTGTTAATATATATATGTATATATTAAGGACAGATGATTGTATATTAATGACAGCGAGTTTTGTGTATCAATCTTTAATTATTCTAGTTTTAAATCTCATTTTATTATTCAAATCACGGAGGCCGGGTTCTTACTACTCAGTTAATTTTGCATAAAATAACATGTTATTAAAACAAATTATTTGATCATCAAGGAATAATAAAAATATAACTTTCTTTTATTGTAGGATGACTATCTTTTATTATTTACAATACTTTTTAATGAAAAAAAAAAAAAAACATGAAAATATATTTAGCCCAATTCTGTATTTCATCATAGATGAATCTAGCGAGTAGTGATAATCGAGTTGATATTATTTTCAGAAAAATCACATGTACTCATCAAATACATTTCAATTTTCAACAACAAAAAAACATTTTGAAAAAGAGAAACTCCCGTAAAATTACCTCACTCTTGTCTAATTAAAAACTTTTATCATAGGATTTACCTTGTAATAGAATCCCAAATACTCTCCCTAGATTTGGTGTAAATTTTGAGTTTGTGATGAGTTGATAATTGAGTGTTTTTTTACGGGATTGCATTTTTTAATCCAAATAAAACAAAATTTGTCTATATCCTAACTCAATTCATAAATTTAGATGTTATGCTTGTTTAGAAATGTGATTAAAATTGTTGTTGAAATTTTTTTGTTTGTTTTTTGTTTTTTTTTTAAATCATCACATAAAAATATATAAATACATAAAAAATAATTTAAAGTAAATAATAATAAAAAAATTCTTTTTTTTTCAAAGTGTTTTTAAAATGCAATAAAACGTTTATTTTAATATACTTATATCAAAAATAGTTTTTTGTTAAAATAAAAAAAATATTATTTTAAAATATAATATATTTTAAATAATAGAAAATAATTACAAAAGCTACACAAAGTCCAATTTTTTATTCTGTTTACCCCCAAGCATCTAAAAGGTCCACATAAATCAAGTTTTGTTCCACCGCAATCTTTCGTGAGCTTGTACCATCAGCTGGAATACATTGTACTCTGCCAAATCTCGATTACCAAACAAAACAAACCTACTCGCTTCAACACCACAAAACACTCTTCGCACAGTAGCACAGGCACAAAAAGAATCCGGTTTTCTTCTGCAAAAAAAGAGTAGAATGGCCATGGCCACGAACTTGTATACTTCATATTCTATACTAATGACCAAAGCCCACTACAACAAAAGTGTCTCTCTTTCGTTACAACCTGGTAATTGCACCACTAGCCATGTCAAGTTCACTCTACCAATTCAAAAAAGAACCGGGCTTTCAATTTCAGCTGCGAGTACTACTGCGACACATGTAGATGGACCTACAACTTCTAGCAAAGCATCCAAGACTTTGCCTTTCAGGGTGGGTCATGGGTTTGATCTGCACAGGCTAGAACCTGGGTACCCTTTGATTATAGGTGGGATTGATGTGCCGCATGATAGAGGATGTGAAGCTCACTCTGATGGTAACATTTTGATTGATTCTCGATGATTTTTTCTTCTAATGATTCCATATCAATTGAATGTTTGAGTTCAGAGTTAGAGTTTTGGGATTTAAAAAGATTTGGGCTTTGATCATCCTTTTATGGTTATTTTTTCTTATGGGAACTAATCGGGGTATGATTTTGTTTAAGCAGTTTCATTGAATTGCTTGCAGGGGATGTGTTACTTCATTGTGTTGTGGATGCAATATTGGGCGCACTGGGACTACCTGATATTGGGCAGATATTCCCTGATTCTGATCCTAAATGGAAAGGAGCGCCTTCATCTGTTTTTATCAAAGAAGCTGTGAGTTTTTATATATTATTCATTACTATTAGACAAGTATTTTATGGGTTCTTGGCTGCGTCTTAAATTCGTTTATGTGTATTCTTAATGTTTGCGTGTATTCATCGTCAATACTTAGTATATATTCAATTGTGTTTGCTCATTTAGGAGTAGCAAATCATTCACCGGTTCAGATGTGCTAGTCAAGATGCTTTGAGGAATTAGCTCTGCTATGAACACAATGACTAGATCAGATTTGCTTACTTCAAGTTGAGGATTAGAGAACTTCGATTGCTATGAAAGAAACAAAGAGTATCTACAATTTTATAGGCAATAGCAGACACATGTTAGAGTTGAATTGGAGTTACTCTAAATTAAGCAACCTGATTTTCTAACTGCTTTACTTCCCCTACATGAATTAGCATTTAAAGGTATAATATATAATCTGCAAAGAAGCAATTCTAATGGTGCTCTAAAATCTCTATGCTTCCTGATTGATGCTGATGAAATGAAACCTGTGCTTGGAACAACTTCACCTGTTTCTGGTTTGACCTGGGAGTTCATGGGAGGGCTGGCAAGGATTCGTCATAGGATATTACCTTTGCATGATATTTATGTCCTGAAAAGGATAAAAGTGATGCTGTGTACATGATGCATACATCCCTAAAGAAGCGGGTGGGGCCTTTAGCACTGCAGAAAATTGTTAATTGCACTCCACTATTATCAAGAGAGAAAGATAAATATAGGGAGAAGTAGAGTGATATTAAAACTTGGTGTGGTGCTATGGCACCCACCCCACAGTAGCCTGTGACCTTTAAATTCTCAGTATAAAATGTTTGTCTCTGCTTTGGCTGGGCCTTCATGCATCGATTCTAGTGTATTTTTTTGAAAGTTATTGTAACTGGTAGAAAACAGCAGACAAACTTTCACCAGATCAGTCTTAAAATCACCTTTTGAAGGTTTTACTTATATTATTCCTGCAAAAAAATATGCATTGGCATGTGTTTTTTAACTCATCTATTTATGCAATGTATCTGTTGTCCCGTGTGTTTTCTTGGCAATCTTACCTTCAAACATGCACAGTGTCTTGGTGATGCATATTTTCTATGACTTGCTGAAACAAATCTTCAAATTTAGAATAGGAAGAGAAATTTTGGAGAGGAAAGAAGAGAATATCAATGCTGTTCCTCAATGAATTATGTTACAGGAGTTGATCCATGCAGAGTTGTTAAAATTGTGACCTTCTAGCTGTTTTGACTCAACTGCATGACCATCCTTTCTACCAAAACTAGTTAAAACCACAACAGTTTCACTATCCAAGTCTCTAATATGCTGCCCGTTCAATCTCTTTGGTAGGTGAGCTATTCATTCCTTCAATCTTCGTGCATTCCATCACTTCCCCATTCACATCTGTGACAGTTAAATGTAGCCTTAAGAGGTTTAGGAACAAGCTTTTGACGATCAAACTTCTTGTAGTTACTCCTGTGTTATTCATGAACATTAGCTACTGTGATAAACATCTGAAATCGCTGGGTGGGATGTTCTTGACTGGACTGTTGTGCTGGCGTTTACATTTAGATGTGAGATTATAGCTTGTGAGTACTGACATCAAAGAATCTTTAATATATATATATATATATACATCTGGATAACAACCTGGCAGAATAATCTGTCCTGGAAACCATTGTCCATTACATTTATATCTGAAAATGATTTCATCTACCTTTCTGAAACCTGGGAAATCGAAATCTGAGGAACTCTAAGCAGTTCAGTTATCTGTAATAACCAAAGCTTATCCTATGCCTCATTTCAGGTGAGACTTATGCACGAGGCAGGTTACGAGATTGGAAACTTGGATGCTACCTTGATTCTTCAAAGGCCAAAATTGAGCCCACTCAAGGAGTCTATCAGGGCCAATTTGTCTGAGCTGCTAGGAGCAGATCCCTCTGCTGTAAATTTGAAAGCAAAAACTCATGAAAAAGTCGATAGCCTTGGTGAAAATAGAAGTATCGCGGCCCACACAGTGGTTCTTCTCATGAAGAAGTGAACGTCTTGAAATGTATACTGTTTTGGATAGGGCAATTGTACTTCATTAGCGTTGTTTATACTGCTACACAAATAAACTACTCTGTCCTCTCAGCTGATAGCGCCGGTGTCTCATATAAACATTTCCCTTTGGTGCGTGTTTTGCCTTCAGATTGCATCGGATTCGGGTCTCGTATTACGAGAGTAGTTGTGGTTGTTTTTAAAAGTGTTTTTTATTTAAAAATATATTAAAATTATATTTTTTTATTTTTTTTAAAAATTATTTTTGATATCAGCATATTAAAATAATTTAAAAACATCAAATTTTATTAATTTAAACTTTTGAAAAGCCTCCTCAAACACCTTCAATATAGTCACATCGGCTCGAGTCCCTGGCAGGTGTGGGACCAAGTTAGGGTTTTTTATTTTTAGCACGTTCCATGTATAATGAATTAAACAATTTAATAACGTGAATGCAAATTTAAAAAATGAAATTAAAGGCGTGTCTGTTTTGTTTTTTAAACTGTTTTTTAGTATCAATTATAAAAACTATTTTAATTTAAAAATATTTTTTGCAAAACTATAGAGTTGTTAAAATTGTGACCTTCTAGCTGTTTTGACTCAACTGCATGACCATCCTTCTTACCAAAACTAGTTAAAACTACAACAGTTTCACTATCCAAGTCTCTAACATGCTGCCCCTTCAAACTCTTCAGTAGGTGAGCTATCATTCCTTCAATCTTCGTGCCATCTATCACTTCCCCGTTCACATCTGTGACAGTTAAATGTAGCCTAAAGAGGTTTAGGAACAAGCTTTTGATGATCAAACTTCTTGTAGTTACTCTTGTGTTATTCATGAACATTAGCTACTGTGATAAACATCTGAAATCGCTGGGTGGGATGTTCTTGACTGGACTGTTGTACTGGCGTTTACATTTAGATGTGAGATTATAGCTTGTGAGTACTGACATCAAAGAATCTTTAATATATATATATATATACATCTGGATAACAACCTGGCAGAATAATATATATATATATATATATATATATATATAGCTAAACATGCACGGGTAAGTAAACCCACCTCTATTCGTCCTCCCCTATGATCATCTGCGAGGAAAAGAATTATATAGAGAAATTAAATTAGTAATATTTTTTTAAAATAGTATAAATATAATATTTTTTATATTTACATTTCAATAGAAAAAACCATTTAGAAAAGTCAATTTTATTTTAATATATATATATATATATATATATAAATTTATTAATAATGATTTCCTAATACAAGTACAATTAAAATTATTATTTTTTTGCATAAAAATATATTAAATATTTTATTTTGGTTTTTTTTATCAATATATAGAAATAACTCTTTAATTTAGAGGGTGTTTAAAACTGCGTTACAAAAGTATTTTTGAAAAAAAAATTATTTTTATTTTTTACTTTAAATTAAAAAAATTAATGTTTTTAGATTATTTTCATATGCTAATGTCAAAATAATTTTTAAAAAATAAAAAATATTATTTTGATGCATTTCTGAACGAAAAATACTTTAAAAAAATCTTCACACACTCTCAAACAGTCATTTAGAAATATTATTTTAGCTCTTCAATATAACTCTTTTTTAAAATTATAAAAGCTATTTTTTTTCTTACTTTTCCATTGAAATTGCTATTGGAGTAAAGAAGGATCTTCCATCAAGACGGCTTTGCTTGTAAAAACAGTAGTGTGGGTTTTTTCATGCTTAATGCCTATTTAAAAGCCCATGTTTAGCATGTGGATCAGTCATGAGTCTCATGGTAAGTTAACACTGACATTTTCTGAAGATAGTCAATAATGACAGTCAGCAAAATCTGAGTTTAATGATCAACAAGCTTATAGAGTCGCCCCGACCATCGTGTTTTGTCAGCTTTGCATGTTTTGCCCATGTCAATAAGGATTTTCACGTTCCTCATGTTTGCAATTCAATGTCATCAATTGCATTATTTCCTTGAAAAAAACTGCCGACCAAACATACAAAATTTGAAAACCTAGTTTTGTGTTTGAACAAATCTCTGCCAGATGATAATTATGGTGTTCAGTTTCTTCCTTAATACCCTGAAAATAATAATGAGAGACTGATCTTGCAGAAAATTCAATAATAGAAGCTATATATATATATATATATATATATATTGAACAAGTGATCCTAAACTTAAAAAAAGGGGCTGAAAATCATGCGCGATTCTTTATGGCCTATTTGACATTACAGTCCGGCTATATTCTTGAAAAAAATTAATGTTTTCTTTTGCTTTAAATTAGTTTTTTTTTAATGTTTTTGAATAATTTTGATGTGCAGATTTTAAAAATAATTTTTTAAAGATAATAATTATTATTTTGATGCATTTTATTATAATTATGATAAATTAGGCAATTAGCATTTAGATTTTAAAAAATATATCCCACTTGGGGCGTCGGAGTCGCAATAATGATTCTCTTAGACCAGGAAGGTCTAGAATGATGTGAAAATATACAATGAATTCTTGTCATTTATCAACAAAAGGATGGAATAAGAATCATCACTTAGTATTACAACTTCTATCACTTAGTATTACAACTTCTAGAAACTCTAACTGGTTTTCTTAAAGATTTTGGACAAAAAACTGCATAAAAAAATATATTAACACCCTTAGAAAAGAACAATGTTTTTTTTTAGACTAGTTGCATCAAATCAGCCTTTTAATTTTTTTATGGCTGATGATGTCTTTTTTTATTGACTTACCATGATGAGTTTATTATAATGAACAAATCCTGATTTCCTAAGTTTTAAAGCTCATATATTTTTTAACCATCATGCTATTTTTTTTTTAAAATAAAGAGTATAATTTGACTATATAAAATTTAGAAGGACAACACATGAATATCAATCCAAACAATTTGGTACTTCACACTCTAGCAAGTTTAAGTGTCTATTTGATTCGGTGTTAAAAAATAATTTTTAATATTTTTAGTTTAAAATTAATTCTTTTGGGTGTTTTTTTATCTTGATGTCTTGATATTAAAAAAATAAAAAAAAAAAAACAACTAATACCATATTCTCAAAAATGCTATAAGAATTGTTTACAATATATCTTTTTTTATTGGCCTATGCGGATAACAAACGTGCAAGTTTCAACTCTCCACGTGTCAAATTCCATTCTTTGAACCGTGTCAGGATCCAACATGAAACTAAACTGGAAGTATAAGAAAAACAGCTTCGATCCAAGTAGTCAGATTTGTCGAAGGATTCAACGATTCATATATTTGGACCATGAAAATCACAATGCTGGAAGACCCATGTTAGTAGCCACCCTTACGAATATTGTTGCTGGGCAATATGTTGACCAACTAAGGGTAAGCGTTGAAAAATAAAGTCGTAGCATTTTAAAAACACAAAAAAGCAATTATATTTATTTTGAAACAGAAATGTTATTTTTGACGTGTTCCTAAATGTTTTTATGACTTCTTGCATTACGTGAAGGGTCAGGCTTTCAACTCCTCTTAAAGTGGAGGCCTTTCCACTTTTTTTCAAGGTTATGTACAACAAGTTGATATATAAAGTAATGATTTTCATGGCGTTTCAAAACTATTTTTTAAAAAAAAAATTATTTTTGTATTTTTTTATTTTAAATTAGAAATTTTTAATATTTTTTTAGATTATTTTAATGTACTGATGTTAAAAATAATTTTTAAAAAAAATTAAAAAAAATATTATTTTAATACATTTCTGAATAAAAATATATTTTAAAAAATAACCCCAACTACGATCTAAAGCAAATACTAAGATATCTACTTATTTACTTTTAACAGCTCAAAAAATCGACGATAGAAGTGAATATATATATATATATATTGGAATTGGGATTCGACCTAATTAAATGATAAAAAAGTAAGCCAGATGCACTATCAGTCTATCACCAACACATGAAGCATGAGATTCATTTCACTTGACAAGGTAACTCAAATCCGAATTAACACGTAAGAATATCGAATATATGCTCTTCTACTTTGATGACCCCATGCTTTCTCTTTCTGCTTTCTGGGACCCTCTACAGACACGAACTTTCTATCAAAGTGCGAAGGGAAGGCAAAAGCAGGAGGGACAAAAATATGCACGGATTAGAGCAACTTTATCTATTTTTTCTTTCAACAATATTTTTTTTAAATGATTTTTTATTTATTTTGAATTAATATTTTTATATGTTAATAAAAAAATAATTTTTATTTTAATACATTTCTAAATTAAAAATAATTTTAAAAACAATCACAATCAAATATCATGGAAGTCTAGAGGTGACAGAATCGGAGTATCATGAAGTCATTTAGTTTCGACTCAAGTCCTTACAGTACGCTACAGGTCAATTGCAATTGATCAATAAGTGTTGAAAAATACTCTCCTTACAAACAAATAACAAGATGATAAAATATCTATGATTTATGGTATCACCAGGTGACATTTTGGCTTGGTGTTTGGCTGAGCTCAAGAACAATGAGTTTGACAACTTACTAGACCACAAGTGTCAAGGCTCAATGCTTGAATGAGCTCATGAATGATGAGTTGGACATCTCACCAGATCTATATAAGTTTTGACTCATCGCTTAACTAAGTCCAATAATGATGAATATGATATCTTGTCAAACTCATATGAATTTGGACTCAGTGCTTGACTGAGCTAAATTAAATGGGTCTATCATCTCGCCAGATTTATAAGCGTCTAGGCTCAATATTTGATTGAACTAAAAAATAATGAATTTGACATCTCGTTAGACTTACAAGCATTTAGGCCCCAATAAAATAAGTTTGACACTATCTTACTATTAATGTCTGTTTAGAATTGTGGTTGCAGTTGATTTTAAAAGTGATTTTTCGTTTAGAAATGCATCAAAATGATATTTTTTTTATATTTTAAAAATTATTTTTATATTAACACATCAAAATGATCTAAAAACATTATTTTTTTAAAAAATTTAAATTTAAAATTTAAAATAAAAAAAATTTAAAAAAAAATTCAAAAAATATTTTTTAAAACGCAATGTCAAACACCCTCTTAGTCTTTTGAAACATATTTTAGATCGACAAAGAGATGAAAAATAGAAAACCCTAAGTAACGACCCATCGTTTTCATTATCTCTATGGTACAAATAAAATATAAAAAAACCTAAATAGCTTCTACAATATTCCACATTAGAACAGGCCGTCAAATTTCACCAATTTCTTTCAAAATGAAACCACCTATGATGATCGTTCATGCCACCTTCCTTATGAAAAAGCGAGATAGAATGCATAACTATCTTTCACCACAACACAACTATAAATACGTGTATAACATCATTGAGAAACCAGCAAACTAGCATCCTTGCATAAAGCTTGTCTCTATTTGTTTACCAAATCTCAGCATAGGTGTATTAGCACAAAAGTCAAAACTCTCAATAAAGATTCGCTCTCTCAAAAACATCTCTTGTTGAGATTTTTGGTTTCAAATCTCTTGGTGAATTAATTTGAAGAAAAAATGGTTTTCAAGTTGAACAACCACTTGTTGTCTAGGATAGCAAGCAGCAACGGACATGGTGAAGACTCCCCATATTTTGAAGGCTGGAAAGCCTATGACAGTAATCCCCATCATCCCATGGAGAATCCAAATGGGATTATCCAGATGGGTCTTGCAGAGAATCAGGTAATTAGCTAGCTAGGTTGAATATGACGTTTTTCCAGGTTCTTAAATTTCCATGAAGATTTTTGAGCAGAACATAGTCACTAATTTTTGGTTTCTATATGAAATGAAGCTTTCCTTTGATTTGATTCAAGACTGGCTCAAGAACAACCCAAAAGCCTCCATTTGCACTCCTGAAGGAGTAAATGAGTTCAGAGAGATAGCTATCTTTCAGGACTATCATGGCTTGCCAGAATTTAGAAATGTAAGGGAATATAAATTAATTAAGAAAAAAAGAATGTTATACTGATCTCTAAGTATATATATGTTAATAACTAAATCATCATGGACATTACGATACAGGCTGTAGCAAAGTTCATGGCAAAAGTGAGAGGAAATAAAGTTACATTTGATCCTGACCGCGTTGTTATGAATGGAGGAGCTACCGGAGCTCATGAAACAATTGCCTTTTGCTTGGCAGATCCCGGCGAGGCATTTCTGGTACCTACTCCTTATTATCCAGGGTAATCTACCGTTTACTTTACCTTTCATTTTCTATCTTCTTTACGCTAATTTATTGTAAATCTTCAAATAAAGGTAGATTAGTTGAATGATTTACTATGACGTACAGTCGTCAGCTTCACCTCGACATTTTGCCCACCTGTAATAAACCTTGACCTTTGCTTTCCTCCATGACCAAGAAAGAGAGATTCAGGAGGAAGGTGGGAGGGAGGGTGGCTACAGAGAAATTAATTATAAATATTTAATCAAAATGAAAATAAAATAGATTAATTTATCTATGATTTTTCAACCATACCACTAATTAAGTGCATATGAGCACCGATAATAAACAAGTTGTAATGTCAGAATCAATAGCTTTCATACCTTTTTGCATTATTGCGATAGTGGGGGCATGCAAGAAGGTCCCAAAAAGAATTCAACTATACTCAGATTCTTGTCTGCAACAAGACTTGTGGTATGCCAAGACGAAAAATGCCAAACTAGGGGGAGGAATGTGTGGCCAATCTTCCTCTCATTGGTCTGGTCTACATTATTTTGCTTGCCGATATAACTCAGAAATTATATTGACTTTTGTGGAGGATAATTCCCTCAATACTGTAAGGCGAAATGATGGTGCTGATAGGCCAATATCAATAATGCATGTACTTTTTCCTAAATTCTATAGCTATGATCATACGACAAAGTGCTGTAGGTATACTTAATTGAATTAAATGACAATAACTTTGCTAAAAACATTTAACATGAATGATTTGAAGGTGGTGGTAGTAGTGTTAGCGTTTATGAGAACAGCAACAGCAATAATAATAGTAATTTGTATCACTAATTAATTTCCGTGCTCCTTTGCAGATTCGATCGAGACTTGAGATGGAGAACAGGAGTTAAACTCATTCCAGTTGATTCTGAAAGTTCTAACAACTTCAAGGTTACAAGAGAGGCCTTGGAAAATGCCTATGAGATGGCAAAACTAGACAACATCAAAGTAAAGGGCTTGCTCATAACCAATCCATCAAATCCATTGGGCACCATGCTAGACAGGGAAACTCTAAGAAGCATTGTGAGGTTCATCAATGAAAAGAACATCCATTTAGTCTGCGATGAGATTTATGCAGCCACGGTTTTCAGGCAGCCTGAGTTCATCAGCATAGCAGAGATAGTACAGGAAGATATTGAATGCAATCTTAATCTTGTACACATCGTTTACAGTCTGTCAAAGGACATGGGGTTCCCTGGCCTTAGGGTTGGCATTATCTATTCCTACAACGATGCAGTAGTGAGTTGCGCCCGAAAAATGTCGAGCTTCGGACTGGTATCCTCGCAAACTCAGTACATGATAGCGTCAATGCTATCAGATGATGAATTTGTGGGGAAGTTCATCAGGGAAAGCAAAACGAGAATGGCGGCAAGGCACAGAGTCTTCACTGACGGGCTTGCTCAAGCAAGCATTAAGTGCTTGGAGACGAGTAATGCTGGCCTGTTTCTGTGGATGGATTTGAGAGGACTCCTCAAAGAAAACACATTTGAGGCTGAAATGGCACTGTGGCGAGTTATAATCCATGAAGTCAAGCTCAATGTTTCTCCAGGTTGTTCTTTTCATTGCACGGAGCCAGGGTGGTTTCGGGTTTGCATCGCCAACATGGATGACCAGACCATGGAAGTTGCTTTGTCAAGAATTAGAACATTTGTCAATAAGGATCATGTCGACACCAAGAAGCCTAAAAGGACCCTACGATGGCAAGGCAGTCTCAAACTCAGCTCGCCTCGAATATACGATGATTTCATCAATTCTCCGCACTCGCCCTTACCTCAATCGCCCCTTGTTCTAGCGAGGAATTAGATGGGAATCACAATTTCACCCATCCATTCCTATATACGCAGAAGATTTGTTGGTTAATTCTTTCCTATAAATTAGGATGGGTATTCAACCACCTTTCTTTTTCTTTCAAGTATTCATGCTATTGTTGTTTGCTATATTATTTTTGGTTATGTAGTTAAGTTTTTTAATGCACTCTTTAAGAGTATATGCCCTTTCACATATTATGATAAAACCTCAAAATAAACTTGAGATTGACAATGGTGTTCAATGGATAATTGCATGGTAATTTCTTACCTCATTTCATTTTAATTATACATGATCACACACTTTCACAAGAGAAAGGTTAGTTTTTTTTGTTAAGAAATAATCAAAATTACACATTGAAACCTTGCCTAATAACTTAAATTCTTGATTAAAATGATTTTTGATGACCAAACAATTATGAGCTTAAATCTAAGGGTGTGTTTGGTATTGCTTTTGTTTTTGTGGTTAAGGTTTTAAAAAAACAGTTTCATAAGAAACACTTTTAGTTGCGGCTCAAAATAATTATTGAAGTGTTTGATTAAAATTGTGGTTGAGTTTGAGGTTAATGAAAAACACTTTCATATGTTTAGTTATCATACTTTTCATATTGTTGTCAACATGTGAAATTAATTTAAAGTGTGCATGTGTGTGTGTGTGTGTGTGTGTGTGTGTATGTTGTATTTTAAATATTTAATAATTATAATAATAAAATGTAATTAATAATTCAAGTAAATTAGATATTTGTTTTTATTCTCCCATCAAACTACTTGTAATTTCATTGCGAACTAAAGCCTCTACGATCCCGGAACAACATATGATGAAATATCATCTGAAATAAAAATTAGGATTGCGAGGCATAATATATTTATTTATTTATTTATATTTTGATTAAGTTTTTAAATTATTTTAATATTAAAAATGTATTTTTTATATAAAAAAATTTTTAACAGAAAATATAATAAATAATAAACCATATATTATGTAATACTCCCAAGCAGCCACAACAGAACAGTGACAATATTTATCACTGTTATTATTTTTGTGATCAGGAAGCTGGTATCGAGAGAGCTTACGCAGGTACGCAGGTCTCATATATATATATATATATATATATATATATATATATATATATATATATATATATATATATATATATTTCAACTAAAGATCAGCAGGCTGATATTTTCTTTCTAAACCTTTGTTTAGACAACGGTTTATGGAGATCAGAGGCTAGATTAGGCTCGTAAACAAGCCATGATATTCTGGTGTGTTCAATTAATGTATTTGAACTTAAATGCTAGATTAGCTTCGCATGATATATAGGATATTTTATCTATCGCACAAGTTCAAACACCATTAACTGTCGGTGTAATCTTCTCCCGCTATCTACCATGACCCATAGAGATATTGTAATTATTAGACCCTCCTTGAACAGTAACCATCAATGACCCATTTCCAGAAATTACATGCATGTCATCATTGTGATACTGTTTTTTGGTTCATGAACCCGGCCCCCTTCTGTTTCCTTTATATATATTTTTATGTGCGTATGTATATTATATATATTCGGGAATAGAGTTCATTGTTTTCAAGAATCACCCATAAGCACATTGCACATTTATAATATGAAAGATGGTGTGGAGTCTTGCTAGCTGACCGAATTCATTTAATCTGTAAAAGGGTTTTCTTATTTTCAAAGTGTTTGGGATAGTCAAGCTAGTCATGAGAATGATTTTACTTCCTCGAACTGTATGGAATCAAGCCATTCATTCTACCGATCCACTCTGATTTATTTTATTTAAGAAACTTCCACGCCCCGATATAGAAAATATTTAGTTCATTATAGAATGGAGTGTTTATTCATTTTATTTTTTTAATGAGTCAGTTGAAGACTTATTTATCAAACTAATTGATTTGTTTGCATGTAAGCTCGCTCGCTCGACATCACAATTCAGGTCATTTTTATATTATATTAGAAAGACAAAATTCTTAATTTCCTTTAGAAAGTTACTAATTTCTTAATCGAAAACCTAAAGGCCAGACACTCCTTTCTCTTCTACTCCGAACTCTCTATCAAAACCAACCTTCAAATCCCAAAAACTATCACACCCACAGCCAAATCTCAACAGAGCGAAAGGGGGAGACAGAGAGGGGACGAAGAGAATCTTGTTCAAGCTGGGCTTGTTTCTGCATCACATGTGGGCAACCACAAGGACAGGACTGTCATGGCCCACATTAATAATATATATATATATATATATATATATAATGATATATATATATATATATATATATATATATATATATATATTAATAATCATTTACAGTGATGTGCAGACACTTGAACAGGATGGTTGAGTTGGAATAATCTATCAGCAATGCTAATCAAGTTGGAAGGCGGTGGAATAATTTATGGCATGAAAGAGTTTGTATGACGTGGGAATTAGGATTGAGTTTGCTCGAGCAAGTTCAGAGTGGGTGGATATTGGTGGACGAGAGTTCCATTTCGGATGACGTGGTCTGCAGCAATCAAATACGAACATTCATTCCATGAGCATGCAAACAAATTTTCGGCACCGGCTAGCAAGTTGAAAACAAAGATGATGGAGTTTATGGCATTAACATGCACGCCTGTTACAGATTCATCACTTGTTTTCATTCTCAAATATTTGGGTATTAGAGGGCCCATTATGTGAAACTGGATGAACAACTTTTTCTAGGGCCTTGGATGGGCCTGGCTCCCTCTAAAATCTAAACCCATTCGTTTAGTTTGTGGGTCATGGTTTCTCAATGGGATCTTAATAATTTTTAATATTTATTGCGTGATGTCATGGAATTGGTACTCAGTGTAGGATTATGAAGATCTGGTGCTCAATTTTTTTTTTCTTAGTTCCCTAGATTTTTAAATCTATAACTCGAGTTATAGACTCTACTAAATAGAATATATTAATTTTTATTTTTATTTTTATTAGATGATAAAAAAAAAAATGATAGTAAGTATACCAAAATATATATAAAAAAAATGATCACATTAACTTGATTTTTTTTAAATGATGGAATTCAATAAAAAAAAATGGTTTGAGTCAACCCAAATTAGCATGATACACATTTAATTAGGATAATAAGAGGCGAAACAACTCGGGTTAGCCCATTAAACAGGCGATTTAAGTTGTGAGATCAAAATAAACTAATAGAAAAGAGGTCGAATAAAACAACACAACCATTTTTTAAAATGAAATTAATATCAAAAGATGAAGTAAAAAAAAAAGGTAAGAAAATAACATGTAAACCTGCTTTAATTTTCTAAACTCATGACTCAAGTCATTAACAAAAAACACTATACTTGTAGAAACAATGAAACTTAATTCTCAATAAATCTATGTTGATGAGTATTATAAAAAATAAAAATAAAAAATAAATTAGAGGACAACGAACATTTTTTTTTATAAAAAGTGAAATTAAAAACAAAAATAACTTGAAAAAAAAAACTAAACGAAGAAGGATCAAATTGAAAAGGTAGGTAATATACAATAAATCATTTATTTTTTTAATAATATTTACTTTGAATTAAAGTACCAATTTACCATCGACCCACTTAATTCCACATCAAGGTGAAATGACCAAATATTCCCGAGGAAAGCTGTTGTTCTTTTGCGTTGACAGAGGCAAAGTCATCTTCTTACTTCTCTAATTCATGGTGACAATGAATTGAAGCTACAGTGTTTGACACCATAGATTTCACCCCTTCATCTTATTTTATTACTATAGATTTCACCCCTTCAACTTATTTTATTTTGTTATTTGGACTTCGTCCTCTCCTCTTTTATATTTCTAACATGTAATTCCTTACCTCTAAATATTCTGACAATAATTATAAAGAAAAACTACCTGTTAAAATATTTGGGGAAAAAAAAACTATGTTGAAGAGATCTCATTCATCCAATGAAAGGGAAAAGGAAAGAAAATTTGGGGGCAAAAGAAGACCTTGTCTTGCCAATCAACTAATGCAAACAATCCCTTCTAGACCTATTCAAATTTCAAGCATAAAATACCATTGCTTCCCCACCCAACTTGCTCGTATTATACTGTAGAATTTCTTAGTGGATTTGTTGACCAACATTTTTTTATATTTAAATACATAATTTAAAAAATATCTGTAGCTACCATCATTGCATCATATCCCATGTCATATCGACAAACAGATTCTAAAGGCATACATGTCTGCGTAATTTCCTCCACAGATCTGCTCTATCACTGAGGAAAAGGGATTTTTACTGATGGAGCTTCTGGGATTTCTCAAATCAAAAGACCCTGTGAATTGAAGAGGGTTTTGAAATTGAGTTTTATTGCCAGCATTCACTTGCAAATGATTCTGAAACCAAAATTTCTTTTATTTTCTATCAGTCTTCTGTACATCTCTTGACCATTAAACCTTGTGCTTAAATCAAACTCATCACCATAAACTATATAAAACAAGCAATTTCTTTTCTGGGTTCATCTCCGTTGTGGTACCAAGTTTTTTTTTCCCTCTCTCTCAAAAGTCTCACCGCCATGTCTTTTTTTTAACAGATCGCACAAGCATTTGGATTCTCCTCGCTACTTATCACACGGTAATGATACTGAGGCGGGTAAGGATTGTAATTGTAGTGATTTCTGTAAAGTGTCATAAGCTCAGCCATCTGATGTTCATTAGGGTTCTTTTTCTCACCGTCCTTCTTGCCTTCATCTTTCTTGCCGTCGTCTTTCTTGCCGTCGTCTTTCTTTCCGTCGTCTTTCTTGCCGTCGTCTTTCTTGCCTTCATCTTTCTTCTCCTCTTTAGCGGGTCCAACAGTCAAAATCTCGGTGTGCCAATTTTTTCTCAACTTGCTGGCCACATCAACAGGATCAATATCTCCAACTACTGTCAATTTCTGCTCCTTCATGTCCATTGAAATGGAATCAATTCCTGCATGATAAAACAGGGCGAAGGTATTGCTTCGTTGGAATTGAGTGGAATGAACCAAAACAGGAGCAAATTTCCGCGTCCAAAACAGAGAACAAAGATATTTACACTTCTAAAAAGTGGAACTTGACAGGATTTACTCTACAACTCACAAACCTTGTAAGCCCGAAACAGCTTTCATGGCCTTTTGTTTCCCCCTGTCATCATGGAGGTCCAATTTCAACACCACTTTCTGTTACAGAAATAGAAATTGGTGGGTTAGAAACTACAGACAAGGACTTGTAGAAAGAAGGAGATTTTCCTATGAAGGACCAAAAGGGGACATTAAAATCCAAGCTACTCAATTGTCTTTCAAAGAAATAACAGCGAAGTGACCAAGCTGAAACATCATCAAGAAAACTCAACAAGATGCCTGATTTCCTAATCTTCACATATAGTCAAGAGACAATAACAACATTAACCAAAAGCAGGAGAAAAAGACTAATGCTTATGTCAACGTGGGAAAAAATTGGTAAAATTAACGAGAAATCACAGCTTTATAACCCTACAGAAAGAGCCAGCAAATTAAATCAAATGAACCAAAACAAAATTCATGTTTTTGCTAGGAAGGTTAGCACGAACGGAGACTGAACTCACCTTCATTTTCAGTCGGGATTCAAAGCTGACACCTAGACTTGAATATTCAAAGAAGAAAGTAAAAGAAAAAAAAAGAGAGGAAAAATTAACACGCAAACGAAGAGGAAATGTGTAAATATATAGGCACAAGAAGGAAATCAACGAAGCTTCTAATCCGTGTTGAATAACTTGGTTGGCTAGCTGGTAGCGTCAGCAACAGGATTTCATTTAATAAATAGAAGCCAGACAAAATTATGTCGCGCATAACTATGATTTGGCTTTTCCATTGAGCTAGAGTCGACAGTTTGGGGAATTGTAGGGGGTCAAAGTGGAATGTTACTGAATATATGGAGACTAAAATATATAGCTTACCATTCGAACCCCTTTATTTATTTACCGTTCTGGTGGCCATTATTTTACATAAGGTTGTGTAGGAATAGAAATTCTAAGAATTTTTTTAATATTAAAATAGTGTGAATTTTGATATGGGACGGTTTGAAAATATGATTATGACTTTTAAATCTTTCTATTCTAAATAGAAAATAATTTAAAAGAACTCTCGTTTTGCAAAATCTTAGATATAATAAAAAATTAAAAAAATATGCATATTTATATATAAAACATGATTTTAAATAAACTCTTCTTTATATTTGAAGATGACATGCTCTTGAACTTTTATAATCTTTCATTGCACTCCATTTAAAGAAAAGAGGGTTTTAAAATAACCTTGTAGAATTTTAAAAAATAAATAAAACACAATTAGTAATAAAGCCACATTATAAGGACAAAAAATATACTTGTTTTAGAAAAAAAACTTAAGTCAATTTTAGTTAGCATGTCATCTCGCAAACTAGGTCATGAAAACAGATAAACCCATGTAAAGTAAATTTATCTAGTTATAATCATCAATTCCTAATAAAACTAATATAAATGGACAAAATTAGAAGAAAAAAAATAAAAAAAAACATAAAAGAAACTTGAGCAAACTCATAATACCCTGTGACCCTAATCATACAAATGGGACACTCAATAAAAGACACATTATAAAATAATGATAAAAGTCAATTCTAAAAAGAAACAATGTCTAAGAAGGAAACTAGAAAATATAAAATCTAAAAAAAGACCCAAGTTAAACCAAACTAATCTGCTAAAGTTACAGCTATGGTTATGAGATCAAAAATAACTTTATAGAATAAAAAGCAAAAAAAAATACAATTTTTAATCAAACCATTATTTAATGATAAATTGAAAATTAATTTTTAAAAATAGACATAAAAATAATAGATGTTAACCTTAGTCACCATTTCAAAAATAATATCATATGCATGAGATTGGGATTATTCAATAAAAGATAAATAAAAATAAATTATGAAGTCTAATTTTGAACCAATTGAGCATCAAATAATGCAATTAAAAAAATGAATTTAGAAAAAAAAAATCCTAGGAAAATCCTAGTACCCAAAAGAATGCTGAAAAAATTTAATATTAAAATAAAAGAATGACACATTGTTTATTCTAAAATAAAAGCTAAAAAACAACGATAAATAAAAAATAGAAAGAGGGGAATGATTAATCCTTGATGGTGATCTAATTATGTTTATCAAGTAGATTTTAATAAGAAATAATGACTAAAACTAGGAATGTTTTTTTATAGGCAAAGCTAGAACCTTTGCACACGATTACGTCGTTAATGAATAAGCTTCACTTAAGGCATGAAATCTCATTTTGATAAGTTTCATTCGATTGTCATAGACTTGTTGTCTATTGGCGATGAAAATGAAGCCCTATTATTGCTATGCTCTTTTTTGTTTAATATAATAAAATTATAATTTTAGAGGAGGTTTATTTTTTGCTATAACAATGGTGATCACAATCATGATATAGAAATATCATTGTTTTTTTCCCACTAGGGAGTGTTAAGGCTTACCATCCTTCATTCATGGTTAGAGGAAAAATAATAACAAAGAGAAAAAAAAGCAAAGTTTAGTATTGTTGAAGATAATTATGATAGGTTAGCTACGTGAGTTAACAAGAGTTCACTTGTTATCATGAAAGAGAAAATGGTTTCGCCTACTGTATGCAGATTTTATAATGACTTTTTGATAGGAGAACTCTTTTTTAAAATGATTTTTATTTAAAAAAATTATTGAAATAATATTTTATTATTTTTTTTAAAAATATTTTTTACATCAATTATTTTTACAACATGCTGCGAAACTGGGCCATAATGATAGGAGATGATGATGTGTGTGTGTGTGGTTCTTATCTACTCTCTTGTGAATTAAACCAACGTTCAAATTTATTTATTCTTGGGAATACTAAAATGTGGCCAATAATGAAGATTGTGTAAGTCGAATGATTTTTTTTATATTTTTTTTTGTCATCTTGACGTTCAGCATTGCGTTTCTTTTTGTCCCCCCCCCAAAAAAAAAAAAAAATACTGATGCAAATCTGCTAGTACAAGGTGACAAATCCATCTTTCTTAAAAAAAATAGCAATAATTTGCTTTGAATCTTAAGCCGAGTTGATAAATCATTATCGTGTTGGGACAATGACTCGGTTATATATATATAGTGGTTTTCCAATAAGCAGCGAGGATGGAGGAAGGCCATAAACAATCGAGAGGTCAGAATTATGTCTTGCAATATATTTCTATGAACGACGTACTTGGCCTAAACAAGACTGGGACAGCTCCTAAAAATAAACACCCTAACGTGGAAATCAGCACTCGGCGGGATAGTACAAATTAAAAAAGGAAAAGAACAACGTATAATATATATGTAGCCAGTGATTTTGCTTTAAAATAGAAAAAATTTAAGCCGGTGCACCCAGTAAAGACAAATAAAAGGGTCCATTTTAGGACCTGGTTTTTCCATTGCTTATATAAAGAATCACAATTTGACTATCACTGGGCAGTTAGCCGCCAGCTTTGATGAAAACTTGGAAAAAGGTCAACATGCCTTCGGTCCTGACCTTCTACGCGGTGCAAGTTGATGCACGCAAACCATCCAAAACAAGACAACTTTTCATTTTAGAGAGTTTTTTTTTTAGACAAATTATTTTCTCTTTAATTGTTTTAATATATATCAAACATTAAATATAATTATTTGACCATTTACAGTAACAGAATGAGACATAAAAAAACCATAATGGTGAAAAATATATATTATATCATATATTTTGTTTTATAAGATGTAGCTATACATAAAATAAATATATATTTATATACATGTATGTATTTGTTGGTGTATGGAGAACATTAAAAATAATTTTCTTGTGTTTTCCATTCATTTAAAATGAAAAACACTTCATCTATTTCAAACTTATTTTTTTTAGCTTAAAAATGAATTTAGTTGAGTAGTTTTCCATAATGTAGTCAAATATAACAAAATCATGAAATTGCAAATTAAATGCCAACAGCCCCGATATATTGCCTAATGATGGGTTTTTGTCCCGGGGTCCCTTCTCAAAAAATTAACAAGATTTATGGTAGTAGCTTAATATTTTTGGATTCGGTTAAGTATAAAGTTTAAAGCACATGTAGGTCAAAAGATTTATTATCTTTAATATCTATGGACATGGCGAGAATCTATCATATACATCATTTCTAGATCCATTCAAGTGTTAAGCCTGTATATTTATGGGTATGATAATTTGTCAGACCTACTATTTTCATTACTTTAATGAGTTATAAATATTTTATTGTGATAAGTGTATATTATTTTACTTTAATAGGTCTAAAAATGGTATTGAGAGTATTTTGATCTTTTTATAAGATCTACTTGTCATTATCAAATTGATCAGGAGTGGAGTTTGTCTTTTCAAGTTTTTTAATTATAGTGGAATGAATCAATTATCCTTAAAAACAAAATTCTTAAATAATATAATGTCTTTTTAGTCATTTTAAATTTTTTTTCATAATAAAATGACACAATTACCATTAAAAGTAAAAAAAACTTAAAAGCTTGTATCCAAGGGTTTTTTTTTCATCTTTTCAATATAGGTTTTTGTTATCATCATGTTGGTCGAGGTTAATTTAATCTATTGAAAAACATAAAATATTATATTCAACGTCAAAAAAACATATAATTTGTTGGGAAATTAAATAATATCAATTTTTTTTTGATTTTTTTTTCTTTACAAGGTCAATTTCTTAATAATTTTATCTTATTTACTATCATTATCTATTTTTTTTAATGATTTAATTAAAATAACATCTTTAATTTATCCGGGTGTCTAACCCGAATGGTGGATTTTGACGTAGAATAGGCCCTCTAATAAACAC
The DNA here is from genome assembly GCA_029228465.1 of Salix viminalis. Lineage (NCBI taxonomy): Eukaryota > Viridiplantae > Streptophyta > Magnoliopsida > Malpighiales > Salicaceae > Salix > Salix viminalis. Next base: position 5,392,519 of record CM055428.1, read on the forward strand.
CGGTGGCGGCCAATGGGAGGTCCGTATGGATGGTTCCTTGACCAAGGCCTGGACAGTGAATTTGGGCTTTTTCACAGATGATCTTTTAAGGAGCAGTTTGCACTTTTTTGAAGATGGGAAAGGCCTAATGACTATTTGTGTCGGCCTTCTTGTCTTGGGCTATTCATGGGCCTCATGAGCTGGCTGGGTCCACAGACCTGGGAGCAGTGCAGGGCAGCCCACGTGGGATATAGGTGATAGACACAGGTGGCGGCTGCCCTGAGCAGTTCTTGCCTCGTCTTGGACGACTCTTCCCCCTAATATGGAAGGGAAACGTATTAATCTGCATCTAGATAACGTGATTAAAAATATAATCCTCTGGTCTGATTGCAAGGAATATTATTTAGAGGATATTTATTAAAACCTAAAATATGAATAAGAGACTAAGAGTAGATAAATAAAGAAACCAAATGAATCGACAAAATGCAATGTTCGGACAGAGACGTTACTCTCACGAGAAGAGTTGGAAATTGGATGCTTTTATTGCAGGTGAGATTAGAAGCTCACTAAGTCGTTAAGGTATGTGTGGTGATGACAGAAAAGCTTATGATTTGTATAAAAAGTCTCGAGTTCGAATTAGGTGTTCACTCCTCGTAAAAATTTAGAACAACCAGAAATTTTATTTGCTTATTTAAACTTATAAAATACAACACATTCAGAAGGGTGTGCTTCCCTCGCATAAAAAAAAGCTTACCTGAAGAACAACTTCTTCTTCTTTCATTTCTTTTCCCTTGTATTCTTCGTTAAAAATTTATTTAGTGCTGTCTAGAAATGTCGTACGATCGTCTCAAAGACAAGAAATGAGACATCTCACCAAATGCGTGTCATGTGAGTATCTCTGCAGAGTATTTTAGCATCTTCAAATGGTAAGTTGGATCCAACTTCTATCAACCAAGTTAGCCTCACCGTGGAATAAAATCTGAGGCAGCATTGACAATATATTCTGAAAATGATGGACCGAACCAGAGGGATCATGTGAAGATCTGGGGAAATAATTGGAGGAGCATTCTAGTTTCGAGAATAGATAAGTACACACTGTAACTATTCGAACCTGCCACACTTTTTCTTCTTCTTCAGGGTGGAAACCCACCGAAAAGATGGCTGGAAGAATCTTTCCTATTTGCCTTTTCTTTGGCCATGAATGCTGAAAATGCTTGAATGACTTTCCTCCTGTATTGTAGACTTGATAGGGAGCACAATGATTTAGGCGAGACGGTGCGTTTTGGTCGAAATTCAGGTTTTCATTTACAAAAATCAGAATGTATAGCTTATACAGACGAGACTCTTCGCACCAGGCCGAATATGTTCCAGGTTGCAGGGCGTGGGACTTTGAAAATGTTTCAAACATGGATTGAAATGATGAGAGAGATGGACCGGCTTGTGGAAAAATAACATTACTAATAATAACAATGAAAGGATCACCATGAATTTTAATCACAGGGCTGGACAATTGGCAAGCAGGTGGTGGCATCCTAGAATGGCCATGTTGTTTGTGACTTTATTTTCTAATATTCCACAAAGAGGACTAAACTTAGTTGTTGGCCTGTTGCTGTCTTCTTGTCCATTTTCTCTCATCTTACAAAAATCATGGAAATAAAGGCAAGAGAAATTGAGATGATCCTGAAAAGATCCTTTTCTTCTCGGGCTTGTGTTCCAAGTTGAAAAGCAAAGCACACCATGAATTACAGAGCATTTAACAGAGGAGGTCAAATTACAAAATTTACAGCAATGTAGAGCCATGCTAATGCCCTAATTGAGGACATTTACTCCACAAAAGGAAATGGCAGCAATGGAATTCTACAAAGCCAGCAAAACAAGTGTTGAGCTGGGTTTTGGCTGCAAAAATCAACCACCTATACATTTGTTCTGCAACAAAATCATAACTTTCTAAGGCAGAAAAAGTAAAAATCATTTTTCCAGTCCCTGATTCGCCATCCCTGGGCAGGAAACCAAAGGACTAATACATCCATGTCAAATCAGAAACTATCATCACAACTCTATTAAATACAAAAAGTAAACCTTAATCAGTACTATACATATCTTTAAAAGAAAAACATCTGCACTCAGCATGAAAACAAATTAAGCCAAGGAAGAGGTAGAGTTTCACACGTAGAAATGCATACTAGACCTCTAAACTTGGCGTTATTGAGGTTCAACATGTGCCAGTCTTCATCTACCCATGAACAAATTGAACCTACAATCGCAAAAGTCCCTAAAATATTTTCAAACTTCCAATAGCCCATCTTGGACAAAGGTTCGGACTTGCATTATATTATAGGCTGAGAAACTTTCCCATGATCCAACAAATCAAGCACCTCTCTCCTGCTCCTTACAATCCTATGAAACACCTCTCTGATCTGCTGCTGTAAAGGCAACAACCCTTCTTCCATTCTCTGGCAAATCTCTGCCAGCTCCGCCACCTGTGCAGCCGCTTCCTCTAACTTCTCATCCTCCGCAGGAAATTGGAACCCATCAGCAAATTCAATCAAGCTCTGCCCCAACTTCTCCATCCTTTGCACCTCCTCTAGCAATCCAGCTGACCCTTTCTTCTCCTTCCTTTTCCATTCCTCTCCGATCTTCTCCTGCATCCCAATTATGGCATGTGCCCACCCAAATTGCTTTGGAATCTGAAAATGAGTCAGCAACCCACTCCTTTCTTGACATGGTATCGCAGCCACAAGAGCCCACATCACAAAAACCATAACATTACTCATTATATAAACAGGCTGAACCAACCCTGTTGATTCTCCACCTCTCGGTACCGCCAAATTAGAGGACATAGCCTGAATTTGTTTTGCAGCAGACCAGTTTTTAGCCACCACCATTGATAAAGATCGAAAGGAACCATGATTAGTCCGGTCCTTATGATTACCCCCACTATTATTTCCTCTCCTTCCAAAAGACCAAGTTCTCTCTGCATACCTTGGATGATTATTTTCTTTATCATCAATTGCCGAAGCAGACATCAAAGCGCTCAAAGCCTTTTTAGCTCGCTTAACCTGACCATCACCAAATGGTTTCTGCTCCAAAGCAGAGACAACAATCTCAGCCAATTTTTGGCATTCACGAATAGAATCAACCCCACCAGTAACCGCATTACAAATATCAAGAGCTTTAACAGCACGCTCCATATAGTCACTTAGTAAACGATCCAACGGTGGTTTAGATATTTGAGAAGGGTCACGCCCCATAATTAAAGCAGCTTTGAATTCTGCCTCACAGCACAATAAAACATCGACTAGTTTTCTAAGCCAAGAAATCGAGAGAAATGACTCGCCCGAGAAAGGAGAATCTTGATTGTCAGGAGGTGATGTTAATTCGGCAAAACGATCACCGATATGTCTCTGAAAAAGCTCCAGGTCTTCAAGCTCTTGCTCATGGTTACCATCCATAGCAATTATCTGGTTTCTTCTAATGCTGATTCTGCCGAGAAATGATGGCTGGTTCTCCGTAGCGGGCATCTTCACTCTTCTTTTTCCCCTCTCTGGATAAAGATTTAAAAAGGAAACACAACCCAAGTGATTGATGGTGCTTTCTTTCCTTTTCCTTTTCCTTTTCTTTTTCCTGAAGGTTGGTGGATAGGGGGTAGTGTTTTGTGCTTGCGTTTTTAGGAGTGTGAGGGGAAGACGGAGGAGGAGAGGTAGAGGTCAGAGAAGGAGATGCATTTTTTTTGTAAGATAAAGAGACAGTTGCGCAGTTATATCCGAGGAAGTGGATGGCTTTATGGCCTTCATGTCTCGTGCAAGACCATTTCTTCTTCTTTTGGAGGCTGCTTCTTTGCAATTTTTATTCCCCTAAGTTTTCCCGAAAATGGTTGGCTTGCTGGCTCCTAGAAAATGAAACCTTGTTTTTAGTGGAAATAATTATTATTTACGGAAAATTAAATTAATGGATACGTTGAATGCATGTAAATTGAATTTGGAATTACTATTTTTTAGAAATTTAATTTGAATTTAAAAACTCGATGTTCTGATTGAAATCGAACGATTTATGAGAGCACATTACTTCTTGTTGTCTTATTAATTATTTCTTGATTTGAATTATTATCGCCTCGTTAACACTCTTTTCTTATGCGACAAATATTATTTTTAAAAAAAATGTATTTTGTGATCAGATGAATGAATAAAATTTAGGATGTTTTAGATTTTTATAAAAAATATATGTCTTGACTCGAACTTTAAGATTTATTATACAAATCACAATTTTTTTATTATCACGTCACACTCCTAAAAAAAACCTGTTAGCACTCACAGATTTGATAAAATGATAAAAGCAATGATAGATAAAAAATATATGATAAAAAGTTGGTTTATTTCTTGTTGTTCCCGATTATTAATGGACTAACGTAAAACAACAAGAGAAAGAAGGAAATATTACTTCATCTATTTTATTTTATTTAAAAAAAAAGACTAAAGGAGTTCTTTTAACATAAAGCGTTAAGGTACACATTAATTGATTTATATAAGATCCTAATTTGTAGTTATATATTATTGATTATATCAATTAAAATTTATATTTAGACTACATGTTAGTTGTTAATGACAAAGGATTAATTGAATTTAGTTTTATCACTAAAACTAGTGGATCAACTAATGAGGCTTTTATAGATAATTAGATTTGTTCACACATCAATTTTAATAAATAACATTTAAAATATTTTTTTTTTCTATTTAGTAACCTAGTCATAATTATAAATTAAATTAATTTGTGATAAATTAATTATAAAATGATGTGGAATGTAGGGATCTTAGCGGTGTTTCAATAGGAATTAAAAAAAAAACAATAATTTTGTTTTTACTTTAAAATTATTTTTTGATATTTTTAGATTGTATTGTATTGCTGATATTAGAAATAAATTTTAAAAAATAAAAAATATATATTTTAATATATTTTTACATAAAACATATTTTTAATACCAACAACACTCTTATTATTTTTGTTTGTCATATTAAACAATTATTAAGGCATTCATGTTTTTTGATTGATAAAAAATAAACAATTATTTTTGTTTTTTGAAATATTCTAAGGAATAAACCTTTGAGTGATATGAGGACTAACATGTTGAAACTCTTAAAATGTCATGAGTAAGATGTTTAAGAGCTTCAATATCTAGCAAAGTTGCTTTCTCTCTAGCTTAAAAAACTTAACCTATAAGATAAAGAATAATAAGAAAATTTGTTAAGAATAATAAGAAAATTTGTTAAGGAACCAATTCACCTAAAAACTTAAACTATTAGGTAAAGCTCGAGAATATGATTTATATTATTTTCTACATCTACCCTTAAATGAAAGCTCTTTGGGCTTAAAACTTGCATAGGCTCACATCATTTTGTGCTTGATTTTTATCAAATAGAACAGGGGTGATGAGATTTGAACTCGTGATCGCGGGTCAACAAGGCTCTGATACCATGTTAAAAAACCAACTCACCTAAAAGTTTAAATTATTAGGTGAGACCAAAAAATATGATTTATATTATTCTTTAATAAAATTAATATTGATAAAAAGAGATGTCCTTCATGGTAAAAAGAGGTACAAGAGAATCATTAAGAGCTTTCTAATAATGTAAGTAGTAACGTCATATCTTTTATCGATTATAATAAAAGATGAGGTCAAACTAAAAAAAGTTGAGAGAAAGAAAATAACAACTAGAAAGCTCAAGCGATTGGTGCCATTAAATGAGAGACTAACAATCAATCACGAAACCTCTCGTACTAGAAAGGAAAACATAGCTACTCTACCAGAAGACTGCTTCATGGAGGAATGGTCAAAAACTCTAAAATCTTTATAGCTTTAGAGAAAAATATATGTTACTGAAGATTCTGTAATCTCTTACTCTTATTTACCCCCACTTTCTCCACCCTCATAAAATGCTCTCTTTAGGGCACAAAATACCATAATTCGTTGCCTTCTGATTTGTGAAAAATAATGACCATCGTTTATGTATCAGCCAATCCCTTTTCACCTTGTAATTTCTAGACATACTTGATCAAGGTACACGTCACATTTGGTCTTAAATTCATCTTTGATTATGGTATGAAGATTTAACATACAGCTTATTAAACATTTATTTATTTATTTATTTTATCTTTTAAACATCCCTGTCGCACCACAATCACAATACAAGATCGAGCCACCATGAGCTGGATGTTTCTAAAGGTGGCTTCTCCAGGCGACCCCCACTCTCTCAAAGGACGTAGCTCTCTGCCCTGCACAATACTTGGTTCCCATATTAGGTCAAGGTTAGCTCTGGTGGTATTTGTAAATGCTCAAGCTGACGGGAAAGGGTTTGGTGCGCAACTGTCCATCTTCAATGCCTGCATGTTCAGCATCAAATTCGACTTCTTATCCTTATTGTTCAAAACAAAACAAAAGGTATCTTGCAATTAATTAATTGATTGTCTCATCTAGGACGTTTCCACTTCACTGGTGGTTTGAATCCCTGGCGTGTGTCTGGGTTTCGATATCTATAAGTGTCTGTCTGTTAGTGTAATTGGTGTTATTTTTTTTTAAAATTCATTTAAAAATATATTAAAATAATTTTTGATATCAGCACATGAAAATGATATAAAAATATCAAAAAATAATTAATTTAATGTAAAGAATAAAAATAAAATATTTTCAATTTTTTTTTATAAATATAATATCAAACATCCTCTTCTCGTAAGCGTTTTGACTTCCTTGTAAACAACTTGATTGAATAATACAGTCAACAACCTCACAACTGGCCATCTAATAATTTATAATTTGAATCTTAAGTATCTTTACTTGCAGGGTCAAGTAGACTGCTAACATGAGAATGGCTAAAACAATTAAAGCTCTCAGATTTGTTGTTGTCACATGGCATTGATTTATTCTCTTATTGTTTTTATTTTGAGGTGACCAAATTAATTGAGAAATTAATTGTCACGGGTTTTACAACTGGTGATCTAACTCAATTCTCACACTGCTGACAGTTTTGAAGATCATGTTACAATCTAAAAGAAATCAAAAAAGAAATCCCGATCTGGATGGAATATTTGGTCACCATGCCGGCCTTCATAAATAAATAAATAAATAAAAGGTTGGTGGCAAGTGCTTCTAGATTCAAGTAGATCTAGTCGTCCCTTGCCTCGATCGTTACAAACAAATTGTAGATGGAGAGCGCAGTTACTGTTACTGTTTTTTTTGGCAGTGTGGTAATAGATCTCCCCCTCGCCCACAAATATTACATTACAGTAATTAGCGTTGATTGTGGCAAGAAATCAAACAAAAGAATAGAAAGTAAAGTGATAAAGACACGAGGAAGAGGAACTCTGTGATTCATCTTCTTTTTTCTACAAAGGAGATAATGCATGTAATGAATGACAAGTCAAGCCGACCATGGGTTGAAGTTTGCAGGAACTTTAGTCCTGGGAAACCGATGGATCTTTCGCGTCTTGTTTCTTTATTGATTTTCTACCCTACAATGCCGTTTTTATCGTTGATTTCCGTTAAAGTGGTCTCCTCCTCAGTCAATAATTAACGACCCCCCCTCCCCTATTCATCTCGTCTTCGTCTTTGTGTGTGTGTGTTTGTGTTTCACATGCTCGCATGCTTTGGTGCAGCAGGGCAAATATTTTGCTCAGTCATGTATCGCATTTGAATTGATATATCTCGTGATGCAAATACTAATCCCTTGAACTAAAACAAATAATAATTCGAGTCAATACCTTAAATACATAACCACTAATCGGTAATAGCATGTTTTAGGGTCTTAAATACATAGCCACTAATCGGTAGTAGCATGTTTTAGGGTGTTGACTCATACAGTAAAGAAGAAAACTTAATACGTTAAGATCCACATCCCGTCATTGATTTATAATATATATATATATATATATAATAACTCTATTCGTAAAGATATTTGAGATCTGAAATAAGTTGACCTACAAGAGTCTCTCATCAAAAGATTTGTTTTTCTCGAGAGCAGCAACGCATCGTGAAAGGATGGCTTGCAAGAGGGACTTGGACAAATTTTCAAGAGACTTGATCCTGCAATTTGTATTTTATGTAACTTATCTCGAGGAGGGGCCAGCTGCTGTGTTTTTGTTCAGTTTATTCCGAGTTTAGGTTGGAAGAAATATTTAAAAGGAAGGTGTGATGGTGACGTTGCTCTTGCCATCACCGTGGTCTAAGGAAAGATAAATAGGGCAATTATACCGAGTTGACCTGGCCGTCTGACTAAATTATTTTATTCTAGTTTACGAGCTTGCTTGTGAGTTGGGGCAACTTCTTTTCTTTTAAAATCTATTAGTCAGCAATTATTATCTGTAGAGAATCTATAGGCATGAGAATGCTCTATGCAGGCACACCTTCAACATTAAACTAAGCTATTTTTATTTGACAATAAAAAAAGAAAAAAGTCCGATGAATATCCTGTGGTCACCATGAGCATGCCCAGGATACCCATTACACTTTCTTGACTACAGGTGTTTTTCATTTTAAAAATATTTTTGAATTTTTATTTTTATTTTTTTTACCTTAAATTAATTTTTTTCAGTATTTTTTGATTATTTTCATGTGTTGTGTTGATATCAAAAAATTATTTTTTTTAAAAATAAAAAATATTATTTTAATACATTTCTAAACAAAAAATATTTTAAAAAACAACTACATTAACAAATTAACAAATAGACACCACATATATTAGCCCCAAATGGTCAATAATCCTCCAGCGGAAAACTTGTAGTCAATGCCCAAAGAAACAGAGAGACCACGGCCACACATTCACATGTGGGCTTCGGGGTTATATAATTAGAAGGGACCAGGCGAAGTCATAATAATTAAGGCAACACGTTTTAGTTCCATGCCTCCTACAACATGAGCTACCCATCTAATTCACTATCGCTATATAAATACATTGATGACCTTGTATCTGACACAGAAAAATACAGTTTAGATTGATACCAAATTAAATGTGATTGGAAAGATTTCATTGAGAATTTATGAAATTTCGAGGGTAAAATTGATACAAAAGTTATGTATTATTCATGAAAAATATTTTTAGATGGGCCTAATGCCGGGGAGTGATTGCACAAATATGGGAAAATAGAGGAACTTTGGCGTTGGGAAAAAAAAATGTTACATGGGCCCGGGTTCAAGGAGGTGGTAACCCTAGAGATGCCCAAGAGGTATTCACTTTCCAGACATTTATCTTTCATTGGGCTAGTTTGTGGGCCTCCATGCAGAGTCTCCCTCTCAAAAACCTATAAAAGCCCAAGCCCGTGGTTTCATTATCAAGCCCAACTAAATAGAAACCACGATGCAGATATCTCTGTCCCGGTAATGCAAAATTCACACTCACAATCAATTCTATGTCGGAAAGAATGATTGAAATTTACATGCAGCTATATATCTGTCAAGCCAATCAGCTGGGTTGCTTCCTTGTTCTATGAAAATTGCAATCCATATGGGCCTACATGGATGATGCCAAGGTTCCTTTCCAATCACTTCATGAATTAGCTCCAAAACATGGATTGAAAAACGTATTGCACAGAATCCTGTAGAAGGAGATGATCTCGCTCTCTTTCCAGCATGGGTTAAATGTTTTGAAGTGATGCCGTTTCGCTTCATTTGTGGTACAGCCCGCAGCTTGGTGAGGGTATGTCTACATTAAAATTAAATTTATGCTGTTTCCGGTCTTATTAGAAACTGGGTTTGTTGGACTTGGAAGCAAGTTGTAAAATATTCATGTCGGATAAAGGAGATCAGATCTAAGAAATGGTATGTAGTAATTCAACTGGCCACCTCTAGACTTGTTATTTAATTTGGGTCGCCATTTTCACCATTTCTAGCAAGCAATGGTGGGGGCAGTAAGAGAGATTTAGGGAGGGCGAGAGAGAGATTAAAATGGAGCACTCCCACATGAGGATTGACGGAAGGGGAAAGGGTCTATATGAAGACTCATGCATGGTGGGGCACGAGTGAAGAAAACCATCATTAAAGTACATTATTAATTATATTAAATGAATGTCTTGAAGTGTGTTTGAAATTGCATTTGAAAGTATTTTTTGTTCAGAATTATATTAAAATAAAAAAAATAAATTTTTTTAACATGCACATCAAAATGATATAAAATCACTAAAAATATTTAATTTGAAATGAATAATATTTTTTTAAAAAAACACTTTTAAAACGTAAAATCAAATATCTCAAGATAAACAAGTTGAGAAACCATGAGGACCACATTTAAGCAAAGATCTAAAGGTAGAGTCTTTCCATCCATGATTAATAACTTAACCAACCATGCTTTTAAAGGCAATGTCCCAAATTTTTTCTTTCTCCTGGGCACTTAAAATTCCAAATTGGTAGGCCCTGTGCTCCTCCATTGCTCCTCCTTAAAGCTAAGTATAATCATTTCCCCTTTTCAATATCCTCCCAATGAGTCTCTTTTAAAAATGATTTGTATATTACTTTCAAAGTTTTAGCTTGCGATCCATCCAAGCAAAAGTCACACTCTTATTTTCACATCAAATATGGTGGATGATTTGCATCAATCAACAGAATATTTCCCTCCCTCGCTTTCATCCTCGACAAACTATTCTCTCTCTCTCTCTCTCTCTCTCTCTCTCTCTATATATATATATATATATATATATATATATATATATATATATATATATATTTATCAAATTTTGATATATCCATCTACGTATACATATAAAACACCATACCAAACCATACTCGAACAAATATACCATTTTCCTGTTTATGTTTCTAACTAATCCGTGAACTTTCATGTTCTTAGACAAGGACCCTCTTTATTTAATACGCTGCAGTGTAGTGGATTACACTATTCAGTCAGTATGTACGGACAATAGATACGGTATCGTGAAATAATCAAAGAAGAAGAACACTCACGTTTATGAAACTAGATTTCATAATCAAGTAATCTCAAGGACTTAATTATTAGCCCGACAAAAGGGTGAATTATAGAGGAGCACATGTATATGCTTCCGGAGCCCTGAAATTACCATACCAGTTCTGGAAATTATATTGTTGAAAGAAAAAAATTAGTGAGATTCACGAAATACCGATAGGGGTTTGTGAATGATAAAAATAATTAAGACCCTGAAGCCAAGCCGAAGTGCACACTGTAATTTCCAATATACACATGTGCGTGTGACAATGATGAAGCACTTGAAATTCTTTAGCTCTATGAATAAGAACCCTCGTGCTCTTTTTATTTGAGAAAATCTTACATGAACTTAGCCAGTTGAGCCAAAATTATCTTAATACGTATGAATTGTGATGGACCCTTCTATTTACGATCTATCTGAGTCTTTTTTCTTACACTGCTAGGTGGTAAATCAAGATCGATGATATGATCGATTTGGTCCAATTAACAGTGCCCATCTTCTTCTTCTCCTTCTTTTTTCCCTCAATGAACCAATTTTTTCATCCAGGATGTGTTTGTTTTACGGATAGGCTGCTTGTAGAATTTAATTTTTAAGATAAAATCATGAATACTTAACTAACGGGGCAGCTGATGAATAAACTTGCCACACTAGCTTAGCGAAAACAAGTATTGCAAAAAATGAGCTCAATATATACGGATAATGAGCAAAACAAGTAGATAACTGTCGATTATGATTAAATGCTAAGAAATGTAAAGCCTGCTCACGAGCTCAGGTCTTATCAAGGATTGAGTTGTTGTAGATCAACAACCAATTGGATTTAGTGATGTTAACCATGTTACGTATAGACGTTATTCTCACACAATTAGCACATAATTTCTTGATAATTAAGCAAGGGGACAAAATTTAGTCAAACTGCTTAAAGTGTATTAATTAGACCCACTGCATTACGATAAAATCAAAAGTCCTTGTCAATGTCTTTCTTTTATCTTGTTATTTAAAAAGGAAAAAATAAAGAAAAAGAAAACAGTTTGTAAGTATGAGGAGCTGATCAAATAATGCTATTTTCATAGGAATATGATTTCAGTTCATGCATTACGTGAGGCAACCGTCACCAATATTTATCACAATGATTGAAGAATATTAGGGATGAATTCTTTTCTAAACTACGAATAAATACAGGAGAGTATTAAGGAAAATCAAAATTAATTGATTTCATTTTCACGAGGTCTCTGGATGTTCCCTAACTAATCAAGAACGGGCCTCGTAGTTATAATGTTTTCTTCTGTTAAAATAATGGTATCGAATAATTTTGAGCATAAACGGTTATTGGGATTTCTAAAAAAGTCTTTATTATATTATTATTCAATGGAAATGAAAAATACCTATTTTTTTATTTGATTTTTAGTGCTTTTTTTTTTAATTCAAGAATTTTAAGTTTTAAGACATCCCAAATTAGCAATAATTAAGTTTTTTTTATGCGAGAAAACCTCACATTTGAAAAACGTATTTTGTGGGCCTATGTGAGCAAGTAAAATTTTGGTTGTTTTAGTTTCATAGAAGAGGTGCACATCCTGACTCGAACTCGAGACTTGCTGTCCATATCGCAAGCTCTCTACCATCACGTCACGTCACTTGCGAATAATAATTGAGTTTAAAACTGGTATAAATGAGCTCCCAATGATAAAACATTTTATTTTGTGATGGTATCGTCATTAATATTGGGTGAAACCTAATAGAGGAGCCCTCAGTCATAGATCATGTGGGTATGACTATAAGAAATAATAATGTGTCAATCTAAAAAAAAATAACAAATAATTTATTTAAATTACCAATAATTTCAAAAGTACTTGTACATATCCACCAAATTAAACTATCACTAATCCGATCATTGCATCAGTGAGCTTGGCAAGCGTGAATATAATAAAATTTTAAGGACATATTATTTTGTTTGGCATTTAAGACAATTAAATCTAATGTTTAACAATTGGTGGTGTGACTGTAAGAAATCATGGGACGAGTAACGTTTTTCCATTCTATCTAGGTATATATTGGCAAAATTCTAGGCCTAGCTCTTTAACAGCAGAGTTCATGTTAACAAAAACATTACTGGGCACTCCTGAAGTTGTTTTTATTTTCTCATATAATCATACGATTCACCATTAAGTTTATGAACGGTTCCCATCATTAATTAATCGATTTGATTTATACAAATTGAGATAAACAATATATACAAGTATCGGGAACAAATACTAAGTATCATTTTGTGTTTCTTATAACAGTGAATACAACATTAGAAGTAAGAAGTGAAATTCATGAATTAAAACTTGTAAAAAGAAAAAGAAAAATCAATACTTCGATTACCATAAAGTAGAACTCGAAAAAACGAATAGATCAATTGCTCCTAGCTACTTGTAATTAAGCTGTAATCATTAGTTTGCGCCCGTTATTTGTGCCGCATTAATTGGACAAGTTTTGTGAGGGTTTCGCCGCAGACGATGGCAGATCATCAACTTGCAGGGAAAAAAAAACCCTATCCCTCTGCTTGCAACTTACAGATCATCATCATCATCATCATCATCATCATCGATCACACTCCTCGAAGAAAAAAAAAGAGACACACACAGAGCCCACTTAACGTTTAAATGATTTTCTCCAAAGGTGCATGCATCTCCTCATTGCTCTAATGTGTCACCCTATAATTGGGGATTTAGATGATGGCACAATCCCGAGGGGATATTACAAAATCTTTCCTTGAGAGAGAAAGATAGGAATAGCTAGGTCTGTGAAACGACCTGCACTGCCTTTAGGGTACCTACGTGAGTTTTGGTTACGTAATACAACTCTTAACTCTACGTAGAAAATAGTAAACCCAGACCCCAATCTTGAGAGAATGAGAAATAATAGCTGATGAAATGTCATTTTAGGGTTAGATGAATATCCTGGGGCCCTTTGCATGGACCCCATCTTGTTTCGATCCATGTCGGCTTCCCTCTGTACTTGTGTTACTTTTAAATGGGGAATAGAGTGGCCAATAGTTCTTGTCTAGCCCCAGAAATAACCTCCTCCTTCTCCAACTCTCTAACCAAACTCAAAGAAACAACAGAGGAAGAAGAGATCGATAAGAGACATATCATAATATGGGTCACCATTCTTGCTGCAACCAGCAAAAGGTTAAGAGAGGGCTTTGGTCACCTGAAGAAGATGAAAAGCTCATCAGATATATCACCACACATGGCTATGGATGCTGGAGTGAGGTTCCTGAGAAAGCTGGTACTTGCCTCTCCATCTCTCTCTTAACCACTTGTTTTTTTGTTTAGTCTCCCCGGTAGTAGAGAGCTCTGTTTAATTTCTTGTTTAATATAGGCAAATTAATCAGGAAATGATTTCTCTCTTTTATGGCTTGGACATTTTAGGGCTTCAAAGATGTGGCAAGAGCTGTCGTTTGAGATGGATTAATTACTTGAGGCCTGATATAAGAAGAGGAAGATTTACTCCAGAGGAGGAGAAGTTGATAATTAGCCTTCATGGTGTTGTTGGAAACAGGTTCTTACTATAAGCTACATAAAATTGGCACCTGCAATTACAAGTTTGATCATTTATACGCAGAGATTAATTAATATTAATTTCAAGCTGGTCATCATAGAATGCACTTACAATCGAGCATAAGCTCTTAATCACTTCTTACGGATTTTCAGAAAAGAATAGGACAAGTGCTCTAAAATAATCTCGAGACTTCCCCCTGGGGAAGCTTATTTATTCCCTTTTTTAATGGAAACTTGAAGAGTAAGTTTTGACATGAGTTTCTATATATTTTTTTTATTCAAAAAATACGCTAGCTAGAAGCAACCACAAAATTGATTAATGCTTAAGTAGTTCCATAATTAAGCACCTATATCAACCGCATTATGGGAGACGTTGAGAAAGCAATATCAGAAGTTGTAACATAGGTTTTCAGTTGGGAATTCAAGCCTGTGTGAGCACTAACTCAACACCGTAACGTTTGTCTTTTCCCTTTCTCTTTCTGTAAGATATTTTATTAAATCATGTTGGTATTACTTCAAATCCTAATTGCTTCTCTAAATCCAGACAGGTTAACTAGCTAGCTAATTGATTAATTGCCTTTTTCTGTTGTTTTGTAATTTACGACTAGTCACTAGCTAGTTTTGTGGTAAATTTTCTTATATGCTAAGTTGATCAATTGTAGATGGGCTCATATTGCAAGTCACTTGCCTGGAAGAACAGACAATGAGATAAAGAACTATTGGAATTCTTGGATCAAAAAGAAGATACGAAAGCCTTCAGCACCTGCAACAATAACCAATGCAGCTACCAGTACTGATCATCCAAATATAAATTATGCCTCAAACCAACTAGATTTAGGGCACCAAGATTTGACAAGGCCACAAGTTCAAGAATCCCTATTTTCTTCTTCAGCTCCCTTATTTATGTTCGACACCAGTACTACCTCACTTGATGGAATTGTGGAAAGCAGTGTACGTGGGGAGTTTTTTCATGATTCGGCAAGCTTAAACACTGAAAATACTTGGAATTCAAGCCAGCACCATCAAGTTCAAGCAGTACTGCCCCCCCAAGCAACTTTCAGTACTATTGGAATGGATACAAATTACTTGCCTCCTTTGATTGACAACATGGAGAACATGGTGCCTATTGAAATGCAATCCTGTAGCATGAATGACGAAGGAGAGATATCATTGGAATGCTTGCAGAGGCAGGAGTTGAATATTGAATGGGTGGAATCCCAGCAATGCTCAAACTTTCTATTTTGGGATAATGTTGATGGACCACTTGGTGGAGAAGAGATTGCACCTAATTCATCAAGTATGGGAGCTGCTACACTCTCTTCTTTCCCTTCATCTCTATAAGATATTTATATTAATGGTGAAAACTGCCTCTCGTCTCTCCTTCCTCTTCATCTTTCTATAGAGCTTTCAGAATGGTCCAGGGCTTTCAGGCTTTTGAAGACAGTTTGTTGATTTCTTTTCTTTCATTTCTACCCCTCCTTTTAACCACCACAGGTGAGATTGTGAAAATTGAGGCAATGAAAACAGATAAATGCATAAGGATGCATGTAATCTTGTTTTCTTGGCGTTTGGAAACAGATCAGAGGAAAGAATAAAGGCAATGCAACAGACCCCAGCAGAGTTTGATCATAATTATGGTGATGTCAACGAGTGATTTTTTTTTTCTTTCACTTTTTCAAGAATTTTGAATAACAGCTCTAATGGATTTCGTGTATATCTTTGTTATGACAAGCTAATACAGTGGGAAAACAAAGAGTTAAAGGAGGGCATGCATACCAAATGCTGAAATGTAATTTAAGAAATGATTATGGATCGATCATTGAATGTTGAATGTTTTTGAGTTTTGACGATACTATCGAGGTAAGCTATCCAACCATGATCATGGCGGTCTTTCTAATCCAAGAATTGGTTAAGGAGTATAATGGCAGTGAAATATACCTTCTTCTTTGGTGCTTTAATTCAAAATTAAGATACTGAAAAGATATTTAATTGAAGGCGAATGGCTTGTAAAAATAAACTGGGATATAATAAATTGTGTTTCGACAATTAGATTATATATTGAAGCTGTCAATAACATACATAAATGTTAAAGGAAGTCGAATTTCTCAAA
Organism: Salix viminalis; assembly: GCA_029228465.1. Lineage (NCBI taxonomy): Eukaryota > Viridiplantae > Streptophyta > Magnoliopsida > Malpighiales > Salicaceae > Salix > Salix viminalis. Next base: position 5,409,088 of record CM055428.1, read on the forward strand.
CACGAACAATGTTTAAAACCCAAGGAACAACATGCATGCTTGAGATGTTTCAAACATTCGGTTCAATCCAGTTAGGTAATCCCTCAATTAGATATAAAACATTCAGGATAAGATTTACAATTAAGGATATCATCCCATCCTGCATCGAGTTGATGGCCTAGGATTAACCTCATAAGGATGCCCCCTCCTCAATTCTCAACATTTGTCTTTCTAAAATAAAATGCATCAAGAAATTTGGAGTTACCTATATTGTCGTTAAAGGGACGGACATATAATGGATTTACATTCAGCACTAACATCGTGAAGTCCCAAAAAACATGACGTGATGAAAAGAATTTAAAATTTATAGGTTTCGAGTTCGAATAATAACTTGTATTTCTTATAAGAGTCTAGGATAATCAAAATTTTATTCGCTCACTTGAGTCAACAAAATATATTTTCCAGAGATGAAATTTTCTTGAATTAAAAAAAATAACATCATGAATAAAATCAATAAATTACGTCTTGCTTCAAGGTGGTACGTAGATGATCAACTTATACACCGTTAATTTCATGTATAAAACATGAAAACCACTAACTAAATCGATTATACGTATTCACTGTTAGACGGACATCTTTCGACATAGTAAAGGAGCGTACAGTTGATGTTTATGGAGCTAATGATGACGACGTCGTCCTATTTGCTCTCTGTCAAATGATAACTTTCATTATAACCATGGTTGTCCTGATATATTCCTTCAAGTGTTGCGGTCCTGTTATATCAATATATATATATACCTGCTCTATGTCATGTTTTGTGTTGCATGGCTCATTTACATGGTAGGAGGTCATGCATGCTTCTCAATCTTCAGAGAAATTTGCTTTCAATGTCTTATCATCATCACTTTCTCCCAAGTTCAGCCTGTGTTAATCAGTGTGACAAAATTGCAACATCTCTTAACAGTAATGATTATGTAACAATATTAATGCAACAACAACATTGATAATCATATCCTAGGGCAGATATACTAATGATCGTTGGTTGTAATTAAATGCTTGAAGTCATGATTTATTTGCGCACCTAGCAACCTTTTTTTTTATCTTTTTTCTAAAAAATCTTACTAAATTGAGGCACTTTAATGAAAGCATTTTAATTCTGAACTAGCATCACTCATTGAGAAATCCCGAGTCCTTTTTATGGGGTTTTGGCTCACACGAACCAATTAAAACTCTTTATAATTAATTTTGAATGGGAATAAATCGTTGCTTATTAATTTCAGGAACAGGAGCTCGAGTTATCAATTGAAGTCCCCTAGTTTAGTGATAAAGAAATTGAAATTTGTCTTATATGTTTTGAGTTCAAGTTAAGACATGCTCATCTTATAAGAGTCTGAGACAATCAGAATTTTACTTATTTAATTCAAACTCATAAAAAATATCTAAAAAGAGATGAAATTTCTTCAAATCTAAAATAAAAAGTTATCAGTTCAAGCAATTTGGGAGTGAATTAAAACATGGATGTAGCAGTTTTTAGCACCCAAGCTTTAATTTAAATATCCTACCAAGTACATTTGTCGTGTTTGAGGTAAAATGATAAATCATGCTAACCTAGTACTCGTACACCTTTAATTTTAAATTGAATGACTATGATTTTAATAGTTTTAATCCAAAATATTTACAATTTTATTGTTTCAGATTTTAATTCTCAAGTTTCTTTTTCCTTACAGAGTTTTGAGTTGGTATGTTGTTTTTTAAGCTAACTTTTCATTTGAAAGCATAAAGAGTCTCACCCTTCCCTTAATCCTTGTAAGTGTCTTTGTTATACCGGGACCTTTTCCTCTTCTTGAAGCAATCAAATTACTTCTACACACACACTCCACATGTAAAATAAAATAAAATAAGGTGAATTATTCAAAAAAATTAATATATAGTTTGAATGCAAGAATATTTTGCATAATTACTTTTTATAAATTCCATTGTATAACGAGAATCACTATATTGACTGGAATTAAAATTCAGTCCTAAAAATCCATAAAACCCTATTTCTCCCAAACTTAAACCCTTTTAAAAATCAGTTTTCACAATTGTTTTTTTTAAAAAAAAATTGTTCATATGTGGAACAAACCAAATATATATATATATATATAAAAAAGGTCCGAAGGCCAGGATTAAATCTTATCGAATTTGGCTCAATCAATTCAATTATCAATAAAACTAAATCCTATTATTGTAATCAAACCATCCATCAATCAAAACCTTTAATTATTCATAATCAAAGAAACTATTGGAACCTATTAGCATCCTCCTACCAGCACCAAGACCCTAATCATTCCATAAACTGATGTTTATAAACCTTTTAGTCCCTCTAAAATATAAGCTTTATATATATTAGTAAGCCCAATTCAAATGCCGATCTGTTTAGTCACCACCACCAACTACTCACGGCGACCATCTGGGTTGAATTTTTCATTGATAGTGCCAAGTGGTTGTCGTCGCAGAATAATGGCTAATTGTGGTGGTTTTGCTGGTTTTTGGTAACAGAGGCTAGTAGTAGTTGTTGTTTTGGATTTCTTAAATGGTTGAAATATAGTGCTGGTTTTACCACCTACTTCTATATATGGAACTGATTCACATAAAAGTACCAGGTCAAGAGAAAGGATATGAAGTTGTGTGTGATGGAACATCTCAGGTTTTTGTTGTGCGTGTTTCTAACTTATTTACTATGATCAATTAGTTTGTAGAGGTAAATAAAAAGTACTTTAATTATTTGTAGGATAATTACAAAACTTTGATGGTAGAAAAACATTGAAAGAAATGATCATTTGACTAACTGTTGTTTCTAATAGATTTGAGATAAATCAGGTTTATGAGTTGTCTATGGCATTTCTTTTTTGAGAAGCGGACATAGTTCAGGTATATTAGGTACACCATCCTCTAGCTCTAGAATTTCAATGTGCATTATGATCAAATTGTGGCTATGAGACAAATGATTGAAAAATGATGAGTGGCTTAGCTTTTTTCCATTTGAAAACAAGTGTAAGAGATCGAAATGATCATGACCATGCAAGCTATGAGTTTTTCTCCATCCCTCCCACAACTTCGACCATATTTTATGCATTATACATGATGTTTTGCTGCACTTTTAAGAATGTTGAAAACAAAGTTTTTCAAACTATCAAGTATCTAGTTAGGATAGACCTACTTTGTCAATATATTTTATGTATGTTACAGATATCTTATATGTTTTGCATAAATAGGTGTGGTCCATATTATTCTAATGTATATAGTGTGGAAAAATATAATAATAAATAAAAATCTAAGATATAGTTTAGATAAAATTACGTTAAAGAGTTGAGATAAGATTTTTTAAGGTTAATAATTTTTGCGTGGAATTCTGCAGGTGATATCATTTTGACAGAATTTGTGTATCTTACCAATGTAATATCCAGGTGGTAATATTCAATTTTCTAATAATGCTTTTTTATAGAATAGATATTCAGTTTAAGAGTTAGGATTTAAATAACATATTCCATTTTGATTCTTCGGCATGCCCTACAAATACAGGTTTCTATCAAACTTTCTTGCAATTTGTCATTTTGGAATCGATAAGGAAATTTTAACGTGAAAAGATTATGGATGAAATCGTTCTTGCTCCAGACAGTGCTTCTCAAGATGAAGTGTATTGTCTGCAGTAAGTAGATCGTTTCTCACCACTGATCGATGATGCTCATAAACTCATGCAGAACTTGGATTGCATTGTTATTTACACAGATGAAAGCAAAACAGGGAAACCTGAATCCAAAACGCAACAGAACCACACTCCAAAGGGAAACAGAAACAGAAACTCACTAAAAAGACACCGACATTACTACTGGACCGTGTTTTTTGTCTGATGCCAGTGGCTGTTATACTTTCGTCAACTTCTTGCATCTTGCTCTCCTCTTTTGCTGCCTACTCCAAGTGCTGGCATCAGTGCGTCCTCTCCGCCGGCCTCGTCTTCATCAATGCTCAGACCCAACTTCAGCATCCTGTGAATCCTTGCCGAAAATGTGTTCGGATCATCGAGACTGAACCCAGAAGAAGTCAACAGTGCTGTCTCATAGAGCAAAAGCACCAGGTCCTTCACTGATCTGTCATTCTTATCCGCCTCGGCTCTCTTTCTCAGTTCCTCCATGATCAGATTTTCTGGGTTGATCGCCATAATCTTCTTGCTAGACATTTCAGAAGCCATGCTCAAAGCTTGGGCTTTCATGATCCTTTCCATGTTAGCACTCCATCCATGTTCAACCGTAACCAAAAAGCAAGGAGAGTCCACAGGTCTATCAGATAGCATTACTTTCTCCACCCTGTCTCCAAGGATTTCCTTGATTGTCTTGCACGAGTTCTCAAAAGACTGCTGCTTCTCTTCTTTCCTCCTTCTCCCCTCCTCGTCGTCTTCAACTTTTAGCCCTTCCTTGGTCGCTGACCCGAGATTCTTGCCATCAACTCCTTCATTTGTGACACAACATACTCATCAATGGCATCCACCATGAAAAGAACTTCATACCCTTTCCTCTTGAGATTCTCAAGGAATGGGGAGTTCTCGCATGCTTTCTTGCTCTCACTAGTGATGTAGTATATGTATTTCTGTCCTTTTCATTCTTGTAAAATAGTCGTTTAAACTGGTCATCTCATCACCACTTACATCAGCAAGTCGGCAAGCTTGGTTCTGTTTTGGTTATCTTCATGGATACCCAATTTAATGTTCTTAGAGTTCTTAGAAAGCATCATAGAATTTGTTGTAGTCTTGTTTATTCTCAGCTATCTCATTGAACTTCTCAATACACTTCTTCACCAAATTCTTCCTGGTCACCTTCAGAATCTTGTTCTGCTGCAGCATTTCACGAGAAAATTTAAGCGGCAGATCATCAGAATCCACAACACCCTCTATAAATCCTGGATATTCAGGAATGAGCTCTTCACTGTTGTCCATAATGAATACCCTCCAACATAAAGTTTGATGTTGTTCATTTTCTTCCTTGTGTCGAAGATATCAAATGGAGCTCTTTTGGGAACAAAAAGGAGTGCCTTGAAATACAGACAGAAAAAGTGCTTCCAAGCAACAGGATTCTCCCAATCATTGGTGAGGCTCTTGTAGAAGGAGGCATATTCCTCCTTGCTGACTTCCTCAGGTTTGCGCATCCAAATAGGTTTCTGTTTGTAAGTTTCCATTCATGGATCACTTATTTCATCTTCTTCTTGTTATTTGAATCCTTTTCTCCACATCACCTTCCTCTTCTTTTGTGGTTTTCTCATCTTCATCATCACTGACCTCTTTCTCAATAGTCTTCTCAGTCCACAGGTAAATTGGGTAGCTAATGAATTCAGAGTGCTTTCTAACAAGGTCCTTCAATCTCCTCTCTTCCAACTGCACCAGGGCGAGACCAAATTGAATTGATATCGTTACAGGGAAAGAAAATGTATAGATCTAAACCCCATTTCAACATGACATGTATTCAACTGTAGAATTTGAGGCTTGAGCTCCCAAGCTATCATGGTTTTAAATACAGAACCCAAGACCAAACACCGAATATAAAGATTCTAAGATTAAAATCTCAATTTTGCTAACCACTCTGTTATCCTGGATTGACTAAAACCTCGATCTTGTTAACTAACCACTCTGTTATCCCGAATTCTATTAATCTCAGGATCTAAAATAATACTACTGCAAGTTGTTCTAATTGTTACCTGATCATCTTCGAGGAATAGAGCGACTTTTTTACCTCTACCCAAAGGCTCTCCATCAACATCCTTCCTGACAACGAAGGATCCCCCAGCTTGAGAGTCCCGAACTTACTGATCATCATCATTGTGCTTAGTGAAAACAATCACCTTGCCAGCTACAAGGAAGGCCGAGTAAATACCAACTCCGAATTGTCCAGTCATGATCACATCAGCCCCAGCCTGTAATGCCACCATGAATTCCTTTGTCCCGGACCTTGCAATTGTACCCACATTGTTCACCAAATCCAAGAGCACAATTACCAGTTCTATTAAAGCTGACCATACAGAGACAAGTACAGAACAGGTTTCAAATTCACCATTTGTGTAATTTAACATCTACCTGCATTAGTCATGCCAGCTTCACTGTCAGTAATAGACAGGGTCCAGTTAACCTTGTCAGGGAAAATCCTGATGAAGAGCTCACGATGCGAATCAAGATTGCTCTTATCTGTCAAGCTCTCAAGTATTATCTTGTACAGTGCCTAGAATTAAAACAACAAATTACTCAAACAATTCATTAATCCCGGAATCCAGAAAATCTCACCCCTCTTTCTTTTTTCCCCTCCTGCATTCTGCTACCGAGAAAATAGAGAAAACTTAGTATCACAAGGTCTTGATTAATAAAATGAAAAATTGAAAACAGTTCCTAACACCCACAAAAAAAAAGGTCTGCTAGCTTTCTTGATTCCCGTTAGTTAGCAATTCTTTTCTCTTGTAACAGCCAAACATGGGAGTAAGAACAACAAAAAAATGGAGGGGTTTAAAGTCCTTCACGTACATCAGAAGCATTGCCAATGAGTTCACGAAGGAAGATTTCCTTGTTGCTATAAAAAAGTATTGATTATAAGACTAGGGAAGCTGGTTTATCTGAGCCTGGAACGCAAACACCACAGTGTCTTCCATCTTCACGTCTTCCATTTGATGATTCTATAAAACATAAAAAAACAAGAAATATACGACTTTGCAGCAACCAGGTCGCGTTAGTTGGTGATGGAGTAGAGTGGTTTATTGGCTTTTGGATGATAACTCTTGAAAGATAGAGAAGACAAATAAAAGGGTTCTTAATATTTGCACGTCTGTAAGAGAGAAAAGAGCTATGGAGGCTTCAGTTGGTGACATGGGAGAGCACATGGAAGGGTTTTGGAGTTCATTTTCCCGGGTTTCGATACACCTCTCCTCCATGCTTTCCTTTGGAAAACGTCACTGTGTTTTGGAATCAGGTAGCTGAAAAGACAAAATCAAGGTGTCGGTGCTTTTAGGCCCAAAGATTTGTGTCTCAATTTTTGTAAAATGTTGGGTCCCAATCAATTGTTTATGGGCTGAAACTGGATCTGCTTTCCAGAAGGCCGATGTAAATTCAAGATCCTCAGCCTCACCAGGGCAGCTCATAATGCAACAAGCTCACCTTTTTCCTTCCAATCTTATTGCAGTCATTACTCTCCTTTTCCGCTTGTCGTTGGGTTTTTACAGGCTCTCAAGTATTTAACTAATGATACTTTTGACTTGATAATTAGGTAAGAGATAAGCCATTTGCACCAAAACTATATAAAATCTGTGAAAAATGTATCTTTAACAAGTGGTAAATCTAAGAAATGAAGAGGATTTGAAACGGGGTTTTCCATCCATCTCGCAACGATTATCCTTCCAATCAATATCTATAGCTCATCTTAATCAAAAGATAGTCAATCAACAATGTATCATATGGTATGTATTCAGCTTTAAATCTACCCAGTTGTCCCACTCATCCTTTTGTTGATGCTATAAACTGGCTAAACTCATATTTTGTCAGCCTGTAATGATCTGGATTCATTCTTCTGTGAATGGATTTTCTTATGAGATTGACAATCATCTCATATTTCAAATTCTCTTCCGCTACCTGGCATTATCCGGTGAAGGCAACCGGGCAATGAATGCCATGAATCCTCTCCAACAAACTAAAAGGACATTTCTCTTTTGCTGTAGTGTGCGTGTTTGCTACATCGGCATCAAAATACGGAGGAAATGCTGAGTATGTGGACATTAATGATGGGATAAGCATGTGCACGGAAAGGCAAGGCAGTAGAGATTGCTGTCATGCTATACCTGCCAGGTAAAAAAGAAAGCAGGGCGTGAGGGATTGAGAGGCGAATGCACATAAAATCCCATGACCCTGCAACCACCAAATCCATAAAGCAGAGAGTTTATTTCTGGCAGATCGATCTGTGGATATGCTTTGACACTTTCTAGAGCTCACACATGTACACTGATTTTAAAGTAAATACTGAACAGGCTGATGATCACATAATCACCAAGACAAACGAACGCGAATGATGAACTCCATTTTGTTTTTGTTTTATATATATAATATTTTTCTGATGATGTATTCTACGTGGTCGCGGGAGTACAATCAAGTATTGCTTTAGCAACCTGAGAAATGTGTCCAAAAACATGCGTGAAAGAACATAATATCTGTTTTGCAGGTTTTAAATTTGAATTATGACATGCTTATTTTGTAAGAGATTGGGATAACAGATATTTTACTCTTAATTTAGACCTGTAAAAACCCCTTAAAAAAGGGTGGGTTTTCAAAAGTAAAAAAAACTAAGAAATGTATTTGGTCAAAGAAAGAAAAGCAAATAAAATTTGACCATCTTTTTCATTTAAGAAAGACTATAATTCTTGGTCTTGCTGAGAAACTGTAACGAAGGTGAGGATAAAGAAGTAATGACTTGTCTACGCTACCTGAATCATTCAGCAACAATATACATATATATACACACACACACACTATTTTCTTTACAGTAAATATTTTAAAAAATATATATAGACACAACACGCAAAGAGAGTGTAATGTTCTAAATTTCTTGACCTTCGTTATTGTTTTGAAGATGAAGAAATCATCGCCCAAGATAAAAGAAAAAATTGTAAATAGGGATGGGAATTGTTTGCATGTACCCGAAGTTTTGTCTTCATTTATCTGAACGAAAGCAAGTGTGAAGGAATTTTCCTCTCTATGAATGTGAGGCGAAAGCGAATTATTTGGATTTGGAGACAGAAATTGATGAACCTCTCTCTATATATATAAATATATGCTCCGGGTTATTTATAATTTTATCACCATATATTCTAGAATAACTTGTAGTTTTTTTAATATTTCTTAGATTGATTATTTTTTTATATAAATATAAATATTTTATTTTTCATGACTGTACCTATATTAATAAAAAAATAACTTAGACGTTCAATTGAGGTGGTCTATGATGGAGGTAAATAACTTATACGGATATTTGAAAAGTGATTTTAATATAAATAGAAACTAATGTGGAGGCTATGAGATGTCCATACAAGTGGAGAGAGGATCCATAAATCTAGTGTGTGTGTTTTGAAATAGTAGTAGTATAATAATAATAATAATAATAATAATAATAATAATAATAATAATAATAATAATAAAGTAATTGAATAACTCGTTATTTCTAATCACACTAATTAAATTAATTACAAATCAATATATATATATATATATATATATATATAAGTAGCTATATTAAAAATTATTTTAATATAGTTAGTTTTAATATAAATAAAATCATGTTTTTCAACGGGAAATTACTTTCAAATAATTTAAACTACTAAATTTAGTCCACATGAAAAAAAGAAAAATCCAAAACAAACTTAAAAATAATAAAAAGGTTCAATCATATTAGTTTTGAATGATAAGATGTAGTGGATATAAAGTTATTTTCCACAACAATAGTTAAAATATAAGTAATTTATCTAAAATATGATGGCTAATTTTGATATAAATAATTGGTCCTAAAGATATCTTAGACAAAGAAGGAGAAAAAAAGAAGAAGGGAAGGCTAAAAGCATAAATAATAAAAAAGAAATAACGTGTAAAGATTTTGAAATGACGTATTAAAATCGATGGATAGGTGGCATGCTATGGCTGGCTGCGAGGCGGCTTTCAAGGTGGGTGTTAAAACGTAGTAAATCAAGCCATTCAAAAGTTTCATTTTTCTTTCTTTATTTGATAGGAAAAAAAAGTTTGAACGTTAGAAAAGAAAAGGTCAGCTTCATTTCACGGACACTCAAACCTTCATTGAACCCAAGAAAGCTCTCTGCTTTTTAATCAACTAGGCAACAACAAAAGTTTCCATTTCTTTTCTTCATTCACTCTGAAAAGGAAGACCGGACATCAAAAGGAAAAGAAGAGATTTTGCGAGAGAGAAGCTTGGCTTTATGGCTGCTACAAGTACCACCAAAGAGTCTAACAGCTCTGGTTCAACATCAGAGGGAGGAGGAGCTGGTCATCACCATGGAAGTAAAATAAAAGGAGTCTCAACTCACGGAGGTCGTTATGTTCAGTATAATGTTTATGGTAACTTGTTTGAGGTTTCTAGCAAGTATGTCCCTCCTATTAGACCTATTGGTCGTGGTGCTTATGGCATTGTCTGGTAAGTGTTTTCTATTTCTGGGTTTTGGGGTTCTACTAATTTTTTTATTGGTGTGATTTCATTAACCTTTGTTTTGATCTTTTAATTGGGGTTTTTAACCTGTATGGGAAATGGGTTTTGGAGGGTTCAGTATCTTTTGTTATTGGGCTCTTTTGGCTGTCACTTCTATGGCTATAGAAGCTTTCTTTAATTAATTAATTGAACATCCTTTTTATTTGTTTTTTATTTCATAAAGATGCTTCTTTTATTCAATCTATGATTCATGTTGCTGAAATTGAAACTTGGGGTAAATTTGCTGAATTTTTGTGTGTTAATTTATCTCATGCACACAGCTGTTGCTTGTGTGTTACGATCTTACTTTTTTTACCAGGTTATTTTAGTTTTTTTTCAGGCCCGTATAACTCTGTGTTTTCGAGAAAGATCATGACTTTTCGAGGAAAGATAGGCTAGTAGTTCCCAAAAATAAATAGTATCTAATGTATAATTTTGTGCTTTCTAAAGATCTTGACAGAATTCGTTGCATTTTTCTCATGCTAGTTTCAATTTGTTTCTATGGGATCATGATGAGTTGTCATTAAGATTCACTTTCATACCATGTAGGAGTTGCCAGTTCCATTTACACTTATCGGTGACTATATTGTTCTTTTCTTATCCTCAAGGCATTGTTTCTATATATGTTATATTTTTGGTGGTTGGAACATCAGTTAAGTATACTTTCTTGTTCCTCCACCTATCTGAAAGATTTCTTCATGTCCATTCATTAGACCAGTATATTGAGTGGTGGGCAGAGTGGTTCTTAACTTCTTATTGTGCATGCTCTTTTCAGTGCTGCTGTGAATTCAGATACGCATGAGGAAGTTGCTATAAAGAAGATTGGTAATGCATTTGACAACAGAATAGATGCTAAAAGGACACTGAGAGAAATTAAGCTTCTCCGACACATGGATCATGAAAATGTAAGCATGTAATTTACCTATGAGTTTTGTGGTTTCCCTGCTCGTTTTTGTGATGACCATTTCTCCCTAGGGTTAAATTCATGATACTTGTCGGTCACATATGACCTTATCACTTCTTTGCCTTTTACCTATATTAGTGTGTTCTCTAGTTGTTCTGCATTCATCGCTCTTCCATATGCCTCCTTGTGTGTTTAGATTTCCATTTCTTTCTTTTCTGCAGGTTATTGCTATCAGGGACATAATACGGCCACCCAAAAAGGATGCCTTCAATGATGTCTACATTGTTTATGAATTAATGGACACTGATCTTCATCAGATTATTCGTTCTGACCAAAAACTGAATGATGATCATTGTCAGGTAAGTCACCAAGAACAATGTTTTGGCCTTATACCTTGTGACTCTCTAAGTGAAAAACTTGATAGCTTATCTATGTGCTTGCTTGTTGTTCTTATTAGATTCTCTGATCACAAGTTCGAATCATGTAATTCAAATTTTCTTTTAATAAAAGGTACCATAATGATTCCTAAAACATGGGGATTTTTTCCCTGCTAGTGCTTGACTTTGCTGTGAAGAAATTTAATGAGAACAATTCCATATTTAGAATTTTAAAGAAGCCATGATAACTCATAATCTGTATAATACAGGCTTCCACATCCTTTTCCGGAGCTTCTTTGCAAAAAGATAAATGAATGCTTGCATTAACTAGATATCATAACAGTATGAAGTGCTTGGTTTCTAATGAAGAAAATTAATGAGAACAATTGGAAATTTTGAATCTTAAAGCACCATAACTCATAATCTGTATAAATTTAGGCTTCCATTTCTCTTTCTTGCGCTTCTTTGCAAAAGGTAAATGAATGCTCGGATTGACTAACCTGATGTAGGTAAACCAGGTTCTTTTGTTTCTTCCTGTTGCTTACTTTACGCAATTATAAAATAGCTAATGAACTCAAAGAATAATGTTGTTGACTCTTCAGTCTAGAATAACTAATAAGAATGCCAGCTTAAATAGATGCTGTCAGTAAAAGGTACTCTAAAGTTTAGAACAAAATAAAGTACCCAATATGATATTTGAAGTCATTTGTCAAAATGTTGAACTTGTGTACCAATATGATATTTGAACAGTCATTTGTCAAAATGTTGAACTTGTGTACCAATATGATATTTGAACAGTCATTTGTCAACATTACGTAGAAATTACCCATGTCAAAATCTGGAATTTTTAATCTTGTAGAGTTTGAGTTAATAATATGTCATGACTTGCTTGAATAAAATGGACTTTGACATTGTTTATGGGATTAATAGATTCTCATTGAACCTTTTGCAGTACTTCTTGTACCAGTTGTTGCGAGGATTGAAATATGTACATTCAGCCAATGTTCTGCATCGTGATCTTAAGCCCAGCAATTTGCTTCTCAATTCAAATTGTGACCTTAAAATTGGAGACTTTGGGTTGGCAAGGACAACATCGGAAACAGATTTCATGACTGAGTATGTGGTGACTCGTTGGTACAGAGCACCAGAGTTGCTCCTTAATTGCTCAGAGTACACTGCTGCAATTGACATTTGGTCTGTTGGTTGCATACTTGGTGAGATTATGACCAGAGAACCTTTATTTCCAGGGAAAGATTATGTTCATCAGCTGAGGCTTATTACAGAGGTATGCTTTTTGGGCCTCACGTGTAGTTAGTTTTTGCTGCATCTTCCTTTACACCTTTTATGCATTCTATGGTATAGGATATGTGGTTAAAACATATGGAAGGCTAGTCTGCTTTAGTACCTCTCGTCCCCTGCCACCTCCTTACTTCTCTATATTTCTTTCCAAGAAATCCTGCTTTGAGTATAGCTTGCCATAATGGTTGTGTCAAGTGACCTTCATACCACTAGTGAACATGAGGCTACTGATTTATATATAAGAGTTGGTGTTTAATCTTTTGTTAGATTGATTAGTAAAGGATGTGTCAATTTAGATATGAAAATCAACATCAGTGTTCTCGATGTGTGGTGGCTTGCAATAGTCACACGTCTCAAGATATTTGATTGCATTGTCTGTAAAGAAAACAGGTGATTGGTTTTTGACACATTGTTAGAGGCATCATGACATGCACCAAGGATGCTAGGCTGGGGTACTGTGAAATTCCTTATTCCTGTAATGAACAAACATATTTCTTGATTGTTTTAATTGTGATAAAACCTGAGGAAGAAAACTTGTTTATTTATTTAGTGTCACTAATAATCATCAATTCATTCCTTTTATTTTTGTTTAAAGTTGATAGGCTCACCTGATGATGCTAGCCTTGGCTTTCTGCGAAGTAATAATGCCCGAAGATATGTTAGACAGCTTCCACAATACAAAAGGCAAAATTTCTCGGCCAGGTTTCCCAGTATGTCTCCCGGAGCTGTAGATCTACTGGAGAAAATGCTTGTGTTTGATCCCAATAATCGCATCACTGGTATAAAGATAGAGTTCAAATTTTACTTAAGACATTTTTAAGCCGCGGCTTGTAGCTCTAGTCCTTTTTGTTTTTTCCTTCACTCTTAGATGGTCATGCTTCTTCATTTGTTTGCAGTCGATGAGGCTCTTTGTCACTCGTATTTGTCATCTCTCCATGACATCAATGATGAGCCTGTCTGCCCCAGGCCTTTTCATTTTGATTTTGAGCAACCATCATGTACTGAAGAGCACATCAAAGAGCTCATCTGGAAGGAATCAGTGAAGTTCTATCCGGATCCACCCTGTTAGGAGAAAAGGATTGTGCTGCAGAAAGATGTTGGGAAATGGAATAGCCTCTTCTTCGGAATGTCCTCCATTTGTCATTTTCTCGAGAAAACAAACACCACATTCTTAGAACCTAAAAGCTGAACTCATTTAATGATCACGAAGTTAGCATAACTTCAGGCACATATGGGTGCTTATATAAAATGTTAATACCTGAAGTGCATTGTAAAAGTAGAGTTGATTATCGTGAGTACTATAATTTGGGAATTTGATCTAGGAGCGAAGCAAAGATCATGTGTTGTATGATCATGATGGATCTAATATCTATTTTTCCCCTTTATGATTCTCCAATAAAATTGAGATGTTAATAAAAAGTGTTTGTTTTGCATTTTCGCCGTGTTTTGTAAACCATGCCGATGTTTGCTGGTTTCTTGGGTGTTGAAAACTAGCTGCAGAGCAGGCTTGTGTTGAGTGCTTAAATTTTGTAGATGTTCTTTTCTTCCCAGGATTGGTAGTTTGGTACGTGGTTCTTTCTCCAGTGAATGGTTTAACGAGACATCGGAAGGAAAATAAAAATACAGCGAAGCTGCAATTATTTATGTGATCATTACATATATTCCATGGAGTTTCAAGTTGAGTGCTGGGAATACTGTTTATCTCTTACCAGTAGGGTGCTTTACTTGAGCAGCCCGATAGTTTCCATGGATATTTGATTTATCATCTCAATAACCAAGTTTTATTTGATATATAAATTACATCATATTACCATGAGAACCAACGGAAACCATGTTCCAATGTACAGACTTTTTTCATGTCACCAACGATTCCTAAAGGAGGAGCACGTCTGAACCTCCATATTCTCAATTGGCGAGTTGTCTTCAGGATAATTGCATGCTCTAATCTTTCCTTGTCCCTGGTCTGGTAACAGATCACAAGGTTTTGGGGTCACTTCACTTGTAATCCCCGCAACATTAGAGCAGTTCCACTGAAGTTTTTTTGGATTCTGTGAAAGACTAATGGTCACATTAGACATGCAGATTCCAGTGAAGGGATCACCAGGTATGCCCTCTAGCCTAGCTGCCATTGTCACATTCTCGGCAACCACATCGCGATAATTGATATTCTGAATCACAGGAATTGCATTGGGATCGTAGTTGTTGTCAGGATGAGAACCATAATTTCCTGTCATCCAGAAAGACCCATTTCATTGTTTTCAATGTCATCCCTCTTACATATATATCTTTTACATAACCTCCTCTTCCGACAGCAGTTTTGATTCTAACACCTGATTCTGAATCAATAGCTGTGATGTCTTCTGCCCGGACATCCTCAATCCCCCCAGACATCTCACTCCCTAGTGCAATCACTGCGCTGGTCGGTGAAATGCATGTCAGCCTTCTGATAACAAGCCGCTTGGTAGGCATCCCAAAAGCAATACCATACTCATCCCAACCACTCTTAACAGCCACACAATCATCTCCGGACACAATGTAGCAGTCCTGAATTCTGGTATTTGTGCAAGAATCTGAAGAAGTTACAGAGCCATTAATTCAACCGTTACATGCATGCTCAGAATTTTCGGAATGACATTCTAGCATTCTTTTCAGTTTTATGGAAAAAGTACGAAGTATGTAAAACTGTTCTCGCTCTATACTCTATAGAATCAAATTCAATTTCTCCATGTTTACCTGGGTTGATCCCATCAGTATTTGGAGATCTCACTGGTGCAAGAATTGTCAAGCCTTGAACTACAACATTGCTGCATTGTATTTCATATATCAATACACATTCGTCCAACGGAAAATTTAAGGGAGGTATCAGCACCAGAGAAGTAAAGAGCAAAGGGTTTCAACTACAGTAACTACCATGGACAAGGAGAAATACCTGCAATAAACAGGATGAACATTCCATGATGGGGAGTTGATCAAGGTAAGATTGGATATTTGAATGCTAGTAGAGAACATGATTTCTATCAGGTAAGGCCTGGTGTAATTCAGCTTCCCGGCACGGAATTTTGTCCACCAGAGTTCACCCTTGACCATCGATTGTGCCATTGGCACCTGTAAAGCCGAATATGTTCGTAGTCAATATGTGAAATATTTTCCTCTGTACTTTAAAAAAAGAATTATTAATATTATACCTGTTATTACAACATCTGTGAGGTTGTTTCCAAAAATAAGACTGCTGAACCTCGCACCATCTGCATCTCTTCCTCTACCATAGGATGGCAGGGGCTCAATCAGTGGATATTCACTTTCATCCTGATGAAATGTTCAAAATGCAGGAAATATTAATTTATCATTTGTAAAGGGTAGTAGCTCCCCATACCTTTCAACAAATAGGAGGGCGACGGAAAGAAAGGCATCGCACTCGATCTTGTCACAACTCTTTGACGTTCATTCTAACTTGGGTTGTAGTAAATAGGGGACTCTCTAACTAAGATGGAAATACTGATATATCATTACTTTATTAGGATAAAATTAGGATAAATTTATAATATTTGCAAGCACCAGCAATGGAATTGAAAGAGCTTTGTCAGCTCTCTGAGATAAACGGGAAATTAACTCACAATACAGATGATGTTTTGTAGTGTTTTTTTTTCCACTTTTGTTTCTTTGATGTGGGATTCTATAAGAATCTTAACCTGGTGAAACTCATATTAATTAACCTAAATCGTTCATAACTCAAACAAGTTCCTATGACCGTACTATACCTTTCATCCCCACATCTAAAATTCTTTTTTTGGTCATTTTGCACCTCTATTTGTTCTTGATGATTCTGAAGTTGTGCTTGGTATATGAGACTCGGGCAAGATATCATAATACAACTTCATGCTTATACTGGTGTTTGCAGCAGGCAAGGAAAAGGATATATAAAAGCAATCTTTGTCCACTGTCATAATTCCATTTTTGTTCCACATCTCTGACCCAGTGACATTTACTCGCTAAACATATCAAACACAACAAAATTATATGGACAGAGAGTGGAACTGTTTAGATTGTGAAGCCGATAGTTTTCAATCAGGCTCCTTCAAGATGAACTTTCCAATTTAGATCCACGATATTTATTGCATAAGTTTCAGCTGGTAGTTGCTGGACCATATCAGCCTAGGAAAGTTAGTCCATTATCAAACTGAAATACTCTCAGCCACCATTATGAAAATAACATCATAATGGAGAAGAGCGAATTACTAATTGAGCCAAATTTCTGGCAAGAATGAAGAAATCAACTTCCAGGCATATAAACAAATTTATATTCGTAGACCGATATCGATTTAAGCCAGCAAGCATTGAAGAAAGGGCAGCTAAGTAAATGGAAGGAAGGGAAGGAAGAACAAATCAGCAAGACCAATTTACATTAAAAAATGATAAAGAAACTTGAGAAATTCTAACCTGAGAACCAAGAAGAACAGCATCTTTGTCAAGATAGAGAGTGAAATAACTGGTGAGATTGAAACTTCCGGTCAACCATCTTCCTGGCGGAACATAGAGTAAGGATCCACCTTCTGATGAGAACTGGCTCAAATGATCAATTGCAGCTCGAAAAGCCTCTGTGTTTACAGTTGTTCCATCTCCGACACCCCCAAAATCTGACACTGATGCACTATAAGCCCTGCAACTTATTGCTGCATACTCGAAACAATCCCGCTTCGAAGATTTTCTGCTCTCAACACCAATTGTACATAACAGTACCAAATAACCAAGTCCTACAATGGCGCCACTCACCTGTTCATTCAATTCAAGAATATGAAAGCCTGGTCAGAAAAACCATGCATGAAAATGAGATTTTTATTTCACTTCCATATTGTATAAGCAGAGCAAAAGGATATGTTACTGAAATCTCAGAGCATGATCATAAGAACAGCAAGGGTTGAAATTCGAGAACATGCTTTAGAATGTGATGAAGCTTTCATTGTTTTCATGATACCATAAAAGTCTTACCTTAGATCTTCTTGCACTTGCCCACAGCTCCATTGGTGCTGAAAACCAGTTGCTTTGGTTTATTATTGCAGAGACAGATGGGCTATCTGTGCAGTACTATATATATTCATTGTGACTAATAAATGCTGACCTTGAACAGTTATTCTTTGTTGTCGTCTGAGGCAGAGAATGTGGATCAAATTTTAATAAAATTACAACTCTAGCCCTGGTCAGATTGCTTAATATTCAAAAGTTCATTTTCTTCTTGTGCAGTAGAAAACTAGAAAAGGAGTCTTCTAAGAAAGAAAATGTCATTTTGTTTAGCTTCAAAGCATATGCAACCATGGAAAGCCGGAAAGTCCTCCATTAAATGTGGACGTAATTTCGCCTTCATCAAAATTATAGGAGCAAATTCATGAAAAACCCTACTAAGATCCGGTTTCTTTTTCAGGGTGGTGGATGGATTGGAAGGTTGGGAAACTAGGCTTGAACACTTATAAAATAAGTCCATTGTTAAGCTTAGCAGACTCTCCATGCTTGAAATTAGCATAAGAGGAACGAAGCCTGTATGTGTGTTTATAAAATTCAAAGAAGATGATTATACAGAGAATTATAGATAGTTAGTGAGGTTAAAGATGACTTTATCTTGCAGCTTGTATATGGACAACAGGTATACCCTTTACGTCTAGAATTATAATCCCCATCACTAATTATATTCTAATATGTATTTACAATCAAGTTATATTTTATTTTAATTTACGACCACAGGTTTTGACATGTTCTCGACTGAAATATGAGAATTAAATGTGCTGTTCTTTCGAGGCACGTTCATGGTGGAAGCCCAGACCCACAAACTGTGACGTAGGGTCAGAAAACCATATCCTAATCCAGTTAGGTTTTTGCTCCCCCCTTGCACCCACCGTGCGAGTATGATCGATGATGAGTCAGTGAATATTGTGCATCAAGTACTGCATTATACTATTGCAATTCATAGAAAAGTGCAATTTGGTCCCTGGAGTTTTTTTTTTTTTATATTCTGTCCCTCTAATTTTAGGTTTTTATGTTTTGGTCTTATGTTTTTATTTTTTATTATAGTATAATAAAATGAATCGGTTGTTGTGGCTGCATTGGTTCATGACTTAGTTGCTGGAGCTTCATATGGTTGACTTGAATCTTTTATAACGTAATTAAACTTTCCGGAAGTAAAGCGGTGCATTTTACTTTTGAATCTGCCTTTGCTTTCGGGCATTCTTTGCTTTGTTTGGATCTTGCAAGTATAGGGTCATGACAGTACGAAAGAAGAAAAGAACTGAAATTACGACATTTATTTAATAATATTTTTATTTAATTATATGATATAAAAAATATACGCTAGCAAAATCAAGAATCAAATAAATATTACGACATTTCTTTGAGATCACGGTAAACCTACAAATACCGAATCAAAACAAATTACAATTCCTAATAAAAAAAATCAATAAAATATCAAATTAAAAAAAATATAAAAAAATAAGCAAGAAAAAATCAATAAAGATCCAATTATGAAAGAACAAATCCAAAAAGAAAACGAAAAATAAAGTCAATTGAGAAGGGATCGAATCGGCAAAAAAAATCAAAGAAATAAAGAGAGAAAATAAATGGAAGGGAAAAGGTCCAATTTTAAGGATCAAATTAAAAAAATAAAGGAAAAACAAAAAGGCTCAGTCGTGCGGGCTGGTTGACCCAAAATACATGGGCCTAAAAAAATAAGCTCACACATCTAAGCCTATTTTTTTTAATGGGACAAATAACTTGTTGTTCGTCCTTGATCTTTTTGACAAAAAAAAATAAAAAAATAACCAGTGATATGTGTTGTATGCTTTACCTAGACTTTAATGACTAGAGGTCACTAAAAAATTAGGTCAAGAGTGTTCAACGCCAAAAAAAACATATGAGAGATCTATATAAACACATGATTAAACTCTTCTCATAAAATTACACCCTATAATATCAACTATATTGGTGGTTAGAATCATTGTCAACTAATCTTTTCTCTTTTTACCAACAGAATACGATAACTTTCTTTCTCTAACCGATGATATAGTTTCAGAAACATGAATGTATAAAACAAGCAATGTAATAATTAATCATTTATGTATAGGTAGGTAGTCAAATAGCTAGAAATAAACCTTTTACACCATAACTAAGTAAATATAATGCTTTTTTTTCACATGACAGCAGATAAATTGAGACAGTACTACCTGGAGTATGATCAATTTATTATAAAGACTGATCATGAGAGCTTGAAATACTTGCTGGATCAAGAGATATATACAATAATCATACGAAGTAAGGGTTAACAAAGTTGTTAAGGTTGAGTTATATACAAATAAGGAATGGAGAATTAATGTAGTTGTTGATGCATTGTAAAAGAGACCACTGATGGATAAAGGGTTAGGAATTAATTCATGATATTTTATAGCCCTTTTATTGCACAAGATATAGCACAAGTATTCATGGAATAGTCTTACAAATTACATGGGTTGCTAAGAGAACTTGTCTTTGATAGAGAGTGAAATTTCTTATGAGTCATCTTCTCACCCACAAATGGATGGATATATATATATATATATAGGCCTTATAAATGGGTTCAATGGCTTAAATTTTTAAGCCAGCAATTTAACAAGGCAGTAGTAAGAAGTCTGCAGAACTGGAAGGCGGGGAGCTTGAGGATGAGGATCCAATAAAAAGACAACCGTCACGTGTAAGAAGGTAATAAAACATGTGATAAATGACTATTTAGGTGGTGGTTAAAGTTAGTTAGTAATCAGTTAGTTTTGGTAGTTGGTTTCATTGTATATATAGTGTAATTGGGAGACCAAGCATGATAAGGCTTAATTTTCCTTCTTCTTTCAATCCTTCGATTTCTCTTTTGTCAAGGCTAAGGCCATAACATAAAGACCAAGCATGATAACTCTTCTTAATGTTTATTCTTCGGGAAAAAAATACAGATGGATAGATTATATCTGTTCTGGAGAAACAATTGGATCGAGGAAACGGCAGCGTATATATATGCCTGATCAGACAGCGAGACAGTACTAGCTAACCCTCGTTTTACATTGGATTAGATTCGGTAACATATGAGCAGCACATGTCTTCTGTGCAGAGCAAAGAAGCAGCGTCAGATCATTAGAAAAATGCATCGAACTCAACAAAAGTAGCATGAAAAGCAGTGAAAGTTAGTGTGAGATCAAGCTCTTCTCCAGTAAGCCGTTTCCATTTCTTATCATCTCATTGCTATATATTAATTTGATTAAGGTTTCTGTGATTAGTTTCTAATCAAAATATCACATCATATATTATAATTTGAATAAGCGATCTTCATGCTAGCTATTTCAGTGCGTGCCTGGTCGGTCACTGAAAAGATCGAGTAAGAACAAGGCATATGGCTAATTAAGATCCTATATAGGGATTTCTTGTTGTAATATATAGCCATCAAAACAATAAATCATAAAGCAGTAAGGCTAGCAATTAAAGTACGTCTGTGGAGCTTTCTTGTCAACCCTAATAATTTAATGGCTGGTTCTCACGTGTACGCATTGTAATAATCTCTTATAAGAGATTGATTGATAGAGGCCAAACCATGCATGCATTGGACTCATGAATTCTACTGCACACTGAAGGTATTCCATCTGATAGATGCAGCTGTATAACAATACAAGCTCGAAAACAAGCTTGAGGGATTGCTTGATGGTTGAAGGAAGAAGATCCCTCCCTAACCATCCTGTTAAAATCATAGAGCAGATTAAAATTCCTAACAAAAGCATGAGCGATAGACTACATATGGAGTACTGTTTATCTTTGATCGTAGAGATGTATTTTTAATACATTAAAAACAACCATTTCAGAGATAATGGAATGATTCTTCAATCTATCCTTTTATCTCTTATTTTTATTTTATTTTCTCATTACAATTTATCTTTTGGACCTGATAGGGATGGATGAATTTTTCTCAAGCTACTTCTGGGATTTCCTAACAATTTGAATGTTCTCCTCATTTTATTTTTAGCCTCCACAAATCCCAACCTCATTCCAAGTCAGCATAAGTTTAAGGATGCTGCTTCTTATTACCATTAGCCTCTAGCTTATGCAATTAAAGAAATTGGGTAATGAAACTCTTGATAAATCCTCGAAACTCTTGGGTTTCTAGCTTTCTTCAACAATTTGTGTTATATAGACACCTCCATACATCTATGGGGGTTCGTGTTTGTGCATGACAAACTCAGTTCTTGAAGCAATGCTGGAATAGAAAGAGAGCTAAGATTCTGCAGTTATGGTAAGTGGCAGAAAGCGTGTGATCAAGAAGGAGACTTTAAGAGAACCTCAACTGAAGTACAAATAATTAATCTCAGGGGCTCTTTTTTTTTTAGAATGAAATAATTAAACATGAGCTCTTGTTATTAATTTGACTGAAAATCTCAAGGTCAGTTCCAATGCAATGCAATACAGTGGTGATATAAGACAGACAAAATCATATGAGAATGGCATAGTGATAGGAATCGAACTTCACTTATAATAGATGATAAAACATACAAATTACAGGCCTTATAACACGCAAATAGACTCATTTGCAGCCACATCTACTTGAAAATCACACACAATATGCTAGAACGAAAACTCGTTTCAAATTTAACAACAATAGGAACTGGATCCTTTATTTTACATGGTATTTGACTTGAAACCCACAAAATATTTAGTTATATTGCCTTAATGAAAGCTGGTAGACGAAAGTTTGGAGAAAGAAACATCACTTATCTCCAAAAAGGTACCCCAGAGATGAATCTCCTCCTGGCACTGACTTGACTTTAGTGGATGGACGATCCTGAAACAGTCAGGAAGCAGGTGAATTATTACGCCTATGGATCAGATAAAAATATTTACTTAGTGTATGTGTGTCCCTGCTCGAGGAGAACAACTCACAGTAATGAAGTTTCCGGCATTCTGGCCTTGAGCTCTGTGATAGTTGTTTGAGACCTGCTTCTTGTCGGAAGAACCACCATCTGGTGGCTTCTCTATGGGAGTATCAACCCCATATGGTGGTAGGTTAACCTGGCGCGAAGGCGGAGGTGCACTTGGTTGCTCATCAGAACCAAAAAGGTAGCCCAAAGAACTCTGCCCGCCGCCAAAGCTCCCACCTCTGCTCATGGCTGACTGTATAATTAATGATCAAGATCTGCAAATGACTCAATTACAAAGAAGGGAGAGAACAGGAGAGAACCCTAATATATATACACCAAGTGAGTGTTTATGTTTAGCTGGTGATATTATTATATTTTTAAAAACAGCATTTTCACTGTAGAGAAATACTGTTCACACAACCATAGGTGAATGTGGATTCACTGTTCACTATTTATTTTTTAAATTTATTTTGATTTTTATAGTTTTATTTCGTACAATTTGATTTTAATGGAAAGTTAATTATTTTTGAAATAATAATAAAATAAAAATAAAAATTATTGAAATGAAAAGGTGAAAAAATAGGTGGCGTCCACATATTTAGTTAAAATATATTTAAGTCTTTTATTTTTATAAATAATACAATTTATGTCCTTCAAAATTTTGATATAAATTTTTTTTTATTCCAGAGATAAGAGGGAACGATTGTTGTTTAGTAGGAGAGAGAGAAAATCAGCATTAATATTAATTCTAACTACCAAAATGATAGATTTTGATGATAACAAATTCCATTAGATGAAAAAAAAATATTTAATTGTTTTTTCATCTTGAAATATCCTAAAAAAATGTTTGTTTTAAAAAAAAATATTCTCTTCAATTTAATTTTTAAAAATTAGTGTATGCATGCATGCCAACCCTTGTAGACATGCACATGGACCCTTTATAAATTTATTGTCGGGCACAATGATGTTTGGCTTTTTTTTTGTAATTTTGTATTTTTTTTTAAATAAACTTTATATGTATTTTTCTTAAAAATAATTTGTTAATTTATATTTAAATTAATAGTATTTTTATTTGATGTATTAGGTTTTATATTTTGTCTTTTTAAATAGTTTTTTTTGAATTATTTTTGAATGTATTTATTTTTGAAGAAGTTATTTTAATCCAACTATATTTTTTTATGTTTTATATAATCGAGAATTATTTTTAACAAAATATTTATTTATGGATATTATCTCTATTAAGTGAAAACTAGCAATATATTTTTTTTCCTTTGATTTTATTCCATCAATCATGTGTGTGTATTTCTATAATCATTTGTTTAAATAAAAAGTTTATTTTTAAAAAAATAAAAGTCACTAAACATAATCGTATAAACAACTTGTATTGCGAGATCAAATATCTTGAACTATATTTATCTCTCAACATTTCTAGATATATATTTAATTATTGTTAATAATTTTTATTTATTAACATGAGTAACTCCTGATTTATTTAATTTGACATGTACTTAAGCTTTTCAATTACTTTCTATGTAAAAAAAAATATTGTATGGCAAATCACTAATCAAGTAGCTAATGCCTACCTAACAAAGGTAAACCGACTTTGTGTTTGGATGGACATGATACACCATGGCTGCTTAGTCATTGATGTTCATGATTACACATCAAGGCCTAATTACAAATTGGTATGGCATTGTCTGAATAAATACTGCATATATCGACAGAAAGCATTAATATTCAAAAACAGAAGCGTCAATATATATAGCATGATCTCTAAATGCTTTGACATGCATGGGATAAAGAATAAAAATCCTATAGAATTGAGCAAGTCTATCATATTTTAATATAATATCTCATCTTTCAACGTATCATTTTATCAAAATTATACATCTAATGTCACGTAATTTCACTTTTGTATTTCAAAAATACCCTTCACCTATACAACTATAAAATTTTGGAATTTTTGAAAAAAAATGAAAAATATTACTCTTAAAAATTATAATGATTTAGTAATTTTGAGTTCTTTCATTTTATTTAATTTTTTGGATAATCATAAATTATTTTATATCATATCCTTGTATAACTAAAAGGCGTTTTTGTTATAGAAAGATATAATTCTTTCAATTTCGATTAAAAACTTGACAGAAAACCATATTAGGGAACTGAATACTATTTAAGAGCATGACAAACACAAGTAAAATCACGAGGATGCGTAATTATATAAGGAAATATATATATTAAACCATTTTCCTTAAGAGATTGATCCAAAGTAAGGAACCAATTAGTGGATGGTCTTTTTTTTTCTTTTGCTTTTCTTATGGTGGAGTTGCCGGCAAAACACTCAAATAGTGGAAAACTATGATCGGCATTTAGTGTATTTAAAGCTTGAAAAGCATCTCCAAACCTATGCTCCAAACAGGAACCAGTTAGTGGATGGACTGCACAGCAATAGAAGTTTTTTTTCTTGAAAATTGATGAGAAAGTACGTTTAAACAAACTATTTTATTTCACATGGAATCTGTATAAGTTCCCTCGAAAATAAATATGTATATAAATGGAATTAGCTAGTGCAATATCAAAGGAGATTTTTTATTTCGATCTCCAAAATTGTACGTCAAATTCCAATTCCAGAAAGAAGGTGGCGGGGCATAATCTATGCACCCTAAATTTCTAATGTCAGGCAGGCTCAGAAGTTTTTTTTTCTCATACTCTAATTGGAAAAGGAATTGTTCATAAATCTTCAATCTATGAATTCCATGATGATTAATATTTCACACCCAACCTTTGAAATCAACGACATTTTTATTTTTCAAGGCCTAATCTGACTTTGTTTGGCAAAGTAGACGGAATAAGTAGGTTAGTTGTCAAAATCTGGTGGGCTCGATCTGCTAAATAGAAACAATGTCAACCATAATTTGAGATTAGCGGCATAATCCGTCTGTAAGTAATATCACTAATCACACGGATTATTCCTTAATTCATAATTAACCCTGGGCCCATTTTACTAAATTTTGTGGCATCTAAGCCGAAACTTATCGGTCATGCGACTGCTCCCGTCTAATCAAGCAATTGAATTCAATTTATCGTCTAAAAGGGTGGTGATACCTCACTATGAAAAGTACAACTATATATATATATATAAACACACACACACGTATATCTTTGAAAGTTACCGTGAACGATGTTTAAGTGTCATCAGTCTCGACAGGCTCAGGTGGCTTGGGCCTAAACCACGCATTAATTTATGAGCTATAAGTAGGGTTAAATCAAGTAATGGGTGTCTTTATCAGGAAATTACAAAGAGAAATAATAGCTTTTGGTTGGCCTAGTGTTGCATATTGGACCCATCAATGACTTGTACTCCTCAATTGAAAAGAAAGAAAAAAAGTGTAAAAAGAAACAAGTAAACAGGCTTAAATTCTGATGGACATGGTGCGGTTGGAAGGGAGCTCGTGGGACCAGGGTAATCCCTTGAGCAAGATGGTTTAATTTGCAAGCCTGTTCTTGGCTCGGAGAAGAATGATTATTGTAGCATAAGATCCTAAACTAGTGATCTCTGATTTAATGGAGGCGAAGGTGGTGGTGATTTTGATTTCTATCAAGTTGATCTCTGATTCAATGGAACCCAAGGTGATGATGATTCGATTTCAATCAAGTTGTGTTTGGCATGATTATATATTCTAGTGCTGTAATATATAGTGGATTTCTCAGTGTTTTTAGTAGTTAATTTCTTCCTCTAGTTTTCTTATTAACCTTCATCAAAGTTAACCATCGAACTTTGATATAAGTTTGAATTCGACATAAAAATAACAAATATATTAAAAGGAAATATGAATCCCTTGTTGATTAACTTCACTTTTTCACTAAAATAGTTGAGTCGTATTTATAGTTTTGGTTTAAGAAAAATAATTGTTTTTTTATCCTAGTGTGTTTTGTTTTATTCATAAGATTCATTTGTCATTATTAATCCGTTTGGAAAATGTTTTTGTCGATTCATCTTATCTTTTATGCATGGTTAAATAACCAAAATAGAGTGTTTTAATATATAATTTAATTGTACATCACAATTATACATTTTTTCTTAAGGTAAGAAAAAACAATGATAGGCCTTGTATATAAGGCTATGGACATGTTTTCCTCAAGGTTTTGTGTAATTATTGGGGTTAGTCAAAGGTGATGAAGTAATTTAACATTTAATTAATATTTTGTTATTCAAAAGTTGTTAGCATATGGAAGGCATTACACACTTTAGATGGTGTGTGCAGCACATTCGAGTGGTTGAAAACTTTTTTTTTGTTATCTCATTTTAGTTTTTTATCGTGTTCTTTTTTTTTTTTTGAAACGTGTTATTTAAAGGTGATCATATTTTGATCGGTGATTATTTTTTTTTAATTCCCCTTCATTTCTCTCTCCTACATGGAAAGATGCAATATATTCCTTATTTTTTCAGATTAAGTCCTTTTTTTTAAAATAAAACCAATTATTTAATCTCAATCGATGTTATAACTTGAATCGTTATATGTGATAGGCGTAATTAAAAGCACATCCACCTCCAATGTCTCTTACGGTGTCGATGTCTAGTCAGCAACTAGGCGTCTCTGTGTGTTTCAGCTTTTGCAGTAAGAAATGGAAAAAATAATCATAAAGTCTGCAGTCGGTAAAGATGTCAGAGGTGGGGTTAGATTGAGCCTGCAAAGACAATGAATAATATTCTGTCTAAAAAGGCACAACGGATAAGATTCTTTCAAGCGATGGATAATCTATTTAAGGCAAGTTTGCTTTTATTAATCTCTCCAAACTAACCTGCCGCGAAGATACTGCTACTGCCCACCATGAGATTTTCTGGCAAAAAAACACTATTCATGTCCTTGTACGGTACCATATACTAGTAATAAAACTCTTTTCCAGTAGTATAGATATAGTTTTTTTTTTATTATGGGTATGCATTCTAATTGGGAAGAATCTAATTAATTGTATTTTTAATATATTTGATAAATAATTATTTTAATAATTTGATAATATCTAATTGATTTGACAAGTGTAAAATAACCCGGACAATTTAAAAGCATGAATTATGATTTTTTGATTTCTGTCCATTCATATTGTTAGAGTTATGCTAAGAAATGATAATGTGATTTGATAAAACTCAAAAGAGTTGGTCTAGAAGTTAAGAAAGGTGTTTTCATGGTTATGCAACGTGTCATACATTTTCAGGATAAGCTGAAAGAAAAACTGAAAGGAAAAAAAAATAAAAAATTCATCCTTTAAATTTTTGTTCTAACCATTTATAATTGTAAGAACAATATTGTCATAGTAAAAACAACTAATTAGATAGCTGAAAGAGTAACTCGGAATGGTATTGTTGGGGGCACCCTAGAATACATGTCCAAATTCACAAGAAAATACAAAAAAAAATAATCTTTATTATTACTTTTATTTAAAATAAAATTAAGAGAAAAAAAATGAAATAATATCTTGAAAATATTTTTTAATCACATCCTATGACAATTGTCTGGTGATGGTATATTTTTCAAAGACATTATAAAATTATAAAGAAAACAATTCTAAAAAAATATTCTACTCATGACAATATAATATATTAAGTGTAATTCATTAATCTCACCCTATAACACTATTCAATAACAGTATGTACACATTAGTGAGAAAAAAACAACTATTAATATACAAAATTATGAGGAAAATAAATCTTGGCAAATATTTTAGATAAATAGTGTAATTAATTAACCAGTTTGTCTATATACAATTTCGACCAATATTTATTTAGGGGACCGATATGTTTTATTACTTGAAATCAATATTCTCACAAAGTAAACTAAGAAGAGCAAAATAGGATATCGAGATGCGACCAAAATTGTGGATTTGATCCACGAACATTACACAGCAACCGATTTTCTGGGAAAAGGGGATCATAGCAGCTATTTGTGTAAGACTCAACAATAATAAAACTCCAAAATATGCATGCTAGTCCCACTTGATCTTTGCATTGTGCTAATATTTTTTTATTTCAGATTCGATGAAACCCACTTTCTAGAAAGTCCAAGTGATCGAGTGGGACCTCGGTTGTCCCAGCTTTTTACATAAGATTCATGCTTTGATTCGAACTTGAGATTAATATGTATATATCAAACCCTTTATATTGTGGTAATGCATCATTATAATTCTTGTTGACAGTGTTCACCAACTAATTAAAGTTGGAGCTGTAGGTGGAATATTAACAGTACTCCACGAGTAAAATATAGCAACCACGCCGTCACCACACAGCCTCACAGCAGCAATATTGTTTCTCACAGCAGCAAAAACCATCATTATGACTAAGATCTTAGGAATAACAAGACTTATCCTCTTCATTGAAACAGTTACACTAGAGGTGACAAGCTAGGCAATGATCTTGCTCTAACGGTAATGTCTTGCAACCAAGATGGAAGCTTAGCAGAAGAAAAAATCATGGTCATGCAATCTGCAAAGATTAGGGTAATGTCTTGTAAAAAAGACAAAAGTTTAGCACAAGAAGAGATTATGGTCATGCAATTCGCAAATATTGGATGCTCAGACAAATCTCTCAAAGATAAAAAAGAATCCTAACATCAACACCAAAGACCACCAATATTTCAGAAACAGAACACTCAGAACTTGAGGTGTAGTAAAAGCTTTTGTTGCCTGATAAAAGTTTGATCTTCTTCTTCATGGTTGGATCATCAAAACACTCTTTGAAGAAGCCTTTGGGATCATTGACGGCCTCAAAAAAGCCGGTGATGTTTGGGAGGAACTAAAAAATGCTTATGAAAAAGCTCACAAGAACATGAATTCACACTCCATCAACAACTTACTTTCGAAAGAAAAAATGATAAAACCATTGAAAAACAAGGTAAGACCTTCAAAGGTCTATGTGACAGTTTTGCAGCCATTGAAAAACCAGTCCCAAACAAAGAAAAAGTCTTTTACCTCCTCACCAGTCATGTTCCAAAATATGGAAATTTTAAAACCACCATGTTAAAAGTCTGGCATGGCAAAGACTTGGCACCAATGTCTTGCACATCCATAACTTTCAGCCTTACAATTATTAAAATAATTTTCAAGGGATAAGACGTTTACATCACAAGTCTGATGTTTGTAATGCATATCTATCATCCAAACAATATGTTAACATGCAATTCAACAAACAAATCAAAGTTTTTCAGTCGGATGGAGGATGGAAGTTCATTAATGCAAAACTCTCAACAATATGTTAAAATTATGGTCTGCATTTTTGTAGGTTATAGTGATAAACATAAGCAATATAAATGATTTCATCCTGCAAGCAAGAAAATTATCATTTCACGTCCAAGAAACCTCATTCCACTGGCACTACCTTGCCTCCCTCGCCTGTTTTAATTCTTGGCCGGGTACCTCATTCTACTGACAATTCTGCTGCAGACTGCGTTTACTCATGAAACGTTGATTTCTTATAAAACTGTTCTCTGCAACCCCTCGGTCACTACCACCTGTTCCTACCTCTCGTTCCATGATCACACGGTCTCAACATGGAATTGTCAAATTAACCCATCCCAAAGTATGCATTAATCTCTATTTCTTATAAGAATGTTCCTCGTGAACACACAAGTTTCGGCGATCTTTCATGATCTTCTTGCCGTGACTAATCATTGAGTAAGAGCCCATTAAATGCCTTTACTCAGCTTTTATTAGACTTTAGACTATTCCAACTTCAATTTTGTCCAAAGATTTCTTCTCTTAACCCGAAGAGGTCTTTTTTTGGGCTTCCGGGCCTTTAGGTCAACGGAGGGTCTTCTTTTGTAATATTCCATGCTCATCAACTGCTCCATTGGGCTAAATTCTCAAATTCCTAGAGTAGAGGAAAGTTTAGACGCAAGTAATTGGTATCTTCTCTTCTTCTTCAATTTTTTTTTATCATAGTTTGTTATATTTATTAAATATAAATCATTTGATTTCAATTTAAGAGATATAACTCAATCCATGATAAATATAAGAACTCGATTCTTATTATTCTATTTTTCCCATCCAGATCATAATCATAAAATATGAAATATGATAAATCATACTATTAAAAAATCATGATATAACCCCCTATCTTTATATCAAAATTAAAAAAAAAACATGAGCATAAAAAAGTCTACGCTCTAATACCAAGTAATAGTTGTGGACCTGCTATATGTTATGGGCTAATTTTTTTTTTGTGTGTTTTAAAAAGGAAGAAAATTTTGCATACACTTGACTAGATCGAATAAGGTGATTTTATTTAATTGAATAAAAAAAATAAACAATGACAACAAATGGAAATCAATCATTTTTTTTACCAAAGACTAATGAAAAAAAAACTAAATTATATATAAATATGATAAATTTAAATTGAATAGAAAAACTAAAAATAAATAAAACTCTTACAAAAAAAATAGAAATCAAGATAATATGAGTCAAATTTAAAATATCAACAACAAAAAGAATTAACCGGTGATTCTCAACTGAGGTGAGAGAGAGGAAGAAAAAAAGAAGAAGAAAGGCAATTGCTGACAAGCTATTCCATCTCTATTGACAGGCACCACACCAGGTAAAAGAGAATACGCTACGCTTCTAACAATTTAGTGGAAACGTAAGAATACCTTCGGGTTTATATATATATATATATATATATATATATATATATATATATATATATATATATATATATATATATATAATTTCATCGAATTTCCCCTCCATGATCAGCTGGCTTGGTATCCCAACTTGAACCTGAAATTTAGCTTTTCTTTGTGTCACTGCGAAAATATGATAATACCTTAATTTCCTAGTCTTCCCAAAGCCTACCACTCTGTCTCGCTCCCACCTTCTTTCTCTCTTCCTTTAAAATTCTAACATAAAGATTATAACCCTCAAGCTAAGACTCCATGGCAGGCGCTGCTGCAATATCAACTCCTCCAAATTCCCTAGCCCGCCATTCTGGCCAAAGTTCTCTCTTAGCATCGAAACCCAACTCCTTAACGAATCGAAGTCATTTCAAAACCAAGGGTTTTGATTGGAAAAACAAGAGCAGGACACTCAATATAAGCTCGTTCAAGGAGAAGAAAGCAGAGGATTTTGCTGAGGTTAGAAATGATAAGAGAGAACCAACACCAGATGATCATGTCAAGAGGGTTTCACGTGTGGAGGAGAAAAAGCAAAGAAAGAAATCGCAGAGATATACTTACCTTGTTGCCGCGATAGTTTCAAGTGTTGGTATCACTTCAATGGCTGCCATGGCTGTTTATTGCAGATTTTCATTGCAAATGGAGGTACGTTAATAAAACAGAGGTTTTTTTTATATAAAAAAAAAGAGAGAAGAAAATAGTTAATTTATACTAATATTTGAGTGGTTTATCGTTTCTTTTCTTCTCCTTAATATTCTTTTTCTTTCCAAGTAATCTCGGACTGATTCTTGTTAATCAGGATGGCGAGTTTCCATTGCTGGAAATGTTCGGTACCTTTGCTCTGTCCGTTGGAGCTGCGGTAACTTGAAGTCACCTCTTGTCTTTTTTAATTTCTTTTATTTTTGTGCCTTTTTCTTTCGGGAATTATGTAGTCCCTGAATACAAAATAATTACTTTCGACCAAGAATTGTTCTATGATTTCCCCAGAATGTTTATATCGCTGAATCTTTGCAGAGTTCATCGGTGGACTCCCCTTATTTACATGATTTACAGGTTGGGATGGAGTTTTGGGCGAGGTGGGCTCACAGGGCGCTGTGGCATGCTTCGTTATGGCACATGCACGAGGTTCGTTGTGTTGAATTTCTTGTGGGTAATTAAGTTAGATTAATTACGAATTTTGATGGTGATTTTTTAATTGATTTTTGGCAGTCACACCATAGACCAAGGGAAGGTCCCTTCGAACTAAATGATGTTTTTGCAATAATAAATGCCGTTCCGGCAATTGCATTGTTTTCTTATGGCTGGTTCAACAAAGGGCTCGTTCCTGGACTCTGTTTCGGTGCGGTGAGTCCACTTTCTCTGCCCCCTTTTTTATTTTTTCCGGTCTCTAGATTTCTACAAGTACAAAAAATCATTCCCGGTTAGTTAGTACTGTCATTGACTAGATAAGGTGGCAGTTAGATACTTCGTTCATGACTCATAACCGCTTAACGTCCATTTTTTAAAATAAAATTATAGAGGTTTTTGCTCTTTATTTTATCAGGGTCTTGGAATCACAGTGTTTGGGATTGCTTACATGTTCGTGCACGATGGTCTTGTCCACCGAAGATTCCCAGTAGGGCCCATTGCAAACGTTCCTTACTTAAGAAAAGCGGCTGCAGCTCATCAGGTAAATAAATTCTGCACGATATTACTACTTTGTCGATTTTATTTTATAATCTTTTGATTGGATGGATGATGATGGGGCGGCGATGCTTTGCTTACTGGTCTTGTGACAGCTCCATCACGAGGGCAAATTTGGCGGGGTTCCTTACGGGCTGTTTTTGGGACCTAATGTGAGCGTTAATGTCTTCTTCTTCTTCTTCATCTAATTTCTTCTTTTATTTTATTTTTTATTTGATGAAGTGATTGGTTGAGGGACACTAAGAAAATAATAATTGAAGAAATTATTGTTGGCAGGAACTAGAAGAGGTGGGAGGTTTAGACGAGTTGAGCAAGGAGGTTCAAAGAAGGACTAAGAAGATCTAGCGGGATTTAGTTTTCTTTAATTATTTATATATGGCCAAAGGGCCAGAATTTGATTGATTTTATGGAGTAATATCTGGAAATAAACAAAACGTGGGGGGAAGCATTGTCCAATTGTTGCCCGTTGGGTTGGGTTACGGTGTCAAGAGGCATGGTATTGGCACCGCACCGAAACAGGATAGGCGGTGAGTCCACTTTCAATAATTAGTTAAATATAACTAGATTGCTAGAGAAAAAAGGATTATCGCTTGTTTTACTACTTTCAGGACAGCAATTCAACAGTCAGTAAATATAACTAGGTTCTTTTTTTACACGTGTGTGTAGGATTTATTTATTTTTTTTAAAAAAAAATTAGAGGTTGTTAATAATGTTTTGATAGAAAAAAAATTTAAATTATGCAAATATTGATTTGATGTGATTTTTGATAATTTGACGAGTTCAAAAACAAGTTTGATAATTTGTAAAAATTACAATTTGACTTATAAAAATTCAATAAAATATTTTTTTAATATATATATATTGAAACAAGAATATATTAAATCAATCTAAATCATTCTAGGTTAATCTGTCAAATTCATAATCTTTCATCATGAGATTATGATAACCATAAATAGAGCACATTGAAATAAATCATAAAACTCAATTCTCAATTAACCCAATATCGAAGAATAATTTTTTTTTAAAAAAAAAACAATTGAAGTTAATTTATCAAGCTCGTGACTTAAATCATGAGATCGGGATAACTTTATAAAAATAAACAATTTTTTGATTTAACCCGGGTTAATGTTCCAAAACTATCACTCAGGTCATGAGACTAGGATAACCTCATAAAAAAATAAATTGAAACAAATTATTAAACATAATTATTAATAAACATATTATTGATATATATACTATATATAAACAAGATACAATAAAATGACATGAGTTAACTCACAAAACACATGACTAGAATCATAATTCCAGAATAAACTCATAGAAAAACTAAAATAAATCATGAAACATAATTTCTAATAAATATAATATTGAAAGGATAAAATTAACAAAAAGATAAAAAAAAACTTGAATCAACAAATTAACTCGTCAAACTTGTAATCTATTACCCAAATTATAAAACTAAAATGACTTATAAAAAGTAATTGTTCCTAAGCAAGAGAATTTTAATATTTGAAGCAAGATTACTTGAATTAGATAGAAACATGTATAAGACGTGCAAGCAAAGTGACTGCGAAGCACCCATGGACTTTGCAACTCTTGCTTTCCTTGCCTTTACGACAGCGACAACCAATCAAAAAACGTATGCAGATGGAAGACGTGGGAATTAGGAACAGTACAGAATGAATGGCCTACAGATGTTGCACAACCCTCGTGGGTTTTTGTATCAGCCAATCATGCGTGTTAAAGTATTTTTTTTAAAAAATAATTTTATTTTTTATTTTAAATTAAAAAATTTGGTGTTTTTAAATTATTTTCATATATTAATATAAAAAATGATTTTTAAAAAATAAAAAAAAATATTATTTTTAAATATTTTATAAATAAAAAATATTTTCAAAAACAATCTCATTTACCTTACCAAAACAGTCACACAAGTATGAGTTCCAGACAGAAAATGAATGCTACTCCACCTGATCTACCTGAATTTTATTAGAACTCCCAAACCTGTCATTAACAACTTAGCTATTTTTAGGGAGAATTTAGCTATTCTAGACAATTTCAAAAGAAAGAATAATAGGTGCTTTTATTATAAGTAAATTCGATAAATAATATTTAATCTTTTGAATTTTTCAAATTCCTTTGTAGTTGAACTTCTATTAACAACTTCAATTTAACTCTTTATTTTTTTAACAATAAATAGAAAAAATAATAATTTTATTTATAGTTTCTTCTATATTTTTTTAAAAAAATAGCTAAGAAACTTAATATTATAGTCAC
Source organism: Salix viminalis (assembly GCA_029228465.1). Classification (NCBI taxonomy): domain Eukaryota; kingdom Viridiplantae; phylum Streptophyta; class Magnoliopsida; order Malpighiales; family Salicaceae; genus Salix; species Salix viminalis. Next base: position 5,444,419 of record CM055428.1, read on the forward strand.
ACAATGCTTCTAAGTATTTTATGGAACCAAACAATCTTACTAAACAATAAATTATCATGTTAATTATATCATTAATTTAATAATATCATTTTATACATGAAATCAGGAGTTTTAAATGGTTAAAACCCAAGTTTGCAATTGAACCGATCAAACCCAAGTAACTGAACATAAAACGAGTTATAAATGATCATTTTATATATTTTTTAAAAATAATTTGAAAAAAATATAAAATTAATTTATGAATACTTTATCTCATATATTTTTTATAGTTTATATCTCTATGTCGATGATTTAGCATAGTATCTTAACAGCCATGACCATTAGCATTATCCTAAAAGGGTAGCTAGGAGGGTTAAGTCTCAAATTGGGGTGTGTTTCAACTAGAGTTATTAAAAAAAAAGAGTATATATTTTGAATTTGTTTTAATATGTTGATATTAAAAATAAATTTTAAAAAATTAAAAATAATATTTCAATATATTTTTAAATAAAAAATATTTTAAAAATTAATGTCGCTGTCACAAACACGTGATGTGCCCAAGCATAAAAGGTTGAAAATATAACACTCGTCGCAAATTCAATGTAAGGCTTGGGCTGAAAAGCCCGCCTTAAAAAAAAAATCTTCGCAAGCCACGTGGAACCTGAATTTTCCCGAAAGTTCTCCCACTCTCCACATCAACTCCATTTTACCCGGGACTCTTTCTTCTGTTGCTCCAAAGGACGTAAAGCCGACGCTGCAATAGATCTTATCAAGTCATCAAGCAAAGGTATGAATAATTCTCTTTCTTGTGTTTTTTGCGGTAAGCTTGACATCAATTGAAGGTTTTTATATAAATGTGGTTAATTTTTAAGATTAAGGTGATTCCTTGAAAACGGGATCTTAGTGTTTTTGAAATTGCTGGTCATTTTCAACTTGTATGTGGATTTTTGTTTTCAAAGTCTCTAGCTTTTGGTTTGGTTTAGTGTTTAATCCATCATTATTATTATTGTGATTCTTGTAATCGTTGTATCCTTAAAAGTTGCTACTTTGGTGGATACATGCTCTCTACTGATGCCAATGTTTTAAGCAGAGGCAAGGAATTTTGATGACTTATATCCGTCACAGATGCACTGTTACAGTAATTCGTCTATTTAATTACTCAAGTAATGTAAAATTTCTCACAATTAGCTGTAGTTATTTTTATTTATTTTGTTGAAAGGATCACGATATCATAGCGTACATGCGTGGAATAGCTGCATTGTTGCCTGCAAAATACAAATTCAAGCAGATACGCTCTATGACAGGATCATGGGGTAACATCCCATCCCTTGAAACGATTCTTGTTTTTATTTGAATTGTACCGAAAAAACATCCATACAATTGACAACTTTTATTACTGATGATCACATCCTCGCAAAACTAGGTACTGTAGCCACTTCAACTCGGAAGAAACAAGAGGGCGATGCTTCTGCCGAAACAGTGCTAGTTCCAAATGAAAAGATGGATCCGATTGTTGCCTTCAGCAGACCTCCACCATTACCACCTATTTTCGGACCATTAATTGCTCTTTCATTCTTTGAAATGCGGTCGAGTCATGATGGTGATGATGACTGACTGTTGATGTAAAGCTGCAATCTCTACTGCTGGTGTTTGTGTATATAAAAACTTTTGTGAGTGCATCCTATCCAAAATACTTCGTTAGAAAATGGAGTACTATATTTAGTGCAAAAGCAAACAATCTTGCTGCGAGATTCCAGGCTCTGATGTAGCCTGCAAGAAGTGGGTTGACAAAAGGGGCCAAAAGCCTGCTGTAAATTTTTGAACAGAATTGCATTATGACATGAGGGCTCTTTAGCAACCCTGCAGAAAAAAAAAGCATAGATGTAGTTTGATGCTATCAGCCACGAGTTTGATAGCAGTGGTTGTTTTGTTGCAGTTTAATAAAATTTCACTTACATTCTGCAGCTTTTGGGAAATCATCAAATATTGCAGTCACATTCTTTAACAGAGTCTGTATGCATACATGGAACAAAGAGCACATAAATAAGAAAACTGAGTTGTTAAATCATGTAATATAGTTGGTTAGAAAAAATGTTCTTTAGGCTAAAAGATCTAGGAAATGTTGAGAAAATATTATTTTTTGGATGATTACCAGAACAATGCCTCCTGGTTTGATGGGTGATTCTATCACAACCAGAGCTTTCCTGTAGCAAAGCATATTGTTTATTAGAGAGACTTTTGTTTTCTTATGGATTTTGGGGGTCAAAGATGTTTGTAAATTGCTTATTACTTGATAATAAGTCTGTCGTCTTTGTGAGAACATTCATAGAAGCTGCATCCTCTGGTGAAAGGGTATCTGGATCGTTTTCCATTCTGCATGGTAGAGAATTCTCATCAATTTGTTAAATTGTTATTGAACAAAATACATGCTAATGCTTGACAATGTCTGATGATTATAATCTTTACCCAAGTGCCAATTCACCCCTGCTGTCATTTCATCATCTTCACATACATGTTCAATGACGAACTTCACATTCTGGCCCATGCCAGCTGTAAGTTGTCGAAAGAAATGCATAACCTCCTGCAGTGATACATTATAGGCTGAGTTAATTGGAAGAATCAAGAAATGTATTTGCTAGATTTGAAAGGAGTCTACGAAGAATAAGAAGAGACCTTTTTCCCTTGCATTGGTTGAAGGAATGAGCAGTCTTCAAAGTGACAATCTTCCGAAACATAGCCATCTAGTTCCTTCAGCCTCTTGTCATTGATGCATGCATAGAATTGCTTGATCATATTGGACGGAGAAGAACCCAATTTGAAGTCGAAATCACCAGCCGCTGACACAACCATGCTGACCCATCTTTTGTTGAGCGATTTGTTATTTACCTGTTTTCTTAAACATGCAGCTTCTCGTTCCATCTTCACGTTGCTCTGCATTAATTGACACGACCCTTTAGACGGAGTGGAGCCGAAAGTGAGCCCAGCCACTCCTCCCACTCCTTTGAGGGAGATGGCCTGCCGTGGGATCCGGCATGGGAAATTGACAGCAGCAGCCATTGCTTATTCACATAAGAAAAGGGTGATATTGAATGTAGAAAGGATTATAAGAATGAGTCAAATATGAGATAATCGAGGAAAAAATAAAGTAGCATGTTTCGTGCCTTGGCCGGAAATCAAAGAATGTTCTCTAAGTGTTAGCCAAGATGATGCAAGCTTGAGCAGAGGGAGGTTTTGGCCCCGTAAAGTTTGTGAAGAATCTCCAAGACTAATTTCCACCGAAATTCGGGCTGCGAAAACATTCACCCACTTTATGTAGTTTAAGCCTTTTGATGCCTCTTGGAATAGATTTCATTTGAAGGCAAACTATCAAACCTGAATGCTTTCATTTGGAATGTTAAGTCTTTCTTAATAGTTTTGTATTTGATCTTCCAAAAACAACATATTTGTCCTCAATCTCGTCTTTAATTTGCCTCATTTTCAAAAAAAATTCTTGTAGTTTATACTTTATATAATGGTATCTCATTTAAATATCTCTAGTTGCACCTGGTATATTTTTTATTCAATTTCAGAAAATATTTTCCCCGGTTTTGGAGTAACCAATTTGCTTCTCCATTTTTGTTGCGAAAAAAGAAGTAAAAAAGAGAGTTCAACATGCATCAAAGATGTACGTTAAACAGATTATATGATTTGGAAGCTAGAAAGAAAATTAGCAAGGAACATTTCGGTGTCATGCCAACCATAGCGAGCGTTAGAAACAGAAAATGGGCTTTGTAGCAAGAATCGGTAGTTAGGGGGCATGCCAGCGAAATTTTTGTCTTGCACGAGGGCATAGGTTGAGATGCTGAAGATCATTAGGCAATTAATGAACCGATTAAACAATTAATGGTTTAGTGTTTAGCATCGGCAATTGAGCTTGCAAGTAGCTTGTATTTTTTTTATATTATGCTAACAATGGGAATGGTGTACGCATTTTCCTGACGGGAGACTTGTTGGAAGACAGACTTGGAGCATGGCCAATAGAAAAGGATGAGTTGCGTAGGTTAGCTAGCTACCCATGCAGACCAGACAAAACATAAGATTGTCCAGTAGCTGCATTACACGACAAGGAAAAATGTCTGCTATATGCTCCGAAGATTAAAGAATCCTTGTTGATATGATCTCGTCCACGCTGACAGTCTGCACATGACAGATCGAAACCCTTGTTTCTACAGCTCAACATGAGGTTAAGATTATCCAAAAAGGTAACAAAATAGCAGGTCTCTGTGATACGATCCAGACAGAGGTTCGCAGCCATTTGTTTCTCTAGCTAAAACCAGTTTTCATGTGTGCGTTTCCTCACCTACTGCAGGCTCAAGATCAATGGAGGATTGCCATATACTAGCAGAGTGGAAGATTGCCAGCGACAGATATTGCACATGTTAGTCATAATTGTGGCAATCCCTCTTGAATATGAACGTGTAATTCAGCATCAATCGCACACATTTTCTGTAGGACATGCTGAGTAGACCTGCATCGTCAACAATGTATTTTTTTATGAGATTTCCTAGGTGGTTTCCCTGAAAACATGGACAGAAATATTAAAAACAGGGTTTGCTTCCCAAGACATTTTCAATTTGTTCTTAGTTAAACTAATAAATCTGTCTGTCGTCTTGCCTTCTAGCGAAACATGTACGTTGCTGTAGCCATCTTTCTAAGTCTAGGAATCTGTTCACGATCCAGCAAAAACTCCTAGATAGCTCTAGCTCTGTAAGCCGCACGTGTACTTGAGCAGATAGGCTCAATGCTATCACCACGTACAATAATAAACAATTTGTTCAGTCAATCAGTCACCAAATCATACTGTGAAACTCAACGTATCCCTAGCCGAGCTACAGGGAATCCTGTCCGTTCAGACATATTTGCTGGCAGCCCCTCACTAGTATCAACAGCCATTGTTACACTCTCCTGACCAATAATCTTCTCGACATGGTAATGCAATGAGCTGTCGCTGGGCTATAAAAAGCCTTTTAAAGTCCTAATCAGAGCAACTCGATCTAATATCCACAATTATCAAACCAAGTCCCTTCAAAGAAAAAGCTTAGGGCATACCTTATACACCATGAACAGCAAGATCCGTGATGTTCCTTGCGCTGCCGTCGGCAAAATTTGCAGGGGCTCAAGGCCGCTTCCAAAGAGAGGGCAGGTAAAGTCAAGGATTGCTGCAAATGCTTTCCACTCCATTGTTTCTGTCCTATGCAAAGTCTCTTCACATCAACATCATTCCCAGAGGAAAAACTACCTGAGGAAGGGTTAAAAAGTAGGTGCTATCTGTATATTATACGGTTTATGATCGCCAGCTTTTCTAATGTATTTAGAGGTTGTCCCTCTTCATCCTTTCTTGAATTCTCTTTTATCTAAATCCCAGTTGAGTTACTCATTTCTAGTGAGATGTCATTTTGTTTCCGAAACAAAAGGCTAACAATATTCACAAGAAAAACTAGCATGGGAACAGCAACTAGCATTGAAACCACTTGATACGCTTCTTCCTAGCAGATTCTGCTGCCATAGTTATCGTTAGCAATAAGCACCTACTAGTGAGCATACATAATTTCAAGCAAAAAAATGACAGTAGATAAGTTTATAACTATATCATATGATGCCATGCAGAAAGCAAGTCTTGATTTATCATCTGCAGAGGATGCGATATCTTAAATTTACTTGGAATTTTAAGCTTCGTGGGTGTTCTTTCTTGCTTGATCTCTTCAGTCATTTGTGTAAGATGACTCCAAAATGTTTCCAAAGAAGGTCCTAACTGCTAATAGCAGTACTGCTTAAAAGTGAGAATCAAGAACTTCTAAATCCATTTCTAGGGCGTTACCAACTTCGAAATCTACGCATGAGCGTGTTTCAATAGCCTCGGTTTATCCAAAATTTTCATTTGTGAAGGATATGCATTTATTAACTTAATTTATAAATTTTGTTCACTTCCAATTCCAATGACTTCACTTTAGGAAAATGAGAGCATCAGGTTTTAAGATATGATATGATAGCATCATAGACTCCAATCCAGAATGATACTATGAGAAAGTGGATTAAACGTTTCAATTTTCCAATTTGGGATGAACTGGTCTGGAAAGAAAGATGAGCAGCCAATTCTGTACAGCTTACCTGGAACTTGAGAAGTGCTTGGGGATCAGAAACATGAAATATGGAAATGAGAAGTTAAAGCACAGTGAAATCAGGAGTGTTGGGGATCCCATAAAAGAATTTTGTTATATTAACCCATTCCTAATCCATTTTCAAGATCAACCATATACCATGCCGCTGCCCAACAAGAAATGGAAAATATCCCACTGTTCTTGTTCTCAACCACACGTGTTTACAACCATAACATCCTCAAATATGATCTATTATTGGCCAACAGCCACGTGAGCCTGTGAGTTAAATCTTTCTCAAGTTGGTCTGAGTGGAATCATGCACAGCCAAATGCATTGCTGGCATGCCTCGAAACTTCCAAAATGGTTTCCACTCTGCACTTCTGCAACAATTGATATAATACCACCCCTGTTTTGCTAGACACCTCACCGAGAGAGAAAAGATCCATTTAGAGGGCTGTAAATATATTAATCTCCAAAGTTAAGTGTTAAGGAACTATCTCACCTAAAAGCTTTAAGTTTTTAAGTGAGACCCCTATAATATGATTTATATTATTCTCTAACACACCCCTTTAAGTGAAAGCCTTTTGGGTTTGAAACTTGCATAGGCTCACATCACCTTGTGCTTGTTTTTTATCAAATAGAATAGGGATGGTGAAATTCGAACTCGTGACCGCTGGATCAACAAGACTCTGATATCATGTTAAAGAACCATCTTACCTAAAAGTTTAAGCTTTTAAGTGAGACCCCATAATATGATTTATATTATTCTCTAACATTAAGAGATCGGTATAACATAATACAAAGCAGTTCTGTCGAACACTTGACCTAGGCATTAAGCACATATTTTGAATTCCCAGATAACTTACCGCCAACTTACACACAGAAATGATCTGGCTAACATTTGCTCACTCAGCTTACCTAGAAAAAGGATCAGAATCAATGATTTTTTAAGGACACAAAATTGTTCATCGACATGGACATAATGGAGAGACATTAACTAGAATTAGAAAGCAAGTGAAACAAAGCAGCGAGAGAACAGTTCTTCAGTGTTTGAGTGCGTTTAATCATTAGATACTCATTTCAAAATAAAGAATGGATTGAGCGAAAATGCCATGGAAGTTATAATTTAGGACATCTGATTGGAAAAAATTATTTAACTGTTCACTTCTGAAATGGAAAAACTAAGGGATATCTGTTGGGTCCCATGGAAATCAAGAGAAATCAAAAGTAGACTGGTGTACATTTATTTTGCAAGGTTGTTAACTAACCCGTGACTTCTTCTTCTTCTTTTTATAATCTTGCATCCATTAAATTATAAAGAAGTTAATTATAATTAAGTTCTTATCGTTTATCATAGCAAGTTAATTAATCTATATTTTATCAAAAATAACTTAATTCTCGTGTTTAATTTAATTACATTTACATATTTTTGAACTTTTCTATTTTTTAAGACATAATAATCAAATAAATTGAAAAGGAACATAAAATGGAAGAAAAGAATTATTCTTTAAATAAATGAAAAACATAAATATCAAATAAAAATCTCGGAAACCATGATAACTAATTAGTTGTTCTTACAAAAATAAAATAGAGGGACTAAGCTATAATTAACTCATTTATATTAAACGAGTATCATAAGAGATGAAAATGGACTATCACATGGGCCAACGCTGCCCAGCAGTGCTAGACCACGGGACATGGGCTTGAGCTAGTGCTAAGTCCATAAGGCGTAATAACATGGACTGTGACGACACCCCACCCTATATAAAACGACACCTCAAATACGAGTTAGCTGTCACCACCATGTAGTTTAGACGTCAAAGTTCAGACAGTGAGATTGCCCCACCCAATCTAACCATAACCTTTGACAAAATCCCCAGAAAAACAACATTTGATTGATTTCCAGCTGCTTTTCGCTAAACCTTTTTTTCTCCACACTGCCTCCGTTGATGGTCCTCCTCCTCTGCTCCACCGACCCACCACCGCCACCACCACCGCCACCACACACACGCACCCACACTTCCCTTCGGAAGCTGGCCGACAGAAAACACGGCACAGCTAAGAGTTTAAGGTCAACAGGACTTGACAAGTTTTGGGCATTGGTGAGCGCTGTCACTGCTTCTTTCTTTCCATCACCATCAACGTGGCTAGTTTTCTTCTCTTTTGCGGGTTCCAGCTTAGCTCCCAATCAACAAGGATGACATGCATGCATCCTTATTTTATGTCTGTCAAATTAAGATTGGTGAAAAGTTCTCTGTACAAGGTGTGATTGCATCAACGGGAGTTGTTTTCAGTGAATAAAGTAAGCAGATACAGGGTAAGATAAATAACTGTCCTGTCAAGTGGCTCTATCGATGGATTATTGTGCCCCCGGAATTCAATATCATATATGATTTTAATATACTTTCAAAATACGAAACACTTTAAAAAATACTTCCATTACCGCTGCTGACATCTCGCCGTGCTAGTTTTCTTCCGGTGGAGGACCATGTGGGGTTGGTGTTGACGAGGAAAAAATCATCAGCGATGCTTTACAGAATATTGTTGAACGGATGTGTAACGTGTTGTATATTCTTGTCATAAAAAGTTATTGGAAAGAAAACAAAACATACTTGTATTTCACAAGTATTATTATTGTAGACTCTATTTTTATTATATTATGCTTTTCTATTCATACAAGGTTTTTAAAAAAAAAATTTAATAAAAAGACCTCGACAAATAAACTTAAATATTCTAAAAATCATTCCCAATTAAATAAAATTACTTTTATACATTGCTTGTATTTTTTCGATTTTTTTTTTATATATATATATATATATATCCAAGCTATAGCTGTCTGCCTAATACACGCTCTAATAATGATGGTCAATTTGCCTTTCCTTTTCTGAACAACGTTGGATTGATAATTACTGTTCGTATATATTTCAATCCAATTAGTCAATTTTAAATATCTTATAGTCAACTATATTACAAATAATAATTCATTTATAATATTATCAAACTATTTTAATAATCACCTTTTACATCAATCCATCAAAAAATATTAGTTCAAAGCTGTTTTTAAAAAAATATAGTTATACTGTAATGGGAGATAATATTGATATTTTTCACAAGTTGGCTACCTTTAAATTTTGAAGACCAAACATCCAGCACACCGAGCCAAGCAAGATCAATTTCCACGTATTTTTAATTTTAATGGAAATATCATCCATTTTTTAATATTAACATTAAGATTCTTCTGGTAAATTATTTACATCTTGATTGGTATATTTATGAAAATTGTGTATTTCAGTAAATTCAAATATGAAATAATAATGTGAAAAAAAACTAAAAAACCAATTACACGCAGTACATTTAAACACAACAAAAAGATGATCATCAAGAAATTATTTCACATTGCGTTTCGAAAGTAATTTTAAAAAATATTGAATTTTTTTATTTTAATTTTAAATTTTAAATTAAATATTTTTGATATTTTAGATTATTTTTATATGTTGGTGTCAAAAATAATTTTAAAAAATAAAAAAAAAGTTATAGAAAGAATAAATAATTGAAAAATATAAACATCAAAATATAAATAAATAAAACAAGGGAGAAATACCTTTATTATTATAATTCTTTTATTTTTTCAAAGCGTGTAAAGAATACAAGACAAGTTGTCTATTTATATATATAAAAAAATAAACTCAAGGGTTATGAAAATTCAAGAGACTAAACTCAAGAGTCATGGACATTCAATACACATAAATATGAATTTATAACAAAAACATCATTTTAATACGTTTCTTAACAAAAAAAACACTTTAAAAAATAACTTCAACAACAATTTTAAACAGTTACTTGATCCAATACAATCAAAGTGTTAAATTTCATTACTGGTTTAAGAAAAAAAGAGAAAAAAACATTGAATCTGTCTTGTAAATACATTGTATTTCATCTTCTAATTAGTAATAATCTCATCTCGAATTCGGTGTGTGTATAGTAATTATTTTGATGCATATTTATATTTATATTTAATTATTCACACATGCAAGGCAATACAATAAATATAATAAACGCAAGTAACACTAAAATATGTTGAATAGAGAGGTATTGAAGAAGATTTTCAACTCAAAAATTTATTATTGATACTTATCTTCAAAAAATATCTCTGATAGGTTTAACATCTTAAATAAACTCAAAAACCAACATAAATAAAATAGAAAATCTATAAAAAAAACAATAAAAATCTCGAGCAAACTGAAAATAAAATGAAATTACTAGACGCAATATTAAGCTTCTTAAATTAAATACAAAAAAATAAAAATAACCAGGAAAAAAAATATTTTTTTCTTCAAAAATCTACTGCTCGAATTAAAAACAGCCTGCCCTTAAATTTAGATTACTGTGTCTCGATTTTGTGGAATGCCCAAATGACTTCCAAACGTCTTTGTTTTCTTTGCTTTGAGTATATAATAATATTAGATATTAGTTTCAGTTTTTTCATCTTAAAATAAAAAGCAATACAGTATTCTTATATACAATCTCTCTCAGTGTAGCTCTATACTGAGTGAGAGTTTGCGCACCCTGGCAGCTCTGCTTTGTCTCTCAAGTCTAATATGATCTTTACCTTCTCTCCTGTGCTGCGATTGAAGTCTCTTATCTCCCTCCTCCCAAAGATTTTCCCTCACTTTCTCTCGCCTTCTCCCACTCTCTCGCTCTGGGTTTTAAGTTTTCACTTTGGTTTTTACATCCATTCAAGCCCCTCAATTTCTTCTCTCGCTAGATTCAAGCTCCATTTTTTCTCCTGTGTACCTGTATCTCCCCAATCTAGATAAAAACCCTCCTAGATTCTCCTAAAGTTAACATCTTTCAACTCGCATTTCGTTTGCTTGTTAGCTGTACAAAGCAGCTCACGACCTCAGAACCAAAAACAGGACAAGTGATCTGACAAAGCGAGAGAGGTGAGAGAAGAAGAAAAAAGACAAGAAACCATGAAATTGAATGCCCAGAAAGATCCAGATAAGATGATTTGGGATCAAATGAGAAGTCAGCCTGCCAACTCAATTTCCGGGTCACAAAACAGAACCTTGCCAAAACTCATGGTATGGCTAATCCTCCTTGTTTCAGTTTCTTATGTTGTTTACACTCTCAAGCTTGTTTCAACTTCTCGTGCTTGCAATAATGAACCCTTCACTACAAACCGTCATCTTTCTGTTATCTCCCACAACGATTCTTTACCTTTGATTCAAAACCACACATCTCTAGCCATTCAAAGAAGAGAAAATCATGAACCCCGTCGAGAAACTGGGTTACAACACATAGTTTTTGGTATCGCAGCGTCTGCAAAGTTATGGGAACAGCGACAAAAGTACATCAAGGTTTGGTATAAACCTCAAGAAATGAGAGGCATTGTTTGGTTAGACGACAAAGTGAAGAATCAAGGAAGAGAAGACAACGATTTGCCATCAATTAAAATCTCGGGTGATACATCAAGATTTTCTTACACAAACAAACAGGGTCATAGGTCTGCAATCAGGATCTCCCGGATCGTGTCCGAGACATTGCGTCTTGGGTTGAAAAATGTGCGGTGGTTTGTAATGGGAGATGATGACACTGTTTTTATAGCGGAGAATCTTGTGAGAATCTTGAGAAAGTATGATCATAATCAGTATTATTATATCGGGAGCTCATCAGAATCTCATTTGCAAAACATTTATTTTTCTTATGGAATGGCTTATGGTGGTGGTGGTTTTGCTGTTAGTTATCCATTAGCGAAAGCTCTTGATAAGATGCAGGATAGATGTATACAGAGATACCCAGGGCTTTATGGATCTGATGATAGAATGCAGGCTTGTATGGCTGAACTCGGTGTCCCACTCACTAAAGAAGTTGGCTTTCACCAGGTAATTGAATTTCTTGCTGTTTCTCACTGTGTTCTTTGGTTTTGATTTCTCTGTCTTGATGTTGTTACCAAACTGGGGGTGTCCACCTTACTATACAAACCCACTGGCCGGTGGGATGCCTTAGAACTCTGGATTCTTCTGTATTTAGACTATTTGCCGATATTTCGGCAATATTGGTTGCGTTAAGTAGCTTGGTGATGGAGCTTAAAGCTGGAATCTTTCCTTTTTTACTTTTTCAAGACTTTTTATTTCGGGCAATTTCAGGGAGATGTTTATGCACATTGAATTGTGAACTCGTGAGGTCGGCCACTTTATTCCAGGTGCCGGCACTGGTCCGTAAACTCTCGAGTCCTGAGTTCCAACCCTAACTAGCTCAATAAGCTGTCCAGTCCATTGATGAGTTTGTAAGGTTTCGGAATGGGTCCCGCGTGCACTCTGGACTTGGACCTAGTTTTGTTCACCATGTATCACTCACTACCTGCATGAATGTTGAGTGTGTGCATGTCACACTCATTTATCCAGAAAATTCTGCTGATTTAGCTGGGTAGTCTGGAGAAACTCGTCTTGATATAGGGTGTGCATATTTGCTCATTGTAAAAGGAAGCACATAGTTAGCATAGCAAGTTCGTGGGCTATTCCCTCTAATGGGGCATCTTTGTTTTGATGACTGGCAATCTAGGAAAAGTTTATAAAAAATAGTAGTCCACATCAAGAGAAAGTCAACTTCTTAGCCATTTTCAGGCTTTTCTTGCGTGGCAAATTATGGGACAAATTGTGTTGGCAATTGCGTGCATACGGTGTGCTCATTATAAAGGGTTGCTTGGACGCAAAGCACTGCCCGTAATGACATGAAAAATCATTATTTTAATCAAGAGCTCAGTAATAGCTGCGTGATTTGTAGGGTTCATGTATCACCTGTTTTGCAAAATATGGAATGAACTCAATCGATGATGCTAGTTGACAGGAAGGAGGGCTTATCCACTTAGGGCATTGATTATATTTTTAGTGTCTGAGGCATGATCCTCGCCATTGAAATAGTGATTCAATTCTTTTGTATTTCCTGGCAGTATGATGTGTATGGGAACCTGTTTGGACTCCTTGCAGCACATCCTGTTACTCCCCTTGTCTCGTTGCATCATCTTGATGTTGTTGAGCCCATTTTCCCAAATGCAACTCGAGTTCAAGCCCTTCGATGGCTAACGGTTCCAATGAAGCTTGACTCTGCAGGGTTAATGCAGCAATCCATTTGCTATGATAAATCCAAGAGGTGGACCGTTTCTGTTTCATGGGGCTTTGCAGTTCAAATTTTTCGAGGAGTCTTTTCTCCCCGCGAGATAGAAATGCCTTCAAGAACATTCTTGAATTGGTACAAAAAAGCAGATTACACAGCATACGCATTCAACACTCGTCCAGTTAGCCGAAATCCTTGCCAAAAGCCCTTCGTGTTTTACTTGTCAAAGGCCAAATTTGATTCCTCACTTAATACAACAGTGAGCGAGTATTCCAGGCATTACGACCCGCATCCTGCATGCAAGTGGAAGATGGCCAATCCTGACAAAATCAAGACAATTGTGGTTCACAAGAAGCCTGATCCTCATTTATGGGATAGAGTAAGTACCTCTAATGTTGTTTTACTTCTGTCACTAGCACCATTAAACTTGTTATTTGGCAAACCAGAAAGAGTAATTCTGGGGGCTCTGTGGCTTTGTATGTGCATGTAATTGGCAGTCCCCAAGAAGAAACTGCTGCCGTGTAATGAACTCAGAGAAGAAAGGAAGTGTCATGATTCATGTGGGTGTATGCAGGGATGACGAGATCAGTGAAGTATAGGGGTAAGTGAGAAATTTCAAGATGGGAGGGAGCTGCTTTCCCTTCTTCCCCTTTCAAATTCTTAGTTCTTTAATTTATCTCTCTAGCTACCAATTTTGTACGTGCAACTGTATTCCATTGTAGCCCTTTCCAAAGAATCATTAGAAAAGAAATATGTTCATATATTAAACATTGTGGTATACACTCTTTATACATGTGCTAGATATAGTTTTCAATCTCTAGATTTTTTTTCTTACTAAAATATAGCCTGACCAAAAGGCATGTGCTGCCACCCTTAATTCTATCAAATCTGCTATGATTCCTGCTTGTGCCCACAGTATCTTTGTTTCACTTGAACAGAGCATATGGCATGAATAAACAGAGGGAAAGAGTAATCTATGGCAGAAAGCTGACCATTGGATCATTTGGTTACATTGAAAATGAATTACAGCTGGTCTTCTCTGGCACTGATCTTTCTTTTCTTTTTTCTCTCTCTCTGTCATGTTAATTATCAATTTGTGCCAATGGAGTATATGTTGCCCTACCTACCATATTCCATCGGATCAGATGGATCTCTTTCAACTTGATATAACCAATTCTACCTCTCCGAAATATGGCGTCCTCTGGATGAGATTGTAAATAGAAAGCTACACTTAAACCTGCCAGAACATTTCCCAGTGCGATTAGATATTACCAAGAAAGTACTGGGAGAAATGTTTTTGTAAAATATCTTGTGGGACTGGAACATAATGGTACAGAAGTGGTTGGAAAGTGGTAAATGCTTCCATTTTTTTATGAATAAAATTAAGTAAAAAAATGTACTGAATAATGGCTACCGGAAAGTTTGGCCATTAAATATATAATACACTAAAAGATTTGAAGCTTTTAACTCCTGAAATTGTAGCCTTCTTTTATTTCAAACACCAATTTTAATTTCCTTGCAATTAGGTCCTTCCAAGTTATGTTGACACGATGTATTTTTGTGTCAATGAATGTTCCAACATTGAATTACAGACCAAATTTGCAAACAAAAATTTTATGCTTTTTAAAACATAAATTGAAAGATCTAGGATAACAAATGACATTTTAAAAAAAATAAAACTTTCCATGTGTTTACTGCTCAAATGGCATGAAAATGTTAAATTTGACCCCTTTTCTTTGGGAATTTCACATTTTGATCCATAAATTTATTTATTTTATGTTTTGGTGCCTAGATATCTAGAGAAGAGAGTTGTAAAGAGAGAGAGAGAAGCTTTTGGATGGATAAATTCTAACCACCCATAATATGAAATTTTAATGCTTTAAAAGAGAAACTTGATGAAGATGATTTCTACATTTAATGACGTTCAACAATTTAGGTTAGAGTTTAATAATGAATTTTAATATATTTTATTTTGGATTTTTTTTAATCTAATTTAAGTATGCTGTAGGAATAGAGTTTTAGAGATACATGTAATGCTCTCTTTTTTTTTAATGTTCTAGGTTTAAAAACATTGAAATTTATATTTTTTAGATCTGAAACTTGCAAGTGCCTTCAATGACTGGAAACGTTGTAGGTCATTTGCGCTATTTATAAAATATATATAAAGAAAAACAACTCTCAAGAACATTTAATACGGATACAAATACTTATTTTATTGTTTTTTATTGTGGGTTTATTATATGATATTTTTTTCACATTTTATATTTTTTAATATTTCACATGTAAAACCATTGATTTGTGATTTATTTTTAGTTTTTTTAAGATTATAATAAGTTTTAATCTAAAAAACAATACTTCTAGTAAAATAATCCATGCTTTTGTTATAAGAAAAAAGGAAACCCATGAATATGAAAAGGGGACTTCTGATATAGTTTTTACACCTTATTTTATAATAAGAAGCATATCTACAACTCTAGCCTTTTTCCCTTGCATTGAAAATTTATTTGGAACTCTCCTCGTAGCATTGTGTGGAGTGCACTAACTAGCCTTTGGATTCCTGTGTGATACTTCAATCATGTCATCTATGACATTTCCTTTTTCCCTTTTAGTAGTACATTTTGTTAAAATTAAATTAAAAACTAAAAGAGCCATGGACATATATGCACCGTGGATTGCAATTACATGATGCAAAAGTTATTGTTACTAAGGTTTATAAAAATGTAATTTAGTCCATCATTTTTTTATTTTTTCACTGGGATATACAATAAAGCATAAGGATTAGTGAAAATTAACAATGCAAATCACTATGCACGCACTCATTTTTATCATCCGGCTTTTTTTCTACATATACAATCTCGTTTTTATATTAATATGGTATTAGGTGTTGAGTCCACAAGAAGCATGATGATAGAGGGCAGCAGATCTCGAGTTCGAGCCAGGACGTGCACTCTTTATAAGAATCTGAAATAATCGAGTTTTTATTCGCTCACCTAAACCTATCAAGTCTGTTTTTTTGAGAAATGGGTTTCCTCCGTGGTATTAGGTGTTGAGATATTTTTCCTTGAATTCTTCAATAATTAATTAAAGATCAATACTGTGAGCTAGAGTTATTGGTTGTCGTTAAAAAAAACCCAAAAGTAAAATGCACCAGCAGCTCTTTAGAAATGACATCCAAAAGTGTCGGTCCTAAATTCACATAAAATGTGAAACTACTTTTGCAACATTGCTTTCTCTAAGAATTCATGGGCCATGATTGCAGAAATTCTACCAGCTACCTCCTGTAAACGTCCAGGGATCTTCACATCCACCGTACGATTTATAAATGGGTGGCTCTGTAATTGAATTGTGAAACATATTGGTCCACCATGTACGGTCAGACCGTTGAAAGAACCGATTTCAGATGCTGCATTATTGCCCTAGAAAGAGATTTCATTTAAAGCTAGCCTCTTTTTTATTTATTTATTTCACAGCAAAAACTAAAATAACCGACAAGAAAACCAAGATGATTAAAAGTGGGCCTGCTTTTGGTTGGTGCATGATTATAATTTATATGGAATAGAAATTTGTCCACCACCTGGCTAACAACACTGGGCCCTGGGCTACTTCGAAGTCTTGGCTCAGTAAAATGTCTGTAACAATATATAAAGCTAATCAGCTTTTCTTCATCCACGAGATGGCCGAGTGTGGATTGCGATGCATGGGGTATTATCGACTATTACAAAAAAGCCCACGAAATCGTGCGATCCAAACAGACTTGGATTGGGTTTGGATGGAGCTCCGACCCGGAGAGAAACTCTATATCCTACTTATGGGCTCATTTACTGCTAGTGACGAGACAGGGGAAGAGGATGGCTTTGCCATATCAACCTAACGACACACACAGTATCGTTTTGGAACAAAACGGCACTATATCAAGAGATTCTTATTTTGAAAAACAAGAAGTCAAACCTTGGGAGTGATTGAGGGGTGAAATATTTATGATGGAACACAAGATCCGTTGGGTTGTGTCTCTTTACGGAAATTATAAAAAAAAAGTTAGTACAAAAGAAATTTTAAAAAATGGTGTTTCTTTGAGTGCTTATACTGTTCACCAAGATTTAAAAAAAAAAGAAGCTATTTTGATTGTTCATATATCGAAAAATGTTTCATTTGCGTTATTAAATATTTTTTAATATTTACTTTCGATTTTAAGACATTATTTTTTATCATGTTTTCATTGCTTGTTATTGAAAAGAACAAAAAATTGGTGTTAAAAAACATGAGAGAAAAATTATCAATCTTTAATATTGGCTAATTAATTTTGAAGATGAGAGTTCAATGAAAATTATTTTTACCCTTCAACCATGTTAATAAATATAAATTCTGTATAGTTTTTTTTATTTTAAATTTAGATTGATTATAAAGTGTTTTGAGATGTTTTTAAACCAAAATAAATTACAAGATTAGAAAAACTCGAACCCTTATATTTTGGTGACCACATAAAAAGGTGTGTTGGCTTGACCTCCCTGTCCCATCCACCTGTATTTTTTTTCTATTTACTATATGTTTATTATAGTGTTTCATAAATATTGTTTAAAAACAATATCAATCATAATTTCAGAAAAGTCCTTAATTGTGTTGTTGGTCTAGGCTTTTGTTGAAGATCTGTACACTTGGGCTTAATTATTTTGACCCAACAATTATTATTTTTTTTAAAATCTAGAATATGTTTTTGTATAAATATAATTATTAAACCAATAAGAAAATCCTGTTATACCATTATTTTTAAATATTATTAGAGATTTTATGATAATATTAATAGTTATATAAAAACCTAATATGAGGATAGTTTTTTAAAAACAAATTGCTCATGAATATTCAATGAGAATAAAATATTTAATTTAATTTTCTGTATAATTCTCTCAAACTGATTTTTTTTAACTATCTCATTTTATATAACCACATAAAAGCATAGAGACATGATTTTTTTATTGAAAATTGAAATAATGATATTGTATTAAAACCATTCTTCCAATAAAAAATATATTATTAAAAAAATAAAACAAATACATGAAAAAGGAATATGAGTTTCTATTAAAGAGATACACTTTTATCCTTAATGTAAATAATTGAAAATATTTATAATGTCCATAGTAATTTCCTGAGTGTTTTATCTTTTAAAATCATGTATTTATTTTAATTGCCTTAATATTTTTCAAAAAATCATGTTACTGTAAAGCAAATTGCAATTTTCGGTCAAAATACATTAATAAAAAAACGAGATTTTGACTAAAAATATCGTTGATTTTTTAAAACACACACACACATATATATATATATATATATATATATATATATATATATATATATGTATATGATTAAATAAAAGAACCATACAACATCTTGTGGGCATAATGACTAGTATGAAGCAATAAGATGATAGGCCATTATAGTCAAGAAAAAAAAACGATTTAATTGTTTGCGTGTCAGTATGGACAAAAGAAATTTGGCATGGCTTAGTCTAGGTAAGCAATTAAGCATATGATTAGACAATCGATTTTGAGTTTGTCAATTTATTTTTAAAAGCAAGAAACTAACCTAGACAATGGAAACCAACAAGGGATTCCCATTGAATGTTATCTTCCAACCTCTCCCACTTGCATTTTCTTATTCATGAGGTTGTTCGGGTGGGGCTATTCAGCTCTTGTACAGTTGTTTTCTGAGAAACTCTTGCGAGCTTGAATGACATAGCAGCTACTAGCTCGTAACAATAGACTGCCTAGCCATGGGTGCTGATGATTTCCATCCGGAGTTTTTGAAAGATAAGATCTCCTTTCTTGTTTTTTTGAAGAATCCATGTACGTAAGAGATTTGCTGGCCAAAAATGCCTAATCTTAACCAGGCCTGGTGTGAGGCATTGCTCGGGTTATAACCTAGCTAGCTAGCTAGGAGCAATCCATTAGAAAAATACACATTGATGTGTCCCGCCATATCCTGAACAATTGTAAGCGTCTTGCATGAATACCTGTAATATATAATTCTGGTACGAAGAATGTTTTGCAAAGGTTATACAAAATATTCACGACCAAAGTCCCTTATCAGAGCATAGATAGATACATCACCGAGAACAAATTCTGTATGTTAAACTGTTTCTGAAGGAAATTCCTCTCATCATGCCCTCATTTAGTTTCTAGCATGGTTGCCAAAGCTGCGGATGAAGCAAGCGAAAAGAAAACTCAGCTGTATATTACCAGGGTATTTCAATATGATTAGTGCTAAATTAACGTATAATTGACAGAATCTCTTTTCCTAATCAAGATCCAAAAGCCTATACAAGAGTAGATGAAGAAAAGAAGCGACCAAAAATCAATCCACTGCAGTCAAGGACGAGATTCATTCGGCATACCTCCATAATAAGCTACTGAGCAAAGCTGAAATGCACTGCTGAGGTGTGGTGTTATCCATTGGAGGAGCAGCAAAATCACCACTCTTAAATGACTTCTAGAGAAATTCTTCATCCATTAAATGAATGGATCCAACTAGCATGATCTGTAATTAATCTCATAAATGGGATTCTTCAACAAGTAGCACAGTTTCAAGATAGATATTCACAATAATGGACGGGCTCCATACTCTCAATATATATATGCGTGAAATATGAAAAACAAATGCTTTTTAGCGACGTCACCTTCAAGATGAGCAGCTGTTTAGGCACACATTTTCACAAGACAAGTAAGTGATTGAAACGTTACAGCATATATTTATTGGTATTGATTGAAATGATAATCATCAACATCAGCATCAGAGGTAATGCATGGATCGCTACTTTTCCTTGTTTCTGCTTTCTGTTTGAGCAAAAAAGAGAATAAATTAATTGTTGTGTGCTTGATTTAATTAATGCTCTCATATACTTCATTCTCTATTTTCCTATATATGCTTTTTAGTGAAGTCTTTTGCAATGTCTGGTCATGCAGATTACCAAACTAATATTAGAGCTCCTTTTTTTTTTCCTGAGATTTACGATGACCTAATAATTAACCTTTTTATAATCGGAAAACTTCTGATGAGACCCAGAACTATTAGCATTGCAGTTTATTTGGAAAATGCATTAACTGGAAATGCAAGTTGTTCTTATTGAAGCATATATGTAATCTTCACGCATTTTGTCTAATTAATCTTGCCCCTACGTGTAGCTCTTTAACTAATTAGCAAGTGATAGAAATTAAAACCATGCATTGCCAATGCTGAAAAATATTTGAAACTTTTATTACGAAAGAGCTGCGTTTTCCACTAGAAGGAGGCATATTATCCTAGAAATCGTCTAGCTATCACACCATGTCGAAAAGGTAAAAAAAGCACCTTTCCATCAGCAAAAGCAGTAGCATAAACCATGCTAAAGTTGACAGATCATTCAGACAGCAACTCTTATGAGCATGAAAGATCACCCTCATGAAGATGAATTAGGGACCACAGTGGACAGCACTTGTCTTAATCTCCAAAACTGAGGTCCAACCAGATTAAGATGCTAACTTAATTTTGTCTTCATGGAAAGCAAATTAAAAAAAAAAATCTAGCTATAACAAACCATTTGAAAAAATATTAAAAAATTCAATCACATCTTAAATAAGATCCAGAAATGATTCAATCACTCAGCGTAGGCAATCACAAAGAAAGGAAGAGAGAGACATCTACCTTCAGAAATTAAAACATGATGAATTTCCTGAAAAACTAATTCTACCCAGAAGAGGGAAGAAATATCTGCACCAATCACTTGCATTTAATCCAAATTAACCTTACATAAAAGAAACTAGTTCTTAATTTCCAATGCAAAAAAGAAAAGAAAAGAAAGCAAAACTATTCTAGCTATGGAACTAATGTCCATAGTATTTTTAACTAACTAGGGTAGCTTTATGTTGATACGTATGGGGTATTTATCTATACCTAAAACTACTTATCAACCATCACCATCCTTTGGTAAGAACTCCGGCAATATCCCCACCGAATGTCCGATCAAGCGATTTTATTTATATATTTTTTTCATCCAGCCAAGTCATGCAGTAACTGGGCTCCCATCAAATTCCTGTAAGGCAAATTCTGTCCTTCACCATCTAGAAGTGAGTATTGAACTGGGTGGCCATCTTCAATATGGTCTCTAGGGTAAAATAGAGAACTTTGAGAGGCAGGAGAGAATGCCAAGCTCACTCCGCTCCCCTTATGCTGTTGCAACCCTAACGTCAGCGACACTCCACCACCATTGAAGTTCTGGTTACTAGCATTATCATTAGCATAAGAAACCCCGCCGGCCGTGTGATGATTGTAAGATGAGAAGTCCAAATCCATACCTCCAAAGTTTCCAAAATTGTGTTGTTGGTGTTGTAAGTGGTGGCTTTGAAATGATATGGTGCTTTTGTTGGTGTCGTTTTTATCTGGGTTAGAGATAACGGAAGACAGGCATTCAGAGTCAATTCGATTGAGCTGGTCTGGTGTCGGTTTTTGATCTGTTGAAGAAGGGTTTTGATTGGACCGGCCATTAATGTTTTCATCAAGATCAGTGACTCCATCTGAGGAGGCCATGTTGTTGCCTTGCTCCTTTGTTTCTTCTAAATACATCTCTTCCACCATAGGTTTCCATAGCCTCACTCTTGCATTGATAAACCAATTGGATACCTATTGAAAGAGGTAAAACAAGAGGCATCATATAATTTAATATCATAGACATAATCATATTATAATCACATTTGTAATCATATGATTTGAAACTGCGGATCCTAAGAAGATATGCCCCATCGATAATATAGATTAATTCGTTTAAGATTAAAATAATCTTTAGAGAGATGTGGACGTGCCTGGCTTCTAGAGAGACCAGTTTGACGGGCTAAAATATGTTTGTCCACATCACTTGGGTACCTGCGAAAGTTTTGCCATGAAAAACATGGAGGTTAAGCTTGATGTTAGGCTAGAACAACATATGTATAGTACTTAACTCCTCTTGCGTATGTTAGTGGGAGATATGGGTCCTATATATGCAATAGAATCAAATCCACACAAAAATGAAAAAAGATGTACTTAATTAGTATGAGAACTAAAATGATTGAAATAATTAATATGAAAAAAAGTTAAAAAATAATCTGTATGGAGGTGGGTAGAAACTACGAAGGTATTTGAAAGCAAAATGACTAAGACCCTTCTTAACACTTATCACATGAAAGAAGTTACTGGGGCTATAACACCAGCAACATGTGTTGTATATTGTTTATGTTTGCAGAAAACTTTGATTCTTTTCATTAAATCTACTTTGTAGTGTAGTTATATAGAAGCTCAAAGATAGAGAGAGAGAGATATTTACGGATGGAGAAAATGCTCAAACAGCCAAGCTCGAAGAAACGACACAGATCTTTCGGGAAGGCCTCTTTGGGGTCTCCATGGATGACTCTCCATCATGCTCATTTGTTGAAAAGCCCTTTGTTGCCTTAAAGCTTGATCAAGAATCTTTAGCCGTGGAGTTTCACCTTTTGTTGTCCCTGGTGCAACAGGATCTTTCTCTCCCATAGCTTTCTTTGTTGCGTGAATCTGAGCCACAATTCCATCTCTTAAACATCTGAAGTGCCTTGACATGGCCTTAGATGCTAAAGCTGAGTACACTGAGGCTGCTCCAGCACCTGCCACAGCTTCAAAGGATGACACCATAGCTTTCATTTGATCACAGTAGTGCCTGTATCTTCTATCCACCTAAAAGAAAAAAGAAAAGAAAGAGATAGAGATGTGGAAATTTAGATGTTAGTTTCTAACCATTGAAAACACTAGTTTCAGCAAGGATTAATACATACAGAAGGAGAGTGATAAGATGAATACAAAGATGCCATGAAAAGAAAATATTAAAGGAATAGAGGTTTCTGAAAGTACATATATAAAACGCTTGAATTGTCATGATGGGGGCATTAAAGACGAGCCCCCTAGTCGCTAAATTAGTTCAGGAACGAAGTTAATTTGGAACCACAACTACTCAGCTACAAGAGTAAAATCTTCAATCTTTCTTCCTAGCAATTAAGGTCCAAGAAACATGTTGTGTCCTTTTTATCTTTGTCGAAAGGAATAACGAAAAAGATAGGATCTTTATAGACTTTAAAACAAGGAGTTCACGAATATATATACCTCTTCCAGCATTGAAAGCATCTTTGTCTTTCTCTTCTGCAATTCAATGAATTCAAGAGATTGAAGAGATTGCTTTCTTGAAGAACTTCCAGTCTGATCATCATCCCACTGTTTAGGCTTGTGCGACTTTTGCTGTAGCGCATCAACTTGCTTTGTCCCAAGATTACAGAACTCTTTCAAAAGGTCCTGTGCAGGACCCAAGTACCTTGAGTTCCTAAGCTGAAACTGCGCTTGATGATGCAAATTTGCAGCTTTTGTCAAAAAACCATCCTGCACCATCTGTTGCTGGAGATTTGCTGGAGATTTGCCGAAGAACCTCACTTCTTCTTGTGAATTATCTTGATTCTGATGAGTAGGGTTGTGTCTTAATTCAAAAGAATGAAACCCGATACTGGAAGGGTTGCTTGAGCTCAGAGAGAGTGAAAGACCTTGACTTGGCCTCTCATTTCCTTCACATGGAAACATACATCTCAACGAAGAATCGTCAACAAGCAACCTGTTTTCTTGCCAAGGAGCTGAGTGGTCAGACCCGATCATTAGATTCTCATTACTTGCCTCAGAAATCCCAGTTGAGAAATCAGGTTTATTGAACTCGTGTTGATAAAAATCACCATTTGTCGATTCATGGATTGTCTTTGAAGAAGAAGGGCCACCAGGGTGGTGGTTGGTTTGCTGCTTTGTTAAAGAAACCTTTCCACATAACAGAGTTACTGTCGCTTTGATGGTGCTGTAGATTCTTTGAGAACCCTATCATCTCCATACCTGTAGTCAAGTTGAAGATCTCCGGATTGGATTCATATCCTTGGATCTGATTCACAAGATGAGTTTGGATTGTTGGGTTACACGATGAAACATCTGGGTAACAAAAACTTCCTGAAGATACCATGTTCCTCGACTTATCTTCACACGGTTCTCTAGCCATGTAACACCAAGAAAATTTTATTCTTTATACTGTTGTTCCCTCCCTAGCTTCTCTTTTAGCTGATGTTGATTCTGCAACTACAATTTCATGATCAAGATTCGCTATAATAAAAGAACTCAAAAACAGAAATCACAGTTACAAGTATCATAAAGCAAGAGCAATATTAAACGAAATTGCCATTTTTTTAATACTCAAAACTAAACCGTAAAAAAGAAAGGAAACAAATGGAGAACTGTAACTTTTTGTTGCTGTTTTAAGAGGAGACTTTACCTAGTTCAAGGAAGAAAGAGTGGCTGTTGGTCAAGAATCAATATACAAAAAGAGGGTCTGTGCTGCTCATTGGTACCGGAGACTTGGTGGGGGAGACAGAAGAAGAAGAGGAAGGCGATGATAAAATGGAGGGAGCCAAGGGGAGGTAAAGAGCCCTCCTTTTTTCAGTGTGTTTCTCTTAATAAGCCAACATGGCATGCCATGAAATGAAAGCAAAACCTACGAAGAAGAAAAAAGATCAAATATATCTTCTCTGAAATAGAAGTCGGATAGAAGTGATGATGACCCTCTAGCCATGATCATCATTTGATATATGCCTCTCTCTCTCTCTCTCTCGATAGCTAGCTCAAGTGGGTCTCTCTCTCTCTCTCTCAGCGATAGCTAGCTCAAGTGGGTCAGGGCAGCAAGATATAAATACATCCAAAATAGACTTCTCCTAGTATGAAAACCATATAATTCCCTCAATTATTTCACACCAACCAAATAAAATATGACCATGAGAAATAATATATCCTAAAAATCATTGTTTTATAGTGATCGTGTGTGTGTGTGTGTGTGTGTGTTGAGCTCCTCTGCTTCACAAAGTACTGGGGACACATAAACCAGGAGCAACAGAAAGGAGTGATCGTCCTTTGCCTGCTACACTAACTACAAGCCGCCACATGTCCTCTTCTTTTGCTCATTTTAATTTATTACTTCTTTTAAATAAAACCACGCTATTCACGTAGGGTTTTTTTTTATGGTGCTTTACTGTTTATATAAACTGCAAAGCATATAAATTATTTTATAACAAATCTGAGATGCAACTCGGTTAATTTGCCGGTGTGACAAGTCAAATGATAAACATTAGAAAATATTATCTCTACCAAAAAAAAATCAAAACTCTGTATTTTTAGGTTTAATAATAATGCTAAAATATATATATATTGATACCTGCATATTTTTTTACGTTTATACAATCTAGTATACCATTAACCCCTCCATTATTTGCTAGTATAGCCCATATAATTCTATAATTCTTGTGGAATGCATCTAGATTTCAATTTTTACAGCTCGTTATAGAATTTGATGAGCTTCGAAAACATGTGATATCTTTTTTGAAACAGTCCAAAAGATTGCCACAGAATTAGGAAAATTTGATGGGAGCAATTCTCATCCATGGCAGGATTATATATAAGACATAATTAATAAGATCCCAAAAAAAGAGACTAGTTTTCTCTTCCAAAAGTACCCTAGGAACGCCCATAATCATATCATATGAAAAGATATCCTGCAGAGTAAAAGGAATACAACCCCATTATTAAAAAGCTTGTTTAATTTAGAATATAATATAAAGAGATCCTTGCAGCTCTGACGAATCCCAGGAAACCACTCCAGAGGAGGAGTTGTGTCGAGGCTTTTTCAGATGGGTTTCGGCGAGACTTCTTCATCGGAGAGTCTCCGGCCGGTCCCATCTGTGATCGTGGGCCTGAATTTCGTGAGCAATGCAATTGGTCGGTCCACACATGGCCGAACGAGAGAGGATGAAATGAAAAGAATAGATGCGCCTGCCTGATGGGGTGGTGGTGCGGTGCGTGTAGTGCAAAAACTTTGCTCCCATAATAAGAGAGCGTGGTGAGAAAGAAAGAGATGAGGTGGTCCAATGTTTCCACATTTAATCCCCTAATTAATTGCTCTAATAAAGCATCCCACCCATCTCACCTCTCTCAATGGCGAGGGGGACCATCGTCTTTTCTTTCTGCTCATCATCAGAATATGCCCACCTCCCACGCGCTTCCATGTCTCGCTTGTCCAACCACAGCCCACCACCATGCATGCATTTTCTTTTTGCGAGGTAAAAATATCACTGATCCAGGAGTTTAATGTGATCAGGGTTCGGTAAACTAGTAGCAAAATTCATCATTGACTTTTCTTCAATATCATGTTAAAAAATTATTTTATTTAAAAAGTTCAAGTGATTTAGATGAGATCATAAAATATGATTTATATTATTTTATAACACACTCTTCAAGTAAAAACTCTTTAGACTTGAAACTTGCAAAGATTCATATTATCTTGTACTTGTTTTTAATCAATTAAAATAAGAATGATGAGATTCAAACTCGTAACCGTTGGGTTAATAAGGCTCTGATACCACGTTAATAAATCATCTCACCTAAAAAATCAAATAGATATATAAACTAATAAATATATTAATCACTAGTAACACTAATTTTTTTACTAAACAAACAAACTATGTTATTTTATTTTACAGATTAATTGGGAATAATTTGGTCTCTTGACTCCTTAAAAGTATAGTGTAAAGACTATATTGCTTTTAAAATCTAATTTTGTCATAAGGTTGATTGATGAAAATTCAATGTTTTTACATTCCTGGAGCATAGTATAAAAACAATCATGCTATGAAAAAAATAGCAGATTTCATGTCATGCACGCACCAATAAATAAATGTTAAAAATATATCATAGGTGAGGTGACAATTTTATCACTTTTTAAATATCATTGAATCGTCTTATAGTTTATATGTTCAAAAAAATTAGATCAATATGTTACAAAATTAACGAGGACATTCTATCTAATGATGTGATGATACCGTTGAGTAAATACACGCGTTATTTACACGCACCCCAGGGTGAGAGTTGGCCAAGAAACTCTCGCAAGCTTTAATTTTTGTCCGTTAAAAGTTGGTGGTCCTCTAACCCAAGCTATCTCCGCCGCTTGCCAATTTTCTCTCTACCACTCGCTTTCTCTTTCTTTAACTCTGCATCACTATACTGCACTAGATTACATTTCTTGCTTACATCAACAATTCGGTGCTATCTCTATTTGCACTTTTATTTACTTATTTTTCTCGAGATTTGTAGGACTGTAGCGTAATTATTTTTTTTTTTTGATAAAATAGCATGATATAAAAAATATTTTAAGAAATAATATAATTTTAAGAGTTGTAGATAATATTGTGTGGCAAATATGATATGTCGCTATCTTAAATTATAAAATTGCTTTGCACAAGATTTAATAAAGAGAATAAAAAAAGAATATTTATAGAGATATATCAAAACTCTAATGACGATACTACTAGTATTATTGAAAATATTTTAACGATATAAATTCAACGATATCAAGAGAAATTATCAATGGTGATCAAAGTGGATCACGCGAAAGATCTAAGTCAAGTATCCTAAAATCTTTGGATGACTTGTGTGATCTATCTTGTTTATCGTCTATGATCTTTTTTAGTGTAGTTGAATTCATGTTGTTGAATTCTTTTTTTTATGATACTCGGTAGTGTTGTCATCAAAATTTTGTTAGCCTTCATTTTTTTTTTTAATTTTCTCTCTCGTCTCTCTTCACAAAGTACAAGGATGAGAGAGAAGAGAAAAAAACAAAGAAGTAATTTCTCCACATAAAAGTACACCAAAGTTTTCAATGATAAGATCATTAATACCATAAAAAAAATCTTGGCAAAACAAACTCGACGATATCAAACAAGATCATGAATGGTGATTAGAGTGCGGCGTACAAGCTGTTCAAAGGTGTTTACTTGTCTTCGGCCGCTCATTTGGTTCATTTTAGTTATTGTTAATGATTTTTTTTAGCATTATTAAATTTATCTTATCGAGATTTTTGTTGCTATCGAATTTCATTATTTTTTCTGTTTTTTCCCCTCTTTTTCTCTCGTCTCTTTTTATGGAATTTGTGTCTGTCAAATAACACTGGTGACTTACAAATTGCATATATTATTCGTAACTTTTTAAAATGTATTATTTTCTTAAATATTCATCGCACCGTGTTATTTTATCATTATTCTTAAAATGTTAAAAACCAAAAAAAAAACTATTTCTTCTCTTGCTTAAACTGCACCAATGGCGCATCTTATCGATCAGCAATGCGCCGTAGTCCAGGGTCTGTAAAATCGTTGTCTCTTTTATGTTAATGGCGATTTGTTTTTAACCGAAGCTAGAAAGCAAAAAAGTGTATATTTTGTTACTAATTTGGTGGGATTTTCTAAGGTAAATTAGCACCCACAAAAATCGGGGGATTAAAAGAAACTGTGAAACTCTGAGTCTTTCCACTACGTCACTAGCTGCAGTGTATGTTCTTGAAATGTTTTTGAAAATTGTGATTGCAGGGTCTTACAAGGGCTACTACGTTTTCCTAACCTAATAGAGTGGTCCATCATTATTATTTTTTTCTTGGACCAGCCTAAGCTGGTTACACTACTACAATGGGAGCAGTCGTACAGGCAGCAGATCTCATAGGGAGCGCAGCTTTACTGGCGATCATCAACAGGTTGGACCTAGCTCTTTTCTTTAGGTATTAAATAAAGGTATATTTTTGGCAAATTTGCGTCTGCAATTAATCCTTTTAAAAAATCATTTCAAGAACGTGTTTTTTATATTAATTTGGTATATTTTAAAGATTTCAATAATTTTCTTTTAAAATTGTTTTTTTTAAATAATATTTTTAATTTAAAAAAAATTATTTTTGACATTAGTATAGGAAAATAGTTTAAAAACACTATAAATATTTAATAAAAAATAACTAAAACATTTTTGAAACAAAAGGTTAAACGTGGCTAGTTTGAAGAAAACGAGAAAGTAAAACCCTAAGAAATAGTTTGTAGTCGAATGTTTTTTTTTGTAATGGGAATTGATTTGGATTGGTGATAATGGTTTTGACAGCGAGATTATAGATGGTCGTGGGTCCATAGAGCAAAGGTGTTCTTCCTGGCAGTACGGTGTCAGCAAGGGACACAGGGTAAGGTCAACCTGTGTTTGATTAATTACAAATTGTAATTTGTAAGTACGGTGGCTGACTTTCGGATCGAGTTTAATTTATTAACGGTGTTTTTTTGTTGTTGTGTGTGTGTTCAGCAAGGGGTGATTGGTTCTTGGATCCAGGCCGATCTCTGTACATTATGATTTTGGTTAAATTAAGCATCCGAACGTACATATATGAATATATATCCATGCAATGTTTAATTACACAAATATTCTCGGGTATCTAATTAATTATTTGTTTGATAATGTGTTTCAAAAAAGTAAAAATATCTTTTTTTATTTTTTGTGTTTTTTATATTATTTTGATGTGTTTATATTAAAAATATTTTTAAAAAAAAATATTACCTTCATAACTTTCTGAACAAAATCATTTTCAAAAGCCAAATGTGAAGCGACGAGAAGTTAGCATGTCCAATTACTTTGATAGGAACTCACCGTATATTGATTGAAACACTACAAGACCAACCCAAATGCCCATGCCTCAAATGTCATTAAACCTCGTATTTAAAATAAATAAATAAATAAATATTGTTTATTTCATTTTTAATCTCCCGCACTAATTGTTTCTTTCATTCATAGGACAAATATCCAGCTCATACTGATATATGCATTCCAAAAACAAAATTATTATATATATATGTTGGGACTGTTCTCGTGCAATAAGGACTATCGGAGTAACACTGTACCTTAACTGGCCCAGCAAAGCCATCTTATTGCAATCTAAGAACGTCAGCCATCAAGCTAAGACTAAGAGTCTTGATCATCAATTTGCTAAGCATCTAGGATGCAGATCCTGAGGGGCATTTGAGAGACAAAAGGAAATACCATCTTTAAAAATGATAAGTGAAAGTGAAAGAAGGATTTGATATTCCAAACCAAAAACATACTTTAATTGTTGCTGGTTTCAGAAGATGGAAAGCGTTTTTTTTAAAATATGAGAAATAAATTAAACAATTATATATACCCCCATTAATTTTCTTTTAATAGCCAATTTAAAATTAATCAACTCACTCACTCATTCTTGTGATTATATTTGAAAATTAATTTGAATTATCATTAATCGTGATCAATTAGTCATGTCCATAGTACCATTAACATTGAAATGCGTGTATAAAAAATCATTATGGCGGGGTAAGCCCAATTCCCTTTTCTCCCTGTTATCAAGCTTGTAAAGGCCCTTGTGAGCTTCCACTCAAGAGAAGAAAATCAAAAGAAAACGATGGGAGGGTTTCTTAATTCATCAAAGCCAGCTATGTTCTCGTAGGGAACCAATTTATCAGCTGGTGTTTTTGTTTAAGCAGCAGGAAAAACATCAGTAAACTTTCAGAAATGAATTGATTGATTTATTAGGTCATTTATTTTATCTTATTCAATCTCTCTATAATCCTCGGATGTGGGATACGGAGCAACATATTCAAGTGTTTGGTGTCGTCGAGGCAGAGGTTTGGTGTGCAGCTGAATAGCTTTAGCTCTTAGACCCACAAGTGTTACACTAATAAGTTGAGTCTCTTGTCCGCATTGCTTAAAAAAACTCTCTTAATTACACATAGGTCCATTAGTTATTTATTTTATTTTATTTAATCTCCCAATAATAACCAGAAGTGGGTAACGAAGCATCACATTCTTCTATCTTTTAAGTGTGCGCCATCCCCATCACTTTACAATCATCGTCTATGATTGCGCCTTGGACAATGTTGGTTTCTAGAGGCGGTACCTCCATTTGTTTATATGGGAATCCGAATCTTGTATATATTTTTATAAATTTTATAAATTTTAAAGTTAATAATTATATAAGTCTTTAATGATCTTAAAATTTAAATTAATAATCTCTAAAAATCAAATTGAAAATTATGACTTTGGATCTAGCACCCTCCTATGCATATTTGCGTATATGAGGTTCCTAACTTCCAACGACCACGAGGCAATTGTACAATCAAAATTTGTGGTCATTTTACTATCTATAAACTTAGTTCTTCCTCTTTTGTTTGTTCATGTGATGTTTTTTACAATGTCTTTGCTCAAATTGTGTATGTAGTTGATATGTTTTTTTCTTCCCTTGTGATCTACATTCACATGTAGTAACAATACAGATAAATAGATCATTATTTTCTTGCTACATTTAAATAATATAAATGCCTCAGTATGTATAATGTAATTTTCCATCCAATAACTAGTTATTTTAATGATTAAAATGATATATATATATATATATATATAGATAGATAGATAGATAGATAATTCATCTGAAATTTTCCACATCTTAGTTTTCTATATAAAATTTGATTACATCACACACACACATAAAAGAGTGTAGTGTTAAAGAATAATATAAATCATATTCTAAGGCCTCACCTAACAGTTTAAATTTTTAGGTGGGATAATTTCTTAACATGATATTAGAGTTTTGTTGACTCAACGGTCACTAGTTCGAATCTCACCATCCTTATTTTATTTGATAAAAATCAAGTACAAAGTAATATAGATTTGTGCAAGTTTCAAGTCCAAAGTGTTTACACTTGAGGGTATGTGTTAGAGAATAATATAAATTATATTCTAAAATCTTACCTGATAGTTTAAACTTTTTAGATAAAATAGTTTCATAACACTTAGCCTCATGAATAAATGGAGAAATTGTCCTCGTGATAAGGTCTAGTTGATGGAAGTTTCAACTCTCTCGTAAAAGCTAAACAACCACCAGATTTCTTTTCTCCACATCAAGCAAGAAAATTAATGGTCAACATGTGATCATAAGGATTTAAAATACAATGTTTAAATTTATAGACGCAAATAAAAAAACTTAAAACTATAAATAGAAAGAAAAAAAGATTACCGTCGGTTTTATATTCTATGTTTTTTATATTCTTCTTGTTTTTTTTAAAAAAAAATATTTACGTTGCCTGAACATAATTCTTAACGGCATAACACACAAGCTTGCCAGATAATAGACTGCAAGAAGTCGGAGCGGCTTGTGATATGTCCAGCTTAGCCAACAAGTCAATGTGGAAATGGACCAGTATGGCACCAAGCACGTGGTTGAACACGAGCAGCACCACACCCTTTGAATTTTCTAAATTGCGACTAGCTCTCGTTTAATTATATCGCTTTTTCTTCTTCTTCTCTCCCAGTATTTAGTGCGAGTCCTCATTTGTCAAAATCATGGAACTTAAGGTCATGTCAAGTTGTAAATTATTTTGTTGTAGAATAGTTGTTTTTGAAAATATTTTTTAAATTATTTAGTAATATGATTGAAGTTGTTTTTGAAAATATATTTTATTTAAAATATATTAAAATAATTTTTTTTATTTTTTTTAAATAATATAAATAAATAAATAAATTTAAAAAACAAGGTAAAATAAAAAAAGGATGTGAACGGTTTGTTGACCTGTTAAATTATTTGTTCAGTTTTGTAGAGATAATGCACGTGATTAGTTTGCGTAACACGTAGACACCTCTACTGTTAGAAAAAACCAGGTTTTCTTAGCGAGGGACCACATTATAATTAGACAACATCCTAAGCTAATTTGGAGCGTTACAAATTAATTCAAGAAAATAACTTCACAACCACAGTGACTTGGTCGTCATTCAAGATTTTCAAATGAATATTGGTCAAATTAATCTATCAATAAAATAATTGATTTTTTTTATCTTTCAATAGCTATCATTGCTCTACATAATTCGGAAATAGGAGTTAATCCTTGAAACCCTATATGTTTTGGTACATTAATATTGCAATCGAAACCTTAAATAAAGTCTCTTCTCGCTAAAGTCTTTGGGATAAGTTATTTTAGCGTAGTTGCATACATCATCAACAATGAATGAGGTACAAGAATCATGATCGTATAATGTTAAACTTAAAATAAAAAAGTTCAACTGTTTGATTGCAAAATCTATTGTTTAACTCTTATGATTTAAGATTAATTACAATTGCACATATATCAACTTTAAAATAATATTTTAAATTTGCAAGAGCTTCACTTTGACAAAACCTATCACAAGCTCTTCTTGTATATGGACTTTCAAATAATAAATATCAATATGGATTTGTGCACAAATGCTTTGACACTCTAAAGAAAAGGTTAGGAATCCATCATTCCATAACCTTGACACTCTAAACTTATGACATTGATAAAAACTAAGTATAAAATATCAGTATTTTTTATAGTTTATTTCATCATATGCTTTATAAAAAACAAATTCAAAAGGCACGGCACCATCCTCATCATTAAGAATAATTTGCTACATTTTTTAAACAAGGTATTAATAACTCTGCAGTTGCACTAACAATCTTTAATAGGCTATAAGTTGGTAGAAAACGAGAACCCAATATGTTCCTCGAGCGTTGAATTTTAAATATATTAAAAATCGCAGGGCAGATGATAGAAAACTGTGAAACATTGCCTGCACTGCGCACAAAATTCATATTGTATTGACACTTACTCTTTTTAGCACATAAATGACGATTTCAACTTTGTCTTTTCGCTTGCTCGACTAGCTAGGGGAAGAAGTAAACTTTCTGTGGAATTTTCAAAATCTGCTATCAAGATGGAAATAATTAACCAGGTATATAGTCAATATAAAAAAGCATATGAATATTGGAATTCCACATAGAAACTTGTATGAAGGTATTACAGAATAATGATAATTTGTTGTTGTTCTCTTCTATTTGGCTTCAACTCCAAACCGTATTCATCAAAATTAAATAAGCATGTAGAGTAGTAATTATAATGCAAATGATTTTTTATTTTTTTTTAATTTTAAGGTCACATAACACCTACAGTTTATGTAGATCGACAACAAGTATCATCACTCTCATTGTCAACTAATTCAACAAAAAATATAGTGTGACTAATTAGAACGCGTCTTGCATACGTGGGAATATTCATAAATTAAGTATCATCCACAGAAACCATTCAATCTTGGTGAACGTTGCTTAAATTATTACACGAAGTAATATTTGGGCTACAAATCCTAACCTACACGTTATCTTGACCCTATTCTATACTCAGCCACTAATCTTCACCGCCTTAGCTCGCACGTAACAGAAGGCACCGACAAAACTAAAGCCAGTGCAAATGACAAAAACCCGAAAAGAAAAAATATTCCTCGGCCTTCTGTCTCGAGTGTTTGTGTCTTTTTCGTGTGCTAATCGTGGTTTCTGTCTTCGTCTTTTTCCTGGTTGATATCTTAACATTTTAGTAAATTATTAATCTTAATTTGCACGTCTTAAGGCCGCGATAGACTTGTCTCCAATCTCATTTCTCAAAGGATCTTTAGAAATTTTCCCCTCCTGATCGGCAAGACAGCAATAAGTAGTCTTTCCAACTATTCGGGGGGTCACAGTACATCTAGATATGGACATTAGCCGCCATGGCTGGCTTGTTCGAGACCAGTAACATCATTTTTCCAGACAAACAGTTCCACTGACAGTTGACACACGGCACTTATTGGCCTGTTTTACAATTAATTTTCACAGAAATGGAAGTCCAGCTGCTTTCATTATCCATGTACCCAAAAAAATATTCCACTCTCCTTCAGAGTTCTCACATATAATTATCTGGGCTATGATCGATTTCAAATATGTTTAATTGTCTTGAAAGAATGTCTTGTTAGTGTCGTAGGATATGAACTTAGTTATACCACAAACAAATTTGTTCTGTATATATCCCCACTTTGAGGTTGGAGTTTGATTAGTCGGTCCTGGCGGTGAAGATATTTTCCCATCGGACTCCCGCCATTTTTTCTCCATTTTGTTTAATACTGAAGAAGGTTGGAAGAAAATCGCAATCCCAGATTTGTCAAGCTAAAAGACAATCTCGGAATATTCTATGATTTTGGAAGAAAGAACTTGAGAAACCTCAAGAGGGATGGCGTATAAATTTCACTTCAAATTACCTACGCGCTTCAATATTAACTCCAATTAAAATATAATAGTAAATCAAAGTCAACCATTAAAATTAAATCACTTCTCGTCTCTTCTCTTTTTTCATGCTCTTTCCTCCAAATAATCGACAACCTTTGTCAATGACCACCTTTTTTGGCTAATCAATTCTAGAGATATCTGTGGACTTTAATATATATACTATATATCATAATAAGGATTGTCACGGTTGAATTGAACCCTAAAAAATCTTATAAAACGGGCCAGCTTCTCTCTGTGTATTGTATGAGTATACACGAGGGCTTATATGCATCGTAGATTATACAAAAAAGTGGGGGGCTCTAAATTATGGTACTAAGAAATGTAGAGGCTGGAAACAAGAAGCAATAGATCGAGGTGGACAAAATGAAATATTGTCCACCAATTTCTTTCACGACAAGCACAAGGCTCTGTGTATACAATTTCCTAGCTCTTTCTGACCCGGAGGCAAGGGGAGAAAGAAGACAAAGTGTAAGGTACCTTGGGGTACCACTATTCAATGCAGTCTAGGACATTGCATTAACCATCTTTGCATAGGTTATTGTCAAGTAACTATGTGGACAAAAAAAAGACAAGGAAAGTCCTTATGGAGACTCCCCATATTATAAGTAATTTGTATGAACATATCTTAAGGAGATCAAGTTCATCAATCACCATTTTAATTTCTTTGCATCATGAAATTCTATGGAGTAATATGTGAACGCATTTGATTGCTGCAGAAGTTGGCTTTTTGCATTAAATTTTGCCATTAGGCTGGGCCTAAGATAGAAATGAATGGTTTGGTTGCTTAACTTGTTTTCTAAAATGAACTAAGCATGGCTTCAATCCATTTCTAGTAACTTTTATTTGTTCAAAATCGGTTTCCAAGATTAGGACTGTAATGATGGTTTATACCTAATTATTCCTACGTAAATTTTAGAATTTTTTTTTTTAATTTTAGTTTTAACATCAACGTATCACTAGAAACTTCAAGATCATTAATCTTCTCGGTAGTTAAATTCAAGCTGGTAATTATTTGATAGCGTGTAACTCGAAAAAATTCCAAAATCTAAGAAACATGAAATAGTACGAGGGCTTGTTGGATTCATTCATGAATCATGATCGAGCTTATTCGAAGCTTACAAATCAAATATATTGGATTGGTTATTTTATGCCCATCCTCAAGCAGGAGTCGAAAAATGTGTTTAAAGCCCAAATCGTTGTAGCTGGACAAGTATTCTTAACCACTGATCAGAACTAAGGCTGATATTTATCTCTTACTGGCCCAAATCCTAGGAAGAAATTGGCAAAGGACAAACAATTTGGTTCTTAAATTTTCCTAAAAATTTTATTTTAATATCTATATTTTTTTTCCTAACAAAAAAGTCCTTAATTAAGAGTTTTTATCCTCCTATTTGACAATAAATATAATTTAGTTCCTTCATGATTTTTTTTCAATTAAATTTAGTTCCTCTCGTTGAGATATATATATTTATTATTTACAGATATTTTTTTAATATTTATTAGTTATATATTGGGTATTTAATAGGTA
This sequence comes from Salix viminalis, assembly GCA_029228465.1. NCBI lineage: Eukaryota > Viridiplantae > Streptophyta > Magnoliopsida > Malpighiales > Salicaceae > Salix > Salix viminalis. The sequence continues at coordinate 5,481,206 of CM055428.1, forward strand.
TTTATTATCTACTATTACTTATTAACCAATAAAAAATAAAATAGTTAATATATATATATATATATATATATATATATATATATATATATATATATATATATATTAATTGATAAAGTGTTAGTACATATAAGTGTTTTATACCAATATTAAAATATACAGACATCATATTATATTAAAAAAATATAAATATTCTATATAAATATTCTATAAAAATATTTATAGAATACAAATATATATTTTGAATTAGGTTCCAGCAAGTTTTGTGTCAAATATTTATACTCTACTTATTATTATTTATCGGGTCTAAAAAGAAATGTACCCATTTAAGCAGATTCAATATTCTTATCCATTTAAATTAAATATTCCTAATCTAATTGTTGTATTTAACACACATTTTTTATCGATTATTTAATTCAATTCACTTTGTTTTTCTTTGTCATAAAGTACTAACAAAATGGAAAGGGGTCCCTTTTTTATTGGAACCGCAAACGTTTAGCCATCGGGATAAAAAACAAAAACAGAGCAATTAATGGCGCCAGAAAATGGGGGCACGACAAGAAAGCAATGGTGTGTCACGAGAGAAAATATAGCCCGCCATGACAAGAAGCTTGGGCCACCACCTTTCTGTGCGCACCATTCGTTTTTGTGGTCCTCTCTGCAAACTGAATTGCAATTTGACATGTTTCAAGTAGCAGGAGTACATTCGTAGAACAGTAAACAGATCAAGGTTTCACAGGAAACATGTTTCACCTAATATTATTTCCTTTTCTTTTATCTTATGTTTTGTTGCTTCTCAAGCGATGGCCACACATTCCCTCACAACCTCCCTATCTTCATCACTGCTACTTCCGCCGCGAAAACTGGTTAACTCAAGCTTCATCCAATGCTGTAAAACCCAAAATGAGAGCATTGAACTTTCTACCAATGGGAAGGCCAGTTTTCCTGAAAAGAGTCCACAAAAACAGCAGTTAAAAAACCTACCTCCTAGGCCTCGCCGGATAATACTGGTTCGGCATGGACAGAGCCAAGGAAATGTTGACGAGAGTGTCTATACAAGGATCGCTGATCCAAAGATTTCACTCACCGAGAAAGGAAAGGCCCAGGCTGAAGAATGTGGTCAGAGAATCAGGGAGATGATTGAGAAAGATGAAGCGGATGATTGGAAGGTTTACTTCTATGTGTCACCGTATAAAAGGACTCGTGAAACTTTACAGAATTTGGCCAGAGCATTTGAGCGCTCAAGAATTGCCGGTATGAGGGAAGAGCCTCGTCTGCGCGAGCAAGATTTCGGTAAGTACTTCCTTCAGACACTATATTAGTCCACTGATTGGGAGTCAGAAAGGAGAGTGTATCCAAAGTGGAAAAAACCATTCAAGCCAGCCAGTTTACGTGTAAAACAAATATTTATTGAATACTGATCCCATCTGCCTAAATAAATCCTGTTCATGCTTTTCTTGAAAGGCAATTTTCAGGATAGAGAGAGGATGAGAGCTGAAAAAGCTATTCGAATGCTCTATGGTCGATTCTTTTTCCGATTTCCCAATGGAGAATCAGCAGCTGATGTTTATGATAGAATCACAGGTTTGTCTATTGTCTTAGCCATTCTCGGTCGCGAAGAGAAAAATAAAAGTGTTTTGATGCTATATATGCAGTGTTAATGCAACAGGATTCAGAGAAACACTCAGAGCAGACATTGATATAGGACGGTTTCAGCCTCCTGGTGAACAAAGTCCCAACATGAACTTAGTGATAGTGTCTCATGGTCTCACGCTTCGTGTGTTTCTAATGAGGTGGTATAAATGGACTGTGGAGCAATATGAGAAACTCCATAACTTTGGCAATGGAGGAGTGGTCGTCATGGAGCGAGGCTTTGGTGGAAGGTAACTCTTATTGTCTTCAGTATTACTGGTCCGCAGAATTGAGTTCAGGGGGGGGACACTTGACGAAGTATTTTGCACACAATTTGATATTTTATAGGTACAGCTTATTGATGCATCACACGGAAGAAGAGCTAAGAGAGTTTGGATTGACAGATGATATGCTTAAGGATCAAGAATGGTAACTATTAAACCAATCTCATATTTTTTGTACTCTTCAAAGTTCCAAACACAAAGCTGACAGATGATCATACTGAGGTTTTGATTTTTCCTTGTGGTTTCTGATGAAGGCAAAAAATTGCAAGACCAGGTGAACTCAACTATGATGGTCCTATGATGAATTCTTTCTTCACCCATTTTGAAGATGACGACTGCAAATGATGAATCGAAGAAATATGTACGGTATCCGTCGACTAATTACGCAGGTGTAGAAGAAGCTGAACTTTGTCAAGCAGGACTGGAATCAGAAAGCATCGAATAGCGGCGTTTTGGAAGCGATTGTTTAAGGTTGCGCCTTGTAAGGTTAGGTCCAGAGAGAGTTCTTACTATTTGGCCTTCTTTCCTGGGACATGATTGCAGGGATTCCTCTTTATTAAGTCTGTCATGAAGAAGAGTAGTTGGACTCGCTACCAGACTTTCACTTGTTGAAACATGCAATTAAGTGGGGAAAAAACGATAAACAGAGTCTGCCACGGGAAAAAAAGGAGGCACAACTGTCTAGGTCCATTTCTCTAACATTAACATCATCTTTGAGAATGATTCAATCGATGGTTGAATTGCTATCAAGATTTGATAAAACATGACAAAGATGATGGCAAAATCAGGGTAGGTCTTCGAGAGACATGATATGGTATCAAAGAGCATGAGATCAAGTTCAAATCAAGACATAATTACCTTGTAAAAGATAATCAAAATTTTATTAGTTTAACTTCAAACAAATATGCCTCTTCGGATGTCTCATCGCACGGGTATAACTTCAAACACCAGCACGGAGGCAAGATAAAAATAAAACAAAGCTGAATCATGGACAAGGAAAGAGAAAATGGAGATGCGGGGTATCGATCCCCGTACCTCTCGCATGCTAAGCGAGCGCTCTACCATCTGAGCTACATCCCCTGTTGAGTTACTTTATCTAAATGTAATATATGTACTTGGATATCATCTTGTGGAAATATAAATTGCGAGTCTAGTTCGATGTTCACCAGCGCGAGTTTTTTATTTGGAAGCGACGTGAGCTGTCTATTTTAACATTTTGTTTCTCAATGATGAATTCTTTCATTCGTATAAAAGGAGAAAAGGCTGCCATTGCTATGAGATCCCCCCCCCGCCCCCAAAGACAAAGAAAACAAAATAAAAAAACTAAAGGTGACAGAGTGATGAACAGTTCATTATATAGTTTGTGACAATACTGGACAGACAGTTTGATGAAATATTTATCAGTACACTTCAGTGATGGTGATAAGAAAAGCATTCTTTACATCGATTCGAATTCCACCAACAGCCCGCCTTAAGTTACTGTTTGACCATACAGTTACTATCCTTGAAACTAGGTTTCCAAATTCCAATCAAGCTTCATCACCTGTCACCCTTGAACTTACAGCTCTGATCTTGAGTACATTACACGTAAAAAGTAGACAAATAGATTGCGAATGGAAGCCAAACTTTGTTTCAAGATTCTCAACCACAAAACAACGAATCGTATAATTGAGGTTTTTCAGGCAACGTATCTATACATGCAAACATTACCGAAAAGAGAAAAAGATTGAACAGATTTTTTAACAAGAGAACAGAAATTGCAAGGAATTTGGTTGTTGCCAATCAATACAGTAACCAATATTATAATAACAAGGAGAAGAATGCTCAACAGGTGAGGGGGAATTTTAAAATGTTGTGTTGAAAAAGGAAATTTGTAAAGGATGATCTCTGAGCCTTTATCCATCGCTTCATTCCAGACATGACAAAGTTTCGAGGAAGTTCGTTCTGCCAACAAAGCCAAATACCAAGAAGTAAGAACTGAGCTTCATCATGCATGATGTTTCAAATGGACATATACCAACATTAAACTGCACATAAATTCCCAAGTATAAACACTGTGAGAGTTACATTTCTCAGCTATTCATTCATATTATACAACGGGTTAGCTACATTGTGAAAGACCAACCAACCAAAAATATCCAGACATAAAACTAGCACTGATCTTGGTCTCGAAATAGAAAACAAACTTTGCCCCCTTCAAACAGAGAAGCAACACACTCAAGTGATGATCAAATGAAGCAATTTACATAAGATGATTAGGATATACCTAACCTAAGAAAATAACAAGCAATGTAAGAGTTTAAAAAAGAGACAAGTATTGAGTTGAACAAATGAAGCAATCTCTATTATTGTTTAATCCCAATAAATTGTGGAAGTAGCACTCAAGTTTTTTCAATCTTCTTCCAGGCTAAACCTGGCTATTACAGGAGTCAAGACACGCCATTCACCTCTATGCAATTTTTACTCTGACATGATTTGTTGACCCTGGTTTAGAGAGGAAGAAGAAGACCAACCTGAACACAACTGACCCCCCTAAGAAACCACCACCTCTTCACCGTCATATCCTGCATCATGGAAGCTCTAGCTTGTTATGAGTTCTCAATGATTGCAGTTGTAATTCTTATTGGCCGTGTCCTTTCCTGTTCACCACCACGTCTCCAAAATGCCCTCCTCCACCAAACTTCAAATCCCCTTTGTATATTAGGACAATCTTCACCAGAATTAAGAAATCGATCAAACCAAGCAAGGAAAATATCCTGCTGCCAAGCTAGTGGCAGAGTTAAAATTGTGTTACTAAGACCATCTTCAATCAAATGTCGATCAAGGCCTTTTTTTGCCCTCCTCATCCAACCAAAATCATCATAAAGTGGCACTAACCATGTCTGTAGAAGCAAAGACCTTGCTTCTTTGGAAGCCAACAGCTGCCCCTTTCCGATCCCAACAAACAACCTAGCTGTAACTCTACTAACCTCGTGCCTGTGAATAGCAGGGATTTTAGAATGTACAACAGACAATTCAGATTGAGACGCCCATGTTTTCAAAAAATCTTCAGCAATCTGCCTATCAATCAAAATATCCAAAATCCAATGCAAGTTATCTGCTTGCCGCGCAATTTGTCCAACATCATTCAAAACACCTTTGGCTGCCCGGAGAAAATGGTCTTGAAGCAATTGCAAACACCCATCACATGCCAAGTACAATGACTCTTTCCGAAGGTCATTCTGAGAAGAATTCTCACGGAGCATTTTTGACAATAATCCTTTCATCTCTCGCCTTGCTTTCTCATCTTTCCCTTCCAGAACTACATGTAAGAGCTTGAGAAGCACTTCTTCATTGTCACCACCATCTTCAGTTCCATTAGTGGCTTCAACAGAAACCCTCTTCAAAACTTCACTCGCTCCAACCCCTTCAAGGCGGAGTTCCGATAGAAGTGAAGCCACCTTCTCTTCTTCAGACTCAGTCCATGGAGCAGCCTCTAAGTACTCCAAACAAGATAAAACCCCAGCATCAAACCCAATTGCTGCAGAAACCTTCAGGGAAAAAATACAAATTAAGCACTTCATAAACCTAACCAATAATCCATTTTCTAAGAACTCAGTCAACAATAAAGATCAAAACTTTCAGAAAACAAGAACAGCGTACATTTCCTCAGCTACCACAAAACATAACAAAAGTTTTTAACTGTGCCTATCTATTTCCATAGTTTCTTCTCAACTAAACTTATCAACTTAAGCTTGTTTAAAAAACAATTTAGTTTCTATTTCAGCTGTTTCTAACAACAGCAAAAATTAGAAAAAACAAAGACTTTACCTTTAGAATACCAAGAACTCTAGGCACATCCTCTTTCATAAGCTTCCTTCTCAGATCCTTACAATACATCAGCCTCAAAGTCTCAATATAAATCTCAACATCATCACAATCAGCAATCTCCACGGCATAAGGAGCAGACATCCTTTGTTGATTATTAGCCCATTTATCTGACAACTTCACTGCAAAAAACCGACTATGACCCACCAAGATCTGCCTATGCACATCCATTGAAATACTAATACCATCTTTAGAACTCAATGTCAAGCTCACATCACTAGAACTCGAATCATTAAACTGATTACCAGGACTCCTGTTACCCAAAATGTTAGTTATACGTTGCAAGATTAAAGCTTGTCTATCTTGAACCGACATTTGACTGCTCTGAGTGTTTTTGACATCGATATTTCCATAATTGCCGATAGTGGGTGTCTGGGTTATGGTTCTGGGTTGCATTTCGGGTTCACTAGCCATCATTTCAAAAAGGGTCGGACTTGACCGGGGTTTATGATCAGGTGGTGGAGGTGACATAGGGTTCAACAAACCGGCAGAGAGTGCAGAGTTAAACTTGGTAAAACTAGAAGGGAAAGATGAGTGATCATTTTGGGAAGCAATGTGGTGGTGGCCATTTGTCAGTAGAGTTGTTGTTGTAAATTCCATCACTGGGGACTGACTTCCTGGAGACAACTGGATCTTGAATTCTGAAGGTGAAGATGTAACCGGGTCGGGTTTAGGACTAGGGTTAGTGGGGAAACGGGCTTTCTGTGGAGGCGGTGATGGTGGAGGTGGGGGCGGGGGTGGAGGTGGGAGAGGTTTAGAAGCTGGGCAGCACCAAGAGTTATCTGGAGAGGCTATTGTTGGTGGGTCATGTTTTCGGGTTTGGGTCAAGTAGCTGGCGGATTCAGAGTTATTTATTGTGGTGGTGGATGCAGAGGAGGAAATGGTGGTTTCGCGGTATCTGCGGCGTTTGGGCTTGATGGGCTGAGCTTGGACTTTAATAAGTTGAGCTTTGGTTGTTGAAGTAGTAGTGGCGGTGGCGGCGGCCATGAGAGTTAAGTGTGTATACTTGTTGTCTTTTAGTTTATTGCATTGGCAAATGGGAGAGGAAATGTGTTTTTTTCTCGCGGGTTTCTGATTAATAGGATGTTGAAATACAAAAATAAAAAGGGGGAAGGAGGCGATTGACACGAGACAGAAACAGCAAGGAGGAGTGAGGGTGGATGATACGGCAGCGTTTGATTAATGTGAACAAGAAAGGAACTTGTTCTCTGAAGCATGGGTCTATGCAATAAATATTTAATTTAGGTTCTGTTTGGGCACTCGGTCTATATTTATTTTAAATTATTTTATTATATTTCTAAGTTATTTTATTGTATTAATATAAAAAATACTATTTTCATATATTTCAAAAGAATATAATTTGTTGGCCAACTTTATTAGATAAATATTTGTGTTTTTTCAGTAGAAACTCTATTTTAGCTTTTTTTATTTATTTAGAAATCTTTCATTTTGACACCACGTTATTTAAAATATCCCAATCTGAATCCCACAGCAACAAATTTTTTAAAAGAAAAAAAAATGTTTAAATTAAGGAGGAAAGCCAGGCCATGAAATGATACCGTACAAATAAATGCTCAAAACGCATACTCTACTTTCCTTTTTCATGTCTTTCTTTCATCTTCCCCCTCCATGTTTTTATATCGGCAGAAGGGCTTCGAGTGCAACTCTTTGAGTTTGCCCTCGGAACTGATAAACTATACAGATCAAAATGAAACATCTCCAAGTCTACAAGGACTAATAAAATTTACCCCTGCGTGCCGGTGAAAGGAATGGGTCTCTCCAGGAAAAATGAAATTTGTTGGTAAATTGAGGTCAAATTGCACAATTTCAAAAACAAAGGCTACAATAGCAAAGGTGGGCAACTTAGGGAATGGATTTGAGTTTGGTGAGTTGAAATTGAAAGCAATTGAAAGTTTATAGACAATTAAGGTTGTAATTAGAAGATCGTGAACTCAATTGAGATTTGTCAAATCTTAAATTAAAATGTTTAATCTCACCTAAACGACGTGTTGTTTAGTGTTGAATAAGAAAAGATGAATGACACGTCGTTCAATCTTCATTTTGATAATTTTGGCTAATCAAGTTAGACAACTTCAAATGCATGGGTGTGGAGTTATAGACATTAAAATTTAGCAAAAGTGGATCCAAATAAAAAAAGTGATGCATCTCTTTTATCAATTTGTAGTGTTTTTTCGGTGATGATTATGCTGAAATTACTCTGACAAAGTCTCAAAATTAGGGTCACTTGGTCAACTTTGACAGTAAAACCATTAGGTAAAGATCAACATGTTCTTTATTTTTTCACACTTCAAAAACACTTCAATTGGTTCATATCATGGTTCTACAACATGTTCATCAAGATTAAATTATCAAAATATAGATTCAAAAACGAACTAAACATTTAGAAAATTCATATAAACACCCCCTCTTTAACAAGTGAAAAAACATATGAAAAGAGGTTTGGATACTCAACAAATGATGTTGCTTTCACCTCTTTGTTGCTTGGGTTTTAATTTTATGTTGTTATTCTAAATTTTATTTTCTATATTTTTTTTTAATATTATAATTGTTGTTTGATTTTTAAGTTTATTTGGTGTTATATATAATATTTGTTTTAGCTTGTGTTTTGACAAAATCTATGTTTTTTTATGGAAAAGTGTTTATCTTTAGCATGTTAGGCATGTTCATGTATAAAATGGATTTAGAAAGATAAACTGAAATCCATGTTGCATGGATGTATAGGTTGTGTATAGTTGTTTTTATTTTGTTTTGTTATTACAACTTTAAAATTGGTGTTTTAATGTTTTTCGTTAGTGTTTTTAGTTCAAATATGTTTATATATGTTAATATGACTTAATGAGGGGTTAAAAAAAATGTTTTAAAAAGAAAAAAATATCAATTTGAAGGGTTTGACAATTGATGGTTTCTAGGCATGTTGCTCGACAATGTTTTTTGTGTTCTTACATGGAACATTGCCTTAATTTTATGACTTGGGATCACTTTTGATCTATTTCTTTGCACTGGATTTTTCTTTATACCTAATTAATCAATAACTTATAATTTATTTTTTCCAATAACATGTTTTGATGGGTTTAAAATCACATGGTTTAGTTTTGATTATTTTTTTTATGAAACACATTTTTTATTACAATTTAATCATTTGATGTTAAATTATTGACCCTTGAGCTTTTTACTTGAGTGCAAAGTTAATCAAGATAACTAAGACTAACTTACATGTTATAATTTAATGTTTTTTTATTTAACTTCAAACTTTTTTACTAGATCTCTCTTTCATAATATGATTTCTTTATCGCGACCTCATATCATCAGTGACAGGTTAGTTAAGTTTACTCGAGTTAAATCAGATTTTTTTTCATGATTTTTTTACTTTGTCATATTGCATTAAATTATTTTCCATTGTTATTTTTTATTTGTTATTTATCACTTTTATTCTTGTTTAATCATTCTAGGGATAGGTTAGTAAAGTTAATCAAGGGTTAATTTGAGGGGTTTTTTTTATTGAACTTTGATATTTTTTACTAGGTCCTTGATTAAAATAATCAGTGTTAGTATCATTTATTAGATATCTTATCTCATGTGTCCAATGATGATTCTTTACATGTCCACAAATACAAATGAGAAAGTTGAGTGTATTTTAAAGATATATTGGTATTTGGACATTGTGATTTGGTACTAAAGGAATAAAAAAAACTTGAGTCATTAAAGTAGTAATGATTAATTACTATTAAAAGAAATAAGAGACAAAGATAGTGGAGACATAATAGACAATACAAAAATAGAAGATGAAGATAAAATTATATTTGATATTAATGTAATTGTTTATCATATTTGGATAATAGTGAAATAAAATATAAGAAGTCTAATTTATATTTAACATATATTATTATCAAACTTACATATTTTTTTTAAAAAAATAATTAAATATTTTGAAATTTTTATTTATATTGAGTGTTGAGATTAATAGTAATATGATAACCCTAGTTATATAACTCAAAACAACTCAACAAGTTAACCTAAGGTTTTTATCAGGTTTGGGTTGAAAAAAAATAGAGGACAAATTAACTTGAGTCGATCAAAAACCTAGGTTGATCAACTTTACCTGAGATAAAACCAGTTTAAAACTTGTTGAGTTTTTTTTTAAAAAAATAAACAGTTAAAACAACATCATTTTTGTATGGAAATAAAATAGAGATGAATACAAATCAAGATACATGATCTCATATTACAATAAGAGAAGTAACAATTTAAATTCTCACTGAGATAAAATAATCTTCTATTATAATTTATTATTTTCTTATTTCTTTTTAAAAAAAAATAGCCTTTTCGAACTAATTATTTGGTGATGACTAAAAACAATTATAATAAAAAAAAAATATTTTTTCATGGAAATTCATAATGATATCCATGCATGTCATAAGAGCAACTGCAGCGGAGAAGGTATATGAAGAGGCAAAGTTAAAATAATATGTTTTTTGGCATTGTTTTGTTACTGTAAATACTCCACCGGGCAAGCCATTTCAATAGCTAAAAATAGACATCTTCGGGTTCTATTTCTAGCACTTCAAATCAAAAGGCCAAAACTTAAAATAAGTAAAAATATTCAGCAAATCATGCAGCTCCTCACAAAATCAGCAATGACGGGCTGCATAGCAAATCTTTATGGGAGCCTTGAAAAGCTGGATGGATCTTAACAAGGATTCCATTTTGAAACCAATTATAACTTGGTTGCAGACCAAGGGAGGGAGATTGCCAAGGGAGGGAGATGGGGGCTTGTATACTACTACTGATAATAATTAATATTAATAAAAAAAAATAGGGTTTCTGCGGGGGTTGTAATAATAATAATAATAATAATAGAGTAGGTTTCCATGGTTTTTTTTTTTATTAATTATTATTATTATTATTAATTAGCAAAAAAAATAGTTATCATAAAAAAATAATTTTTAAAATTCTATTAATTTAAGACAATAAGTAACATTAATTAACTTCAAATACAACAACCACAAAAAAGCATACAATTACTTGAAAAACATACAATAAATAACTTAAATTTCAAATCTCAAATATTGCGGGTCTTTTAATTATATTTAAATTTATTTTTTTATTTAAATATAATTAAAAGAATAAAAAATTTATTATTGAAGGGGTTTTCAAAAACAATTATTTAATTATATAACTTACTCTTATTAATTGTATAATTAATTGCATAATTAAACTATATACAAAATAATTATATTATATTTAAAATAATTTAAAAATAAATAGTTCTTCAAAATAGCTTTTACCATTGAAGTATACATCAAAAAAAAAAATTATATATACACTATTCAAAATACCATTTTAGAAATTTGCCTCTTCAAAATGACACTCCCCTCTGTAAATAGCTCTAACAGCCCAAAAGTGAACAATGAAACCTCGAAACAAAATATTCTTTGTTAATCTCAAGGAGAGAGAAATTTGAAAGGCATGCTCGTGACTCTAAAGTTGATCCCAATAAACCCACATTATCATAGAACGACGAGCAAGTCCAAAATTTTCGTGGATCTATTTGATGCAAGCCAATAAATTATCACATATTTCAATTCCTCTAAAGGAAAATCTGTAAAGATTTGTTGCGATAATGCAAATCATGGATGGTACAAGTCAAAGATTGGCGATCGAGGTGGAATAGATGAAGAAAAAGAAAGAAACAGACAATTTATCCAAGTCTACGAAGCAGATACAGAAATGAGGGAGGCGAAGAGGGTGCCACTCCACCGGCGCTTCGTTTTCCAAACCCAGCTTATGGATGCTCGTGATCTGGGCGCCCCGTGAATTTCTTCTCGTGGCTTCGATGTAATGGAATCTTATGGATTAGGCAAAGAAAATGAAGGACAGGTGGCTGGCTAAGAAAAGTCCATCCAAAATATCAAATAGCAGTGTCATACGACTCGTCGTCTTAAGTGGGCCGCTTACAGTTGTGGTTCGTGGCCCACTTTAGGAAATTTGGTTGAGTCCGACAACGGGAATGCCATCGCATCCTTTTGAAGGGAAATGTGGACAAGATTTAGACCGCAATCATCAACCATGATGATAGAAGTATAATACTTGTATGCTATAAAGAAACTTACGAGCACACCTGCGGGGATAGCTCAGTTGGGAGAGCGTCAGACTGAAGATCTGAAGGTCGCGTGTTCGATCCACGCTCACCGCAATAACAAATTCATACCGTTTTGAATCTCAAGATGTATTCGTGATGATTGGGCCCTAGTTTCCTAGACCAGATCCTTAATTTATTGGACCCTGATAATGAGCTCCACTTGTCTTGATTGTTGAATAGGTAAAAGGGCCCGCAAATCCTGATCTCCTGGATTATAATTTTGAGAAATGTGGACCTCAATCATTAACAAAATTCCACGGATCTAACTGGGTCCAAGAGAGAGCGACAGATTTATTATTATTATTATTATTTCGAACAAATTAGAGCTTTTAATGGTCAAGCAAATGTCGTTTGATTTCAGGTAGCAATAACATCATGAGCATGCGCAGTTGCAGATGACCAGGAGGTATTTAATTTGTTTCTGATAACCTCAACCGGACAGCAAAAGAAGAAAAAAGAAGGCCCGGCTTGAGCCGAACAAATAAAAAATAAAGGCCGAAGCGGTCAGCAAGAAGAAATGTCTAATTGATCAGCACGAGGAAAGAAAGCCGGGAGGGGAAAGGCAAAAACGGAGTGTAGTAGTATTGGGCTTATAAAAGCCTAACAACGTCAACACCAAGAAGAAAGCCGGCCCAAAATAAGCCGACCGTGGAGCAGAGTCCAATGATGCTGGCAAGCCCATCGAACCCCTTTGCCTTTTGCTCTAAACATTATTTGTTTTATTTTCCAGTCTCACAGAAAGAAAATTATTTCGTGCTGTTTGGAGTTGAACTGAATATGTTGTTTTTGGTTAAAATTTGATTTTTTTAGTTTAAATTAATTAATTTGTAGTTTTTTAAATTGATTTAATATGTTAGTATCAAAAACAAAAAACATATTATTTTAATTTATTTTCAAATAAAACAACATGTATAATTGTAAGTTCATGTAAATCACGACCCGGCCCAGCTTAATTGTTTTTCAAAGGCCATCAAATACCAGCTGAATTATTTGAATTGTTTCCAAGTTTCACTCCAGCGAGTAATTCCAAGCTAGACAGACATACAATGACAACCCAAGGTGGGGAATTCTATCGAAAATAATAGCTGAAATAAGAGTACAAACAGGCACTACGGTACGGACGATGTTTCAGCATAGCGAGAGAGGGGAATAAAGAAAGAACACTGGGGGGGAAGATAGAGATTACCAGCTTTATTAATCATTGCTCTTTAATTTTATCGGAATAATGAGATCCTTTCTCCAAAATATTCCACAATCTCTGCCACAAACAAAACGTGGGTGTACAGTAAGTGCAGCCAATGATAGCCAAGTTAATTCTGCAGAACCAAGAGCATGTCTAGAGATCACATTGTCTTTGGAGGGAGACATTACAGACAGTAGATACTTGTATCGGTTGTTTCCTGTCATAAATTAGCTGTAAAAACATTTTTAATTGATTGTTGCTCGAGCAAGTTGTTTAAAAAGAGGATTAAGCTAGCTCATCTCTGAGTAATTCTGCAGTGGCAAGCTGTCCAGTTCTGCATGCCTCGATGCTTTATGTTTTTCTAGCCATGTTACTCTGGCTGGGAGCTCCTAAACCCTATGGTGGCCAGGTAAAACGGTGCGAATCAAGGATGGTGTGAATAGTCCAACACTATTGTTTTAGGAGAAATTGACCTTTTTCTCCCCTTAAGCCATGGACCATTCTTCTGTATGGAGGGATCGATTCTTCTTCGTCTATGCAAGGCGCGTAAGAGACAGCATATTCTACGGAAAATTTCGTGGCCTCCCTCTTTCTTTTTCTTTTTTTTCCCTGTCTAGACAGCTTTTTCATTATTTAATTTAAGGTTAAATACTTGAATGGTGTTTTGTCAGGAAAAAAAAGTAATTTCTTTTAAGTTTTTTGTTTTATCCATAAAAGCAAAAGGTAAAGAAAAGATATGTATCTATTGCCTGAATCTTGCTGCGTATTGAAGATGAGGAGAAGTGTTTTTGAAAAAAATTAAAAAAAAAATATTTTTATTTTAAATGATTTATTTGGTGTTTTTAGATTATTTTCATGTGTTGATGTCGAAAAATAATTTATAAAAAAATATTATTTTGATGTATTTATAAATAAAAATAACTTTCAATCACACTCTTAAACAAAGCATGAGGTTCCAATATTGCATCTCTCTCTCTCGTTGTTATCATCTCAGGCTACAAGCAAAGAAGAATAACATTAGTATAAACTAGATTGATGGTTCGTGTTATGCCACATACTAAACAATGTTTTTAATAAAATAAAAAAGCAACAATAGATAAAATCAAATCAAAAAATTGTCCTAACATGAAATCAAACCCAAAATAACATAAGACAAGATTTTTGACCAATAAAATCTCAAGCAACAAAATCTTAAGGGATAAAATTGAAAAATTAAATTTCAATAAAAAAATCCAAAACAAAACAAATTACAATCAAAGAATAATGAGAATCATATTTAATATAAAAATAATTTGCAATGAAAGACCTAGATCCTTTGAAATATTTTCTTAAAATCAAAATGTCTGAATATCATAAAAAGTGTTTCTATCTAAAAAAAAACATGTCCTAGATCTTCTAGGAGTGACTAGCATACCAGCATGTCAACCATTTGATATACTAGTAAAAAAAGATTTGTATTTATTTATTGGATCCAATCAAATGTCGGTTGACAAAGGAATATACAAATTTATGTATTTATACATTGGATCAAACCAAATGTCGGTTTATTTTTATTTTTTTAATATATATATATAGAAGAGAAGTTAGTTTAGGAAAATATTGCAGAAGATACATGATTTGAATAGAGAGAGATGCGCATCATAAGTAAACAAGGATTATCTATTCAATTTCCTAAACGGAAGGAAAAAAGACACGGGGAGGACAAAGCCCATGTGCTAGTCAGTCGATATCAACAAATGATCAGTTTATGCTCTAAATTGCAGGTCATTTTAAGCATCACCCATTCAGCATCAGCTTTAAAATACAACCAAGTTATTAATTAACTCTCTGATTCTGTATATGTTCCTTAATTATAATTCTCAGTACCATTGTTTTTTATTTATTTATTTGGCGATGACAGTTTCTTACAAGCTAGGTTGTATGGAGTTTATTTATTTATTTATTTATTTATTAGCTATACTTGAGGACTGCAGCCTTGTGGCAGGCAATCTCTGATTAAGATTTGGAAATAATCGCGTACAAATCATGCTTTCTATTAATAAAGATAGAGAGCGGTACCCTGGCTGAAACTTGAGGAGTCTAAAATACGAAAAATGAAATATATATCTACTGGCATGGAAATTTAATACATACATACATAACATACATACATACATACATATTAATGATGTTGACACGGTTTCCAAACCATCCCTAAATCTTTTTAAGCATCGACTTATTCTCAAACTAATTTTTATTTATCAAAACTAATCTCTCCTTTTAAATAAATCGTAGTAGCTAAACCTCGTACTGTGCTTTCATCAAATCTTGTTTTCTTACAATTGAATGATATCATTAAACAAACTCATCCATACATCACCGAATAGAGCTTTCAAAGATTCACGGGTCAATATTTGGGCCGTTGGCGTCCAACACACAAATCCATTTCTATAGCACCACCCGTACTTATTCAAATTATGCTAACAACCACCACTATCTAGCCAACTTCAACCCATTTTCTCTATGATTTCTTGTATTTCAATAATACCTTTTTCTCTTCTCCTATTTGAAAAAAAAACAAACAGAACACCGTCGTGCCGAACGACTAGTGGTCATTTTTATAACCATATAGTATCTGATTAATGACTAAATAAGTAGACTAAACAGGAACGTTAACATATAGTTTTCTTATATAGTGTGCATAATGTGGAGTAGACAGCATGTCTGTGGTAGCGCATAAACAAACAACAAAAGAAACAAATGTGATTCAGATCGGGACTCCACGGCATGAATATAAAACAAGAGATGAGACAAAAGGTGGTGGTGACAAGTTACAGCTCCCTTTCCAATTGGTCTGGGAGGCGGGTGCGGTGGCGTAGATGGGGTGGTGTTATTGGGTGGGTCCAAGGGTGTCGCGGCTGTATTCGACATATGTCAGAGCCAACTTAGTTTGGCTATATCTGGGTGCATGGTGGGCATGAGCGCCACCCACAAGTGACCATCCCTTCACCCATCTTGCTTGGCTAGCTGGCCGGATCTCTCTTCCACAATCCGACACTCTGTTCCCCCCCCCCGCTCTGCTCACCTGCTCTCAAGCCTCGATTTTTTCCTTGCTTTGCAGTTTAAAATCATTCAAATGAAAATAAAGTGTGCCACTCTGCTCGAGTATTTTGCTGTTCATTTACGCTGCATTTGTGTACAAATAGAGTACTCCATTTCATACAGGTACACGTGTTTATCGGCTATTTCACATGCTCGGTCATGGATGATAAATCACTAAAGGATTTGTTGTGATAACAAAAAACTTGAAATTTATAATGCAGATCTTAAATTTGAATCAGAAATATATTTAATTTGTAGAGATAGATGAGACTAAAAAACAAATCCAAAAAATGGTTAATGGAACACGAGTAATTCAGCGATTTTGAACTCCTCCGCTTCATAAATTTGTATTTCATTCGACACGGGAGGCGATGGGAGAAGTTTCCATGGCTCCTTGATGGTGTGATACCATCAAGGAGCTGATTATAGTTAAGAGGTGAATTAAGAAGAGAAAATATTTCTAGTTGAATTCTATTATTTACTCGTTTTCTTTTAATTTACTTGTAAATATGTGATTGATTAAAAATTTATAAGTTAATGGACTCACTTTAAAATTAAACTTTTGAGAGTAGCCAATATTCACCTATAAATCATGTTCGAAATGTGTCCGTGATGTATATAAAGGGGTTTTGGTCTGGTAAAAGATTCATGACTGAAATTTCAGGGCATGGAATATATATGTCAATTTCAAATCCCTCGTCTGCAAATTATAAAAAAATAAAATAGAAAAAGGTGGCAAAGCCATGAAGATCCATAATCACATGGAGTTCTTACCATCATTTATTACAAGAGACAACTCATATGGTTCCTGGGTGATTTTATTTTCCTGATTGTGAGCCCACAACTATCTAGTATCTACTACTACTGGTGCAACTAAAGGTAATCATACTAATTTCCTTATAATCATTGATGCGATGTTTTAATTGATCCATTTTTACCTTTTGGCCACACACACACACACACACACACACACACACACACACACACACACATATATATATATAAAATAGAGAGAGGGTTTTGAAATGCATCCTTCTTTTTTCTTTTTTGAAATTCAAATTTGAATATTTCAAATAAAAACCTCAGATCCGGTAAAGGGACAATGTCCTTTGAAATGTTTTCCATATAAACGCAAGCCATTAATTACGGTGACAATGTTTTGCCCCTGAGGGTTTCGGTCATCTATATGCTAGAAAGTCGATCAACAATGCATTGAAATTATGGTTTTGCTTTTAGTTATGCCAATGAACGCTCTAGCCGGGACTCATCTTTCCTATCCGAGTTGAAATTATTCTCTACTCATTAAAATGGAGGTCAACACTATCTTACTTGCACGTCAAATATATGACTTTCAAGAAGTCCATGGATAAAGATACTTAGGAAGCTGTAATATATATTGTTTTTTATATGAAAATACATCGAAGTAATATATATTTAAAAATTCTTGAGTATAATTGCACTGCATATTAAAAAAAAACACGAGAGTAGAGGGATGAATGGATAAAACTTTGTGTCAAATCAGTCCAGCCAGGGTCATTAGGTGCTAATAGTGGCGAACCCATCTAAGATCGAAGGGGACAATGACACCATGATGCGTTAGGGCACCAAAAATATGACCCCCACAAGAGCCATGACTGCTCGGCGATCTTTCGATTTGATTTGCTGCTCCTTTAACGCATACCTAGCTTGTTTTGTGGACGATTGGTGGAGCCATTGCTGCCCACTTCGTGTCTAGAACATTTCAATGCGTGTCTCGTTCTTCCCATCACTTGATTATTGAAGATTCCTGATAATATTTTCTCGCCAACTAATCTAGCTAAGAGTTGAATTAGTTCATCTTATCAAGGTGAAATGTATTTGTCAACGAAGGTTAATGCTTGGACACTGGATAGAGCCATTGCTTTTCAGCAATAAATTTCAAATGTGGGTCCTAAATTTGTTGTTGGTGAAATGCTTATTTATTCAAATTACAAGTTTCTTAGTGCGTTTTTGGATTATGATGACAGTCACAGTGAGGAGTACATATAATAAGTCATCATAGTCGCCACGTCATGCATATCCTTATGGCTACATTACCATAATCCCATACGGTCATTATTTAATTTAATATTCCCTAATCAAAATCATTCCATGTGACATAATTAATATATAGTAATAGGTTTCATATATTTAACTCTTTTAAATAGCTAGCTATATATATAGAAAATAACAGGTGATAAATTGTAATTTTAATGCCACAATTTTAAGGCAAAGAGCATTGGCGACAAACACGGCTATCTGAAAAAGACACAAGTGAAATACTTTCTTATTACCTTTGTATGTATGTACCTAAAGTAAAATCTGAAGACACGCAAGCAAGAACTCCTATAAAAACCAGCAGCCACCTCTCCCTCCTCATCTCTCTTAATTTTCTAACACAAACTCTCTCTCTCTCGCTCTCTCTCTGGCATAAAAAGAAGCACAGGCATGGGTTTTCCTGTAGGCTATTCAGAAATAGTTCTCCCAAAACTCCTTCTCCACACACTTTTTTTCCTGGGTTTCATCAGAAAACTAATAAACACTCTCTTTCACTACATAGGTCTCCCTGACTTTCTTGAGCCGGGCATTTCTTCATCTGAAAATACGCCCCCATTTCGTGTCCCTGACTTTCACAGCCACTCTGTTTCGGCCCTTCTCATACGCGAGATCCTTCCTGTTGTCAAGTTTTCTGAACTTGCTGACCCTGCTGCTGATAGCTGTGCTGTTTGTCTGTACGAGTTTGAAGAGTCCGACGAGATCAGACGGCTTGCAAACTGTCGCCATATATTTCACAAATGCTGTTTGGACCGTTGGATGGGGTATGATCAGATAACTTGTCCACTTTGTAGGACACATGTTATTCCTGATGATATGCAAGAGAGTTTCAATGAAAGGTTATGGGCTGCTTCTGGTATTACTGATTTTTATGGGGAGTACTCACAAATTCCTGGCCTGCAGTAGATTTTCTTGAAAAGAAAAGATAAGGAAAAGAGTTTTTTTCTTTCTTTCCTGTTTTGCTTTTTATTTTTTGGTGGTGGTGGTGGTGGTGGTGGTGGGGGAGGGTTGAGGGGGGTATGGTTTGTAAATATACAAAAGAAAGTTTATGGGTATTAAAAAAAGGAGAAAATTCAGGTGTTAGAACTAGGTTTTCTGTACATATAGATTTTGTTTCCCTGTCTAATGGTGGACGAACTTCAATATTATCAATGCGATGCTTTCCTTTTTATAATATGGTATCTTTTTAACAACTGCTTTTAATCTGTATTCCAATCGAGATGTGTATCATAACCACACATTTGAAGCGCAAACTTAACCCCACTAGCTAGGTTTAATTGGCAGAGGTTTGCCTTTTCTTTCAATGGAGTGGTTTTTCTGGGCAATGTGATGACTTCTTTCTATCAAATTTGAATATTTTGCTTTATTGGGTAGGTTCATGACGTTTTTATTTATTTATTTACATTAACACTCATGATATTTTGTACATATCTCGAGTATCATGTGTTTTTTTTTTTTGGCATATTAGTTATGTTTTTGGATGCGACATTGTTAATTTTTGCTAAAAGTAGGCAAAATTGAGGGTAGAACTAGAACCTTACTATTTTTGTTGTTCATTGCAATTTCCTGGAAGGTGGTAACATCAGATTTGGAGTCTTAATGAGCCACTGTAATTAAGAACAGCACCCATCATCGACGTATCTTTCTGTATTTCACTTTACATTTCTTGAAAGTTAAGTTTAGAGTCACCTTCACAGACCAGCCAATTAGGTGTGCATTTAAGCACACCTTGGTTTCTTTTCTTTCTTATCCTCTTTTTGAAGAGGCAAATCTTCGAGGGATTTATCAAACCCTCTCACAAGCTCTAAAGAGCCATCCAAGCTAAAAGTCTTCAAGAATTGTGTGCATCAATGGTGTTCGCTGGTTAAAAATTTTACAATTTTTTTTTTATATAAAATCTTGGACTTTTACTGTAATGTTCAAGGGTCAGAGGGAGTTCTTTTTCTTTGTTCAATTCACATTGGATCTCCTCGTGAAAGATAAGAGAAAATAAATAAATTAAAACACCAGTACGAGTTTTTTTCAGCGACTAATTAAGATACAGTTTGCGTAAATATTTAAGACCTCTTCCTTTTCAATTGTACGTATATATTTTCTTGCCGATACAAACACCCAGAGCCAGCCTCAGGGGACGCGTCGTCCAGTGATCTTTCACCGTGGCATTCCCAAGTGGTAAGACAAAAATGATCCATCCTCGTGGTGGCTTGGTTTCGAAAACAAGCGCCCACAAGACTTGACGTTTTCTTATAATTATATGAATCGCTCAAAATTATATTGGGTTGTTTTTTAACCGCCTGAGGTTTCTAGATACATTTTTTTGTGTGTGTGGATGCGAGTTATGCAAATAATTTAATTATTTCGTCTCATCGTGGTTTAGAGACCTCACCATTTCTAATTTGTAATGCTAAGAGGAAAAAAAACCTGTAAAATAAAATAAAATTATTTTTTGGACTGGCATGCATCACTATGTGAAACATGTCTCCTAACACTCCACGTTTTAACAAGGAGGTAAGGAAATGAAGCAGTTTAGCTTAAAAGATTTGCACGATTACTGTTTTAGGAAGCCTGAAAATTTTAAAGATGAGATTTTCAAGGTAAAATCTCATAATTGTACGATTTCTTGATGTTCTGGGGTTTTACTTGTTCAAATCCTTAAAACCATATAACAGTCATAAGCTCTGGAAATCTTTGATGAAGAAATTTAAGCTCTAGAACTCGTAGTCATTTGTCTTTGGAGGGTGTCTTGAAATATGTCTGAAAATCAATTATGAAAAAAACTAATGAGAATTTTTATTTTCATGTTACTTTGATCATTTTGATATGCTAATATAAAAATAATTTTTTAAAAAATATTATTTTAATATATTTTTAAACAAAAAAATATTTTAAAAAATAACTATATTTCCAAATAACTCTACGATGAGATTTATAGAAACGGTGTTGTGTGGGTACAATTGAAGTGATTTGAGAGTTGTTGACAAGGACCGGGAGAGCAGGTCAGGGTTAAGACCAGGTTCTAGCTAAATGTGGATAAGCTACTTGCTTGGTTCCATCTCATCATAGAGATTAGGTAGGCCCGTAGAGTTTATACCTGTCAAGTTTCAATTTCTAGATGGGTCGTTGGACTGGTGGGTGGGTCAGTGGGTGGGTGGGTGGGTGCTTACTTTGCCTGGATTTGGATGCAGGCAGTTTAACATTTATGGAACGGTCCTAATCGTTTGATTGAAGGTCGTCCCTCATTCAAAGGCTAAAAGCTTCTTCTTGTCCCTCTATTTTTTATTCTATAGTAGTTTATCAGCTCTACTTCTATTTATATTAATATGAGTTCTGAATTCTTAAATTGATTCGTTTTATTATTATTATTATTATTATTATTGAAAGGTGGAACGGGTATCCTTAAATTACCCAGCCAACTTCTTCATATCATGACACGTGTTCTTATACAATATTATATGAATATAAACTAAAAGGGACCTTTCTTTACTTTTGACCTTCTCATGGATCATTGTAGATTGGACCAAATTTTTTTTTTTTGTAATTTTTTATTTTATTTTTAACACAAGTGGTGAATTTGCAAGTCGTGTGAAAAGTATATTTTCATCTCTCTTTATTTTTGCTATTAAATGACAGGCCCTTGTAATTTTAGAAAATTATATTTTGACACCAAACTTTATTTTCCGGGTCTTTTTTTATGGGGAGAGAGAGAGAGAAGTTATCAGATTTCAGTAAAGAAAGAGAAAACTCTTCGGTGGTAACCAAGAAACATATTAAAATTGGCATCAAACGGATTCCATTAAATTACGAGAGTATTCTATTTATACACGAATTAATGAATAGTGTTCTCTGTGGATAATTTAGTAATCTTATCTTATATCACGGGATTTTCAAAATCATCCATTGACTATTGTAATACACAGCAAATCAAGGGTACATCTAAAATTTTCAAGTGGTACTAAATTTGCTTAAAAAATGATCACACAATAATAGAGGATCTGTGAATTACTAATATGCCCATATACATTGACTCTAAATTAATTACAATCACTTGTTTCGCATTGCATGATTTTATTAAACCTTAGAGTTTATCGATTATTAAGAATGTTATAAATAAAGACTGGGATTTTCTAGCCAGGATGGTGTACTAAGTACTAACATGGTGAACGCAGACGTCTCAGCAATAGCAAAATGAAAATTTGGTTTGAAAAGCTATTGCGAGTGCTTATAGTGATCATTAAATCTTTTATTATATATTAATTAGTATAAAATCAAACTTTATTGCTAACATAAAGGATGATACTATTAAGATGAGTAAATAAATATTTGTTTATGTCATAATATAAAGAATATCAATTTTCTTCGTATAAAAAACAATATAATATGAACATATTTTCGTTGGAGGAAAAAATGAAAAAAAAAAAAAAAAAAAAAAACTGGAGAGAACGAACAAAAGGAAAATGGCTCTCTCATTGAAGCGAAAAAACTGAGATAGGAAGATGACGATTCTCATAAACAGTCGCAATAATATTCACAATAACAAATATCCATGCGTCTGAATGCACTGTCAAAGCACACACAATTTACCGATTCCTATACTCATGCAAAATAAAGGTGAGAACCAGGACATTTGTGGGTGGATCTAACAAAACAACGAACCTTCAGATAAATGCAGACATTTACTGAATAACATGTATGGAGTGTGATCCAGAAATAGATATTTTTTTTCCCCACAGACACATCTCAGAACGAACTTTTCTTCACCTCCATTGCTCCAAACCAATAGTAAATAGTGAAAAGATTGTAAGCCGGCATTTATCACAGTGAAAAGATCACTTTGGATAGCCAGATGGTGGATAGCCAGATGGTGGATAACCAGGGGGTGGGTGGTTGGATGGAGGATAACCTGCTGCAGGGTAGCCTTGGGGTGGTTGAGGTGGATAACCATAGGGTTGTTGTCCATAGGATTGTCCGTATGTTTGAGGTGGATATCCAATTGAGGGAGGAATTTGCTGGTCAATGCGTGACATCTGCTGAGCAGGGGGCACTGCCATTACTGGTTGCGGCCCAAACATGCCGTCTCTTTTGTCCATCTCAATCTTGTGTTGTGTCTGAAAAATTTATCCAGATATCATACTCTGATTTAATGTCATTCAAAAAACCAGTATTTTGTGAGGTGTTTTGTGGATCAACAACGTACCTGCATACAAGCACAAACCCTGGCCAGAGGGAAAAGGGATGAAACAGCAGAATCAGGGAGAGAGTTGTAAACCAATTGGGTTGAACACATTCAATGATAAGATATGGGTGTAAATACTTACGTGCAATACACCATATCAGCCAGACAAGATAGCAACTGAGAAGCCTCTTGAATGTCTTCACTTCCAACAATCATTGCAACTATAGAAAATATGCATGCAATTTGTTGGAGGCAGAACATAAAACCCTGAATAGGAACAGGCAACATGTTTAACCATTTGCAGATAAGCACCGATATAATGTATGCCTATTTGCGATAGAGATAGAGAGCACGAGCATACAATAATGCAATTATCGCATTTTGTTGTCTGAATGTTGAATTCATCTTGCAGCATAAAGCGAGTAGAAGCCACTGAATTTCCAAAGCAAAGGAATACCTGGGAATTCGAAACAAACTGGGGTTAGTAATAAGATAGTTACAGGGATGTGTGTTCATGGCAGGCAAATGTGTGGTACTATTTAAACCCACAAAACCAACTAACACTGATGATCCACTTTCATTGTAGATAGTTTCAATACAATATCTGGCAGTTTTAGCTAGAGTATGTCCACTGCTCTGAGTATAAAAGCATGTCAAGAACCATCTATAGTTCCTATCCATGAGGAAGCATTCTACAGTAATTTGACCAAACTAAATGGAGGAAGATAACATTTTTCTGGTTATCAGGAAAGAACATTAGATGAAAGATACAAATATTGTTGGGGTATACCTACATCTTAATCTGCCCCAACTGTCAGGAGGAAATGAATCTAACATGCCACCATATACTAGCTAAGTTCAGGGAGGGGGGAGGTTGGATAGCCTGTAACATTGTCTGTGTTCTGCTATAAAACTTCTAGAAATGAGTGCAAGTCCTATTTCGATAATACCCTCTAAATACCTTGTAGGTTGTTGGAGCTGAATGTTTGGCCACTAAACTTCTAATAGAGTAATGCATGATGAGTGACCAAAAACAAACTACTCCCTACCTCTGTGGCCAGACAAAATTCAGGGCACCGACTTTCACCACACCTCCCACTACAAGGCATGTAACCAGCACAACAAACGTACCTGTGCCAACAAGATGGCAGATCATTCAAACAGAATATAACAATCTCTCTTAAACATTGTATGCGAATCAAAAGCATCAATTACCTTGACATGTCATTGTACAGTGCTCGTTTGCGGAGCAAGTATGATACACATGGCCCACTACAAAAAATAAACAGAGGATAATCGGGTGCATTGTGATTTAGGAAAATCCAGAAATTATTTAAAGTTGAAAATGTGTGCAGAATATGAAAAATAAAGCACAAGTCAAGTAGTTACATTACAATTCATGGATATGATATAATATCATAAATGAAAAAGGTGCTATCAAGAACAGTACTTTTAAAAGAGTACAAAAACAAGTAAAAAAATTACATCAGAATTGAATGTACATTTTGAGGGATGGCAATGGATCGACGAGTCAGAATTTGCTCCACCCATCTCTGAATCATAAAATCCACATCTATCACCCAACCCCAACCCCAACCCCAACCAGACTGGATAAGGTCAAGAGGAAAAATTTCCACCTAGCAAGTGCTCGACCCAAGTCGGTCCATTTTTTTAAAAAATTAATTAATTAAAAGATAAAATCCATGAATCATAAAACCATCAAGTATAGTTTAACCTTCAAATCCATAAATAAAATTTCCATAAACATAAAAATAATATTCCATGCATTAAACTGAAAATTAAAATAATTTAGGAAAAAAAATTATTCTTTTTTATAAAACAACAGTAAACAAACTAGGTCAGGGTCGGGTCTAGTCCCTGTTCAAGTGAAGCCCTCTAGCCCCCAACTTCGAATTCAATCAAATTAGGTTGGATTTTATCCAACTTGGATCAAACCAGATAAAATCAAACTGGACTGATCAGGTGAAACCAAATATCCACTGGATAGGTTGCTATCCAAAATAATAATAAAACAATGTTTCAACAGTACTCCATCATCACACAACAAAACCTATATGTTACAAGAAACATAAGCAGCAAGCTGGAATAGAATACCTTTTCAAGCTTCATAACTAAAATAAAATAAAATGAAACAATCAATATGCTTTTCTTCAATCAGGGGAGGAAGTGAATTTCAAGCAACAGTGTTGAGGGAACACAAAAGAACAGACCAAAAAATGTTAATGTTGAAAACCCATTTTGATGCTTATTATTGAATTTCAAGAAAATTTTCTTTTGAAAAATAACATCTCACATAGCTACAGCCAAAGACTGATATTGTTTTGGCTAACAATCCAATAAACTGATAAAGTATAGAGTCAAAACATGTTAAGAAAGAACAACTCTGTAAAAAGACCTGCAATTCTGCCCACCTCATTAACTTGTGCTATCTAACGACGCTACAACAAATCCTTCTCACCTCACATTAACCCCAAATAACATTTTTTTCTCCCCTCTTCCTTCCCAAGCCCTGATGAGAATTCCTCCACTAAAAATAATTGTAAAACATAGGCCACAAAAGACATAAATGTAATATAGATGCGTGAGAAGCAAAGGAAAAGGAACAAAGATATCAGAGCATTCAGAACATGGATAGATCAATGCACACGTCCATGAGAAAAGAATCTCCGGGACATTAAATAAAACCAAGACAACAATGAAAGGACAGCAGAATGTGGGTGTGAATCAAAGTGAAAGGCATGACAACTCTTGAATTGATCATTAAATAAAACCAAGACAACAATGAAAGGACAGCAGAATGTGGGTGTGAATCAAAGTGAAAGGCATGACAACTCTTGAATTGATATTAAATAAAGCCTCGCAGAGCTGTCTTGTTTAAAACTACATTTCCTGGACATGGGTGGACACCATCTAACGAGATCATGTATTTCGCAAGCACCATTCAATCAAAAGCAGTTAAAACAATACGATGTGGACAATCAATTCCAAGCAATC
Source organism: Salix viminalis (assembly GCA_029228465.1). Taxonomy (NCBI): domain Eukaryota; kingdom Viridiplantae; phylum Streptophyta; class Magnoliopsida; order Malpighiales; family Salicaceae; genus Salix; species Salix viminalis. The sequence goes on from CM055428.1 coordinate 5,507,671, forward strand.
CATGTCGATTTATTAAAATCTCGGAAATGGGAAGAATAATTTGAGTCAACGAAGGAGAATGAGTACAAGAGTAAATTTAATACTTCAATACAGGGAGAAAAAATACTCTAAAGAGTGAACTCATTGAACCAATAGATATAAATTGCAGGCTTAGCTTTACATCAAAACTAGGAAAAAAACAGTACAACTAAAGCATATTAAGCTATCTTGCCAGAGAATCAAAATTGATCAAAACTACCTATTATGAACAAAAGCTATGGCACTGAATCAGAATCAATGCCATATTATACCAAGTCAAGAAACCATAAAAACCCTGCCAGTTTGAAGGAGTAGAAATGAAAAAACAACCAGATCTACATTTCAAAGAAAATAAATAATTAGATCAAGGAGCACTCACCACCAAAAAGCCAAGCAGCAATCTGAGCGGTGGACACACAAACAAATATCAGCATCAGAACCCCAAAAACCTAAGAGAGTTTTCAACTTTTTTCAAAATAAGATTGCAAAAATACTAAATTCTTACATGGGGAATCAACTTTAACGGTGCCCATTAAATCAGTGTGCCAGAGATTTCTATAGTTCTGTCGTAACTGCATCTTGTCCAAGTGCTCCTGCGAAGCCATAGTGTTCTAAGATCTCTCACAGAGACCCCAATTTAGTTCTTGTTTTAGACACAGAAATTCAATCAAGAGATTAACTTCACTAATGAAAGCCCTCTTTTTTTTTTTAATGGATGAGCATGTTTCTTTTTTTCAAATGAAGTTTTTGTTGTGCTTCCAATTTGAAGTTAACTTCAAACAAGAGAGAAAAAACGAAAAAAAGGTCTCCCGGAGACCCGCACCAAATACAAAATTTAAGAGGGGTTTTTTTTAATGTATTTATTGTTTTTTAATATTAAAAAATAATAATAAAATAAATTTTTAAATAAGAGATATTTATTTTATCATTCTTTTAAACATCTTATTAAATAAAAATATAAAATGTAATATTTTATTTGATTGATCTATAATATTTCATTTGAATGGCTTTAACTAGATTTGATGTCGTTTCCAATAGATTTTGAAATTGCATTTTAAAAAGTGTTTTTCAAAAAAATTAAAAAAATATATTTTTATTATTTTACTTAAAATTAAATTTTTTGGGTGTTTTTTAATCATTTTTATGTGTTGATATCAAAAATAATTTTTAAAAACTAAAAAACATAATTTTAATGTATTTCTGAATTAAAAATACTTAAAAACAATCACAATCATACTCTCAAACAAACAAATAGAACTAGATTTTATCATGTATTTCTCTATCTGCATCATTACCAGCACTCGGAAAATTTTTGGAACTAAGGGTATTTTGGACATTTTTAGGGGAACATGAATAGTATTTTTAAATTGTTTGGGAATTTTCTGGTATTTTTCGATTTAAATTGCATAATGAAACTGCTAATTTTACCCCCCACGAAGCTAACAAAATGACACGGAACAACTAGGTGTGTTTCGATTTTTCAGATAATTTTATGATTTCATTGTTTGTACAATTTTTTAATTGTGGTTTACTGTTATTTTATTTTAAATTAATTATTTTAATTTCCTGATATGAAAACTAAATTTTAAAAAATTATATATATTAGTCGACGTAGTAGCTGTGACAATGTACATTTGTTTTCTTAAACTCAGCAAACACTTCAATTTTTTCACTTGTTCAGCATAGCTTGAAGTTACTGTAACTCATAAAACCCACTTTGCTTCTTTAAAAAAGCAGGTTGAGTCAATGTTCAGCATCAAAAGCACAAGCAACTTGTTTCTGCTTTTTCTAAAACCACGGTTTGTAGTCATTTTTAGGTGGGTCCATATAAATTAAAACTGAGTTTTAAAGTAACTAAACAGCAATTCAAAAAAGTTTCAATCTCACCCACAACCATAATACCGTACACCCACTAAGCTTCGGCTTGCCCATGAAAGACCATCCGGCTCCAGATCCTAGCTTAGCATTAGGACATGGCCCACCACTAATATTTCGTTCTATTGTTGTCATGTGTCGACCACTCGCATCTACTCCTGTCCTGTTTTTCTCTCCTGTGGTTGCTTTGTAGCAGCTAGATAGATCAGGAGATTGATATTGATCAACGATCTTGGATTTTTAATTAATTTGAGGTCTGACAGTACAATCCGTTTCTATATAACTTGTCTAGGTCGGAGAATTTAGCCTAAAAAATTATCTTATGCTGTGGTGTTCTCCATTATTTTTTCAAACAGTAAATAATGATTTTTCTAGATGCAGAGACTGTTTATTTTTTATTTTAAATATTTTTTTAAAAATGTATTTTATTTTATTGAAAAAAAATATATTGATAGTTGAACTGCAAAAAAAAACAAATCATTAATGAAGAATATTCTTTTTTAAATAAAGGGCTACCATGATACCATCTGATGGACACTTTTATTTCCCTGCAAACAATCAAACCAAACTCTTCTTTGTGAAATTAAGAACTAAATCAATGACAAGTTTTTTTTTAGATCATGAAAACATGAGAAAGGAGCATGGAATAAATCATCGGTCATAAATTAACACAATGTGAAAGAAAAATGAAATTAAAAAAGTAATCATAGTACAAATATATTTAAGAATAAAACACTAGACGAATCCAAAGTGTTCTTATCTAGATGCCGCAATGAAGTACTAAGAACTCGTAGTTTTGTATTTTAATTTTTGCTAAACAATTAGGCTAATAATGTGTGAATTGTACATATTATTTTTTGTAAGGAATAGAGAATATATATATGTAAAAAAAATTGAATCTATTTTTTAAAAAAATATTAAGGAACCATCTCACCTAAAAGCTCAAGCTGTTAGGTGAGGCTACATAATATGATTTATATTAACATATTCTCTCAAGTGAAAGTTATTTGGGCTTGAAACTTGCATATAAGCCCACACTACCTTGTGCTTTGATTTTTATCAAATAGAATGAAGGTGGTGACATTCGAACTCGTGACCGCTGGGTCACCAAGCTTCTGATACCATTTTAAGGAACCATCTCATATAAAAAGCTTAAGCTCAAGCTGTTAGGTGAGACCCCATAATATGATTTATATTATTCTATAACAAAAAACTCTACCAATATTAATATTATGAAAAAAAGAAGAATACCATCTGGATTACCATAAAAATACCACCAACATAAATAGAAAAAATAATCACCAGTACAATGATTTAAAAGATGTTATGAAGAAGCTTGTCTTCGAGAATACGTACGAGGTTTAGCATTAATATTAGCACTAACACTTCCAATCCAAAAATCTGCACCGTTGAATCATGAGTCCAACCTTGTTTATAAATCTCTTACACGTGTATCTAAAAACAAATAAAGTCTACATAAGCTGTCTGTAATTGAACGGTGTAAATTGGTCCAATTAGGAATTGAAAAGGAGCTGCCGAGCAAATTTGGCCAGATATGTCCTCCAGCAAGAATCTGGTAAAACCTTCACCTTTTCAAGCCTTTTTCACTCTTCAGTCTTCACCAGTAAGGCATGTAATTAAGCATCTATCTCTCTGTTGCTTATATATATATATATATGTTAGGTCCTAATTAAACATCCTTGTAAAAGAGTTTCTCCAGAAGCAAAAAGGCTTGACTGTCGATTAGTAACCATAAGATATGCTTCACTGTCGAATATATTTATATATATAACTGTCGATAGTAACCATAAGAAAAGATATGTTCGAATATATATAAATTGACCGCATGTTATCTTCTACTGTTCTTATTATTGGGGGGAGGCATGTTTGATAGTGTAGTAGAGTTGTTTTTTAAAATGATTTTTATTTAAAAATGTATTAAAATAATATTTTTTATATATTTTAAAAAATATTTTTGATATCAATATATTTAAAATGTTTTTTTTTTTAAATATTTTTCAAACGAGTTGCTAAACACCCCTTTTGGCAAAGTGGACAGCTCTATAAATCACATAGTTGCCGCAATGAAATACTAAGAACTCGTAGTTTTGTATTTTAATTTTTGCTAAACAATTAGGTTAATAATGTGTGAGTTGAAGACATTATTTTTGTAAGGAATAGAAAATATATATGTAAAAAATATCAAAACCAAATAAATTTTAAAAAACCTCTACCAAAATTAATATTATGAAAAAAGAAGAAAGAATATCATCTAGATAGCCATAAAATTTATCAACAACATAAATAGAAAAACTAATCACCAAAAAAATGATTTAAAAGATGTTAAGAAGAAGCTTTTCTTCGAGAATACGTATGAGGTTTCGCATTAATATGAGCACATACACATTTTACATAATTATAAACATCAACACTTCCAATCCAATAATCTGCACCGTTGAATCATGAGTTCAACTTTGTTAATAAATATTTTATGTTTCCATTTTTAATCTATGTGAAATAAATCTCTTCCACGTGTATCCACCAAAAAAGATAGTCTACATAACCTGTCTGTAATTGTACGGTGTAGAATGCTTTTTAATAAAGGAATTATTACAAACTGATCTTCTATTGTTCTTTAATTACTTGGGGTGTTGTTTGAGTTATGATAAAGTATAGGTGTGTTTTGGCAAAGTTGACTGCTATATAAATCACGTTGGTGGAGTGGACTGGTCTTTGCGTCTGTTTGAACCTTGAGTTGGGAGAGAGCACACCTGGCATCTCTATTGCCTTGGTGTCTTCTGTTCGATCACCAACAGAAGCAGCTCAACACAAAAATAAAAGGCAATTGCAGCGACGACGACGACGACATCTACAACAGCTTATCTCAAGTTTCTTGTCCTAGCTAGTTTTCTAATATCTTGAGTTCAATCACAAGAGAATTGGGCTAGCAAATATGTCTTCTGATCTTTATGTTCTCGATGCCTTTTTCGACCACCATCCAACTCCAGAAATAGTCTCTCCAGATGGCGGTGATCTTTTCTTCCCTGACCCTTTTTCTCCTTTTTGTGACTCTTCCATTGATATTCTTCAAGAATTCTCAAACAATCAATGCCCACTTGAAAATTCTAACTCTGTAGACAGTTTCAGCCCAAGTGTTCTCTCCTCTTCACCTCCAAGTCACCAACTAGAGAATCTGTCACTTTACCAGACAAACCATTTGCAATCTTTCGCAAATGGTGAAAATCTGGTCAGTGGGTATAGTCACCCTACTGGCTTGGATGCTTTGGAGGTGAAAACCGAAGAATGTCAACTGAGTTTTGAGTCATCTTACAATCTACACTCATTTATGCATCATGATTACAGTAGCGTAGAAAATGTGGCAAAGATGATGCAAAGAAGCTACAGAAGCAATTCTTTTGAAGGCAAGCCTGGCTTTCTCTTTCAACCTCGTTTTGATACTCTCTTGGAGTCTCCAAATTATCAAAGTCAAGCCTTGAGCTTACCTGAAAACGACTTTCTTGCTGGTCAATTGAGGAGGGCTTGCAGCACTGGTGATTTACAGGTAAAACCGCTCACTAATCGACTCTAGTCACCTGTTTTTGCTCTTTTTTATCCTGTTTTCTCTATCATCAATGGCTAATGGAATATTGCTGTCTTTGTTTTAGAATATTAATAGAACAGCGCTTACAGCAGAGAGGTCCTTTTCAAGTCCTTTAGCTACAGAGAGCTCGTTTATAGAAGAATCCAACTTCAAAGTCGGACGTTACAGTGCTGAAGAAAGGAAGGAGAGAATCTCAAAGTATAGAGCCAAACGTGGCCAAAGAAACTTCACCAAGACAATTAAGGTAAGACAGAGCTTGTTTAGTTAACATTAAACAGCCATTTAATTTAATCCAACTGCTGTCCTCTTGCTTGAGTAGCAAAGTTAAAGACATTACTTCTCGAAATGATCATTAATTCTTTAATTTTATCAATTAATATTGGTTAATTAATTTTATTCTTTTCTCCCCTCGTGATACAAGTATGCCTGCCGCAAAACACTAGCAGACAACAGACCACGTATACGTGGCAGATTCGCACGAAACGAAGAAACTAGTGAGATTCCCAAGATGGCATTCTCTACCAGAGATGAAGACGAAGAAGAGCAATGGGTATTGTTTTTTTTTTCTTACGAGTATAAGGCCATTAATGAAATGCAGCCAATGTATTAAAAACGTTGTTTTGCCTTGAAATTTGTAGTTTGATGGATTACACGAAGAGGAAGATGATGGGGCAATTAGAGGATCATCAGGAGGTTTCGTTAACAGTTTTATTCAGCCTCGTCAGTTCCAGTATTATGGTTACTAATCGACAGTGAAGCTATTTTGCTTCTGGAGAAACTCTTTTTTGCCAGAATACAGGACCAAACAAACGAGAAAATTGACCAGTTCAAAGCAACTGATGATGTTGCTGGGCTTAGTTTGAAGTCAAGTGGATATGCCAATACCTTAGCAATTTAATGTTTAATAGTTAGTTAGTTCATGAATGGAGTTGTACCGACAGAATGAGAGCAGTTGCACTCTAGCTACTGCTGTTGTATTGACCTCTCCATCTTCGTCGTTTCCATTTGATCTCCCATTACCCTACTATTCTACAAAAATCTACAAAAGCAGGATTATTATTATTATTCTGGTTTTCAAGATTTGGACATCAAAACCAAATTCATGTGTGTTTATTTATTATTTTTTAATATTTTTAATATTTGAATAATATAATGGTGACAGAATAATTGCAAAACACACGCGGTTCCTTCTCTTCTTTCACGGTCACAGCGTACGAATTAGTGGCGAAGGAGACTAAATTTAAGACATTGGAAGCAAATAGCGGTCGTGCATAGACCTTTATAGCTGGATATATACTATAATAATTCTTGATTTAGAAGAGTATATATAAGAAAAGGTTTATAAAAACTTAGAAGAGCAAAAAAAAACATTTTTTTCCTTATTAAAACACTCACGGTAAAGTTAAAATTCTATATAATGGTTGATCCAAGAGTTACTCATGGATCAACACAACCCAGTAAAAAACTTTTAAGTTATTATGGATTTGGGTTATATATATTAGGTTTCTGGTTGAAAAAAACACTAGTTTCGTAACCCTAATTTTTTTAGAAAAAGAAATATAGTCTTTTTATAGAAAAAGAAAGAGAGCTCGATCTGGGTTCCGATCAAAGAGCAGTCTCTACTATTTTTTTTTGTCCCGTAAATGCAGCCAAATTTGCATTTTGCACCTAATTAAAACGATGGAAAAAATAATCTGTAATTTTTCTTGCGAAGATCTGTAAAGTAATAAGATTTGGACTTGGATCTAGAACTAGAAAAATCTTGTAAGTGAATACTAGAAAAGAAAAGAAAAGAAAGGGAAGGGAAGCTTTACAACTGGAAATAAAACATTAGCACTAGCGTTGTAGACTGTCTGCCAGGGTTAAATATGAAATATTTGAAGCACCTAAATCTACAGGATGCTATCACTTCAAATTGAAAATTTGGAATGACTATCGTTTAGCATAGCATCTCTAACATAGTAGATTTCATGTTTATTGAAACATCATCTTAGTGTACAATATATATATATATATATATATATATATATATATATATATATATATATATATATATATATATATATATGGCAACAGAAAGATAGATGCTTTGATACATATCTTACTATGAAATAACGAAAGTCATGACTCTCATCAACACCACGGCATCTTCAGTACAACCATTATATCAATAATTGAGCACCCTTCTTCGTGGAAAGACATGAACATTTTCTTCTCAGTTCGTATAAAGAAACCCAGACCCTAGCTAGTTTCCTTTTCGGACTGATAACCAATAAGAGATCAATCAATCAAAAGTTCCGGTGGAAAATTTGACCGAATCTGCATTGAGGTGGAAGGATTGTTGAGATTGGAAAATTAAGATTTCTTGATAAAAAGGAAATTTTGTTTATAATTTTTATTTAAATAATTCTTGTTGGAATATGATAGTTTTGAGTTTATCTTTATTCTATACATTTTTTTATAAATAAAAAGGACATGTATTTGGAAATTGAAAGAGTGAATGTGTTGAATATCAATGAATAAGATCTTAAAAAGGTCAAAATACTTTGACTTTCTATAAATATAGTTTGAGTGCTTGATTTTTAAACATTTAAAAAGTATTGAATGATTAATTCGATCACATATTATTGAATTATTGGTTCAAGATCGATATTAAAGTTTAGGAAGAGATCGAATTTTGAAGTTACCATAGCCTCTATATATTGTTCAAGCAACCTTTTCATCTAGAACGAACCTTAGCAAAGGATGTCAAGGATTTCGGATAAGGAGGTGTGATGGTCAAGATCTTCAAGAACACAATGTGATTAATATTTTTGTACGGGGTAAATAAATAGTGGCAGTTTTTTTAGGGGCAAATAAAAATGGATCAACAAGGTCAAAGAAATACTATAAATATTTGGAATTGAAAGTGTAAATGTGTCAAATATCAATGAATAAAATCTTAATGTTTTTTTTTAGCATACTTGTTTAAATAATTAATTAGAATATTATCATTTAAGAATTATTGTTATTATTGAAATATTATAATTAATTTAATTTAATTCAATTCATACGTGCTAACACCAGTAAAGACTGAAATTGGAATATTTAATATTGAGGTGAAAAATCTTCAGAAATCTCTTCCTGTGGATCAACAAGATGGATGGTGGTGACATGTGCCACTAGTTTAGAACAGTAAAGGTACTCCACTGCTTGTAAAATATAGAGGTGGGTGCGTGTGTGATTACTTGGAACCATCTTCCAATAGGAGACACCTGATCGAGTTAATGGGGAGAGCGTTAAGAAAAGAATACCTGTAATATTATTTGATAATATAAGCACCCACAATGATTCCAAACACTTACTTTTTGACCAAAATAATACAACAAGAAATGATATTATAAATTACTTCAATACATCCTATCACTGCGTAGCTATAGATTAGGAGATGACTATGATATATCAGGCTTATTTGAAAGATACCCACAAGAAAATATTGTAAATGGAGAGACGGAAAAGGTTTTTGTGTCCATATTGTTTAGTCCAACAAACGGGTTCTTGTTGGTACATGAAAATTCCAATCCCTTTAAAATATTTTAATTGATCCCTCTCTCGTGATGATTACTTATTTTATACTTGTGTGCACGAATGCTGAATGATTGTTAAGTGGACCGGCTACATCATTTAAAATGTAGCAGACAAGAGAAAACTACCCTAGCTATATGTCATTGATGATGAAACTTTTGGTTAAGGCAGGAAAAAGGAATCATGAAAGCTAAGAAAGAAAGAAAGAAAGAGAAAATGAAAGCTAAGAATATTCCAAGCTATTTCCCTTTACTTAGCTAGGAATCATGTCCAGGAGTGCAGTCACATTAAAGCTAGCATTTTACACAAATATAATGAAACAGTTTGTGGTTGGTGGAATAATGCGGGCAGGAAAAGTCTGCAAAATGGAGTCATGGACTAGAAAAGGGGTTGGCTCTGAGGCTAGCTAGCTAGGTTGAAGGTTCCGTTTTCCGACACCGTTTGGCTCAAACTGTTCGATATTGGGAATATTAGGCCGGAAGACGATTGCTAGGAATGACTCGTTCCTGGGCAATATTGATGAGTAGTCGACCAAGTGAATCCGATTATTTATTCGAGAAAAAAAGCTCGATATTCCAAACAGAAAAGCAGTGTGTGGGTATATATAGTAACGAAATTTACAGAATATATACGTGCTTTATCGCTGTTTAATTTTCTACCCTAATTAACTGTGATATCCATGATCAGTCTGGGCTAAAATGTTCTTGATACTTTGAAGGTGAATTCTGTGAGCAGGCTTGATCATTGAAGTGGTTGAACTCGCAGCAACTGCTGCTAGTATTCATGCTAATGTGAGCTATCAGCTATGGTTGGCCAAACCCTAAAGGAGGAGACATGATAATATATAACTAGTAATGTAATTAACTTCTAACTTTCTTTTCAGTTTGTTCGAATATTCCGTCCCTTTTCTGCTAATAGCTGTTTATTCTGAAAATGTTATATTTTTATTTGTATCTCACTTTCGCTCGATTATTAATTTGCCTTTCTCTATTGTGAAAGCACATTCATAACCAAAGTGCAATTTTTCTGTCTCAAAAGCAGTCAAATGCTGAAGTCTCCCTAGGTCCTCGCTAGGCAAAGCGAAATTCTCCATCGTATGAACAATCCATAAAAAGGCATCTATCAACTCTCTCTCTCTCTCTTAAAAGTGTGTTTCTGTGGGTGTTCCTACCAACTTCAGGATAGTGACAGCTGAACAAGTCTCCTCCTTGAATAAAAAAATGTGCCGGTGGACAAGTTGAGTAATCCGATTACAGATCGATATCGATTCATAGCTTTCGTGGAGGGCATGTTAGAATGGCTGCAAATGAACTGGATGTAGACAAAATGTCAGTAGCAGACAATTTCTCGTAGGTGCAGATATTAGCATTGTGACTACTTGTCGGGTACATCCATATGATCATGATGTCTGAAATGTTTTCCGGTGACAATTTACATCACCACTTGTGAAGAATACCGCCACTTCAGTGTCTAGATTAATCTGTATCAGTCTTTTCTCTTCCGAGTTTCGGCAAAATTAATGTTATCATAAGAACAAAAATCAAATATTTATCAAGAAATCAGCCTCCGTGAATAAACTTTCATCAAGAAATTAAATCTATTACCATACTTTTCGTTAGTTTATCAGAAACCATGTACGCTTAGTATTGTGGTTCAAACTACGGTTTAAGTTAAATTAGTTTTGTCATTGTTTGGTTATCTATTTACTGTAGTTTCAATTGTCATGGGACTCACCAAAAACATTGTCGAACCGCCGCTTACTAGAAGCAAATTTTTTAAGCTTTTGTTTGTGTTTCATTTCGAGTGTTTGTATACGTTTTATTTCTCAAGTGTGTGTGGCCATGCACGCTAATGATTAATTTGACAAAAAAATAACATAACAGAGAGGAAGAAGAGCCATGGATGCAGCCCTTGGTGCTGGTAGGACCATCAGCAACGCCCTCTCTCTCTCTCGGTCACATGTTTCTCTCTCAAAATAGTCATGGATGCAGCCCTCTCTCTCCTCCAGTAGTAGCAGTCACCGACAAGCATCAGCAGCTCCTCATTCGACACCATCAACCTCTTCTCTTCACTGGAAGCACCTACAATACTGTAATCTTCTCCTCCAACTATGGCGTCAAGTAGCAGCAACAACAACTCACAACCTTCCAACGCTTCTCCTGGCCATCACAGACCATCATTTTTTATGTCACCACCACAGGAAGAACCACCTTGGCATCCTTTACCCGACAATATCGGCAAGTGAGCCTCTCGTCATCGTCAGTAACCAACTACTGTTCACGTTAATTAATTCACGCTACTCCACGCTATACTATTCATGTTTTAAGAAGACGTGAACAATGCAGCGCACCGTTTCACTCTTTTTTACCTCTTGGGCTGGACATGCACAGCTCAAGTCCGGCAGAGTTAGGCCGACCCATTTAGTTGGGTCAGGCCCAATCCAATTTTTTAAAATAAAATATAAAAATTTTATTTTTTAAAAAATAAAATAATGTGTAGATAAAGATCAACTCTTATGAGAGAGAAAGATGCGTGATTTCGTTTCACTCCATAAACATGTTGTTTTTCGATTGATTATGGATAAAAAACTTGCAACTGGATTTTTTCCTTGAAATTATATCTCTACAACATGTAGATAGAGATCCTAAAACTCGGTATGGATTGTAGATATTGCTCCTGATGATATAACACCAAATGTTGTTCATCAATCAAATAGGAAGGGATCACAAAGGATTTCACATATGAATTTAGTTTGTGATGTAATTGCAAGTATTTTGATGGGAGAATAAAAACAAGTGTCTAATTTACTTTAATTATTAATTATTTTTTATTATTATGATTATTAAATCTACAATATTTAAAAAATAATATGTGTGTGTGTGTGTGTGTTTTAAAGTAATTTCACAAGTTGACAACAATATAAAAAATTTGATAATCAAACATACAAAACTATTTTTTTTCATTAAATCTCAAACTCAACCGTAACTAAAAATATTTTTTATAAAACTGATTTTTTTTAAACTCGACCATAACAGCAACCACAATAACGAACATTACCTTATATGTTATTTAATGGGGAAATGCAAGGGGAAACAGTCTGTGTATGCATAGTTGAAGAGTGCTGTGCGCGGCGTCCCTTTCCTACTGAGCTCTGGCATCAGATCGACATGAAGTTTTGACCAAAATGCAAATTGTCTGTCCAATGAGATCCAAGCAATTAACATGATCATGCATCGAGCATCTTTCACAGAATATTTCCCACATGAAGCAGATCTGTATCAAGTACCGAATTTAAAGAACCATCTAATTAAAGTAGTATCGTATCGAGGAAGTCAAATACAGGTGGCAGATGCTCGTGGCTCTGCTTCTAGGTTAACAAAAATGAAAAGGTTGAAGACGATGACAAGTTAAATTGTGGGGTTTGACTCGAGAATCTTTCCTGCTTTACTTTAATTTGTAAGCATAAGCTTCACTTATTATTAAAATTTAGTGCTGGCTCAAGCTTACAAAACCTATTATAACTACAGAATAATTTAAAACATCTAGTGGTGTTCTTTTACTACGCCCATGTTCCGTCATTGCTGGTGGCGTTTTCTCTTTTCTTTTTCATCTTATTTTTTTTCCACAGTTTGGTCATTACACTTTTTTGTTTTTGCTTTTTGGTCCTTACATGCTATGTTGGAGTGTTTTTATATATTGGATTTGTTCCGCTTTGCAAGCTCTTGAGCATGTACAGTGGCAAAAGGTATTTCTAATACAATTACAGCATTCAATTATAAAAAAATCACATAAAAAGGACCGCCATGACAACATGAAAAAAACAAAAGGTTGCTTTTTATGTTTAAGATGTGTTTTTTCTACACTTTGATCCCTGTTTTTTTCCTTCTAAGTTTATGTTTTAATAATCAAACTTTGTATGGTTTATATTTTAGTTTTTAGCAATTGAAAGATGAGAGAAAAAAATTTCATCACCAATGACAATAAAATTCAATCTTAATGTCAATAAATTATTCTTAATGATAGAAGTTCAATAGAGTGATTTCAGTCTTTGATAATTTTGGAAAAAATACATTGAAGTATAAAAAAATTTGTTTGATTTTTAGTTTTTAGATTTTTATGTGAAAAATATTGATATTTGGGTTTTGAAATTTTAAAAATACAGACGTTACAGTTACCTACTATGACTAGAATTCTCTGTAGCAAAGATCATGCTGTCCACGCTCGCCTGGGCATGATGCTCTTGGCCCTCCTCCGCTATTTTTTTAATAAAATCCTTTTAAGACATATAATTACAATGATAGTTGAAAAAAACAATTATATATGAAACTATATGAGATTTTTTTTCAAAAAAAAGTTGTATATGAATACATAATGAGAATAATTTTTTTTATTATTATTTTTTTTTATCAATTTTCTTAATATTATTTGTTTTATTTTTTTCTTCATAAATTCACATAAAAAAATCTAAAAATTATTTTTATTTCTCTGTTAAAATTCTCTTTACAAATCATGGTGAGATTTTACTTGAAAAATCATGTTTCTAGCAAGAAAAGTTTTTTTGTCAATACAAAAAAGAAATCAATGAATTAAAAACAGTGTTTTAGTTAAAGAAATATAATTTTCATCTTAAATAAAAATTTGGCATTTAAAATCATTTGAAATTTCTTATTTGATCGACCATTTTTTCCACCTAAAACAGATTTAGTAATGATCAAAACAACGTTAACAAAGATCTGTCTCATTGATTAAAACATTATTGCAAAATCTTAAATTTTCTAACTTTTTTTTCCATTACCGTTTAGTGTCCCATGTTTATGTCTGTAAGCGTCAAGGGAATAAATTGCACCGTGCACCGTAATGGAGAGGAGGAGAGCACCGCATCAATGCAGTGAAGGTGAAGGACTAGTTGCTTTTTGATTATTTGCTGGCGAGATGTGACCATGGGCTTTGTAATGGGTCAACTCATGGGCTTGGGCTACTTGTATATATAAAAACAACATTAGAACTTTCATTTGCTCCATGGTTAAGGTTACTGGATATGCATGCCCCCGTGCACCAATCAATAATTCATTAATTATGCTGGTAATTACTTTAGGCGATGCTATAAAACCCGATCATAATCATAACAATGACTCGGTCAAATTACTAGTCATACTGTTGAATCACGTCGCAGTAAATACTTGTGAAGGAATCGATATTAATATAGGAATGAAAACTTGTATTTTACCACCCATCTTAGCTATTGAGTAGGTTTTTGAAACTCGTACAGCAATTAAATCTTCAAACTTGTGTTGAATCTATCATTATGATTACTATATTAAGGATAATATGTAAAATTGAGGTGTAGTTGAGTTAACCCATTGTCGCTAACAAGAATTATCTTGATAAGTAATGACATCTCGTGCGAGTTGTAAACTCATTGTAACACAACAAAATATGTTTTGACTTCAAAATTATAGCTATGACTAATTTTGACAGGGAACCCAATTTTGACCACAAAATGCTCACTAAACAATTTTTTTGATTAATTTCGACATAATGGACTATGTTTTAATCGAAAAATGGTGGTTTTAGCCAAATTTACAAGAAACTCAAATTTGTTTGTGAAATAATGGTTTAGGTTAATCTTTGACGGGAAACTCAATTTTTGACATAGCAACTTAATTTTTCCTTTAAATTTTTTTCTCTTTCTTAAAGGTCTTTTTTTTAAAAAAAAATACTATTTTTTTTTTATCATGACCCAAAAAAAGGTTCCAACAACTATAATTTTCACCTGTGATTTTTTTTTTTGGTCTATGAGATTTTTTTTTTCATTTTGGTCTTTCACTTTTTGTAGTTTTATTCAATCCTTTAATGTTGGATTAACATGGGATTAGTCTTGGTGAATTTTGTTTTGGGGGGGAGGGGGGAGAATTGTAATTTCATTACTTTTTTTTAAAAAAAATAGAGCTTTTAGGACCAAAGTTGAAGTTCAAATAAGTTTTCGGTTTGAAGGAAATGATTTGCATATTGAGGGGGATAGTTTATACCTTTTTATGGTAATTTAGTTTCATGTTTTTTAATTTCATCATTTTGCGTTGCATTTATTTTGTATTTGACTTTGTAGTTTCTTTTGGTTAACTGAAATATAGGGTTTTTACAATGTCAACGGGAAAATTCTAACGCTTAGTTGATCCTTGGTTTAGAAAAGCAAAATAAATCTATATTGATGCAAAATAATTAAAGTTTGAAGAGCTAAAATTGAAGTAAGCAATCACTTGCATAATAATACTTTCCAATCCAAATACCTCTTAAACAACCCCGAAATTCATGACAATAAAAACTTTTATTATGCAATGGAATATTTTGACACTCCCACATAGCCTACTTTGTAGTTTGTTATGATTGGAACACATATAAATAACTAGGAGTTTAAAGCATATCGCCATAGGGACATGGAATAAAAATATACAATTAAGGAATTATGATCCTTCTAACTCAACAACAACAACAAAAAAAAGAATTCATTTAATGGAATTTCATTTTGATGTGTATTTTAACTCCACAAAGCAATTAGTTTTTAGCATGGTCGATTTTTTAAACAATTCCATGGATGCAACATTGCGCCACTCAGAGGCATAATGTTGAATTAGAAGGATCATAATTCATTGCATAATGTTTAACAATTTTATTTTTTAATATTGAGTTTGTTGAAAATTAGATTTCATGGTTTTACTCATTTTTTTCTATGGAATTATCCCAATCTTATGATATTGATTGTAGATTTAACATGACTTGAAATCTATGTTTTTTTAGGTCACTGTTTTTAGATGGACTATTTTTCAATCTCATTTTTTATTTTTTAGATTGTTTGAGAATCAAAATTTATGATTTTTGTTATTTTATCTTGTATTATATTATTTTATTCGGCTCACATGGTTTGGTGGACTTACTCGGTTTTGTCCGTGTTTTTTTTTATCGATTGATTTTTTCTCGATTCTATCCTTCCAAATTAGGATTGTTGAGAATTGTGCATTGCTATTTTCTACTCTCTTTATGATATTATTCCATTGAGATTGTTTTTTGACATGCTAATGCTAACTTGTGTTAACTTATATTGTTATTTTTTTTTGTCAAAATTATTATTTAGTAGATTGTCTTAGAATTGAGTTTCTCAATTTATATTTTTGGCAAGTGCTCTCATGTCCATGAAGAACACTGTGTTATTCTATCCGTTGAATGACAAAGGTTGGACTCTCAATGTAAAAGATTGACGCGGGATTCAACTATTACTTTATGAATCTCCAGCGTTGACCAAATGCAATAAAATCTTATTTTTTTTACCATTCTGATAATCAAGAGCAGCTCAAAGGCCCTTTCAAGCGCACAGTCTGTTTCGGTAATCCAGGAAGGAAGGGCTGGATTTGGTGTTCTCATTCATAACACTATGACAGCGTGGCTAGATATTTTTCTTGTTCTATTGGGTTTGCTTCAGGTATTTGAAAACAAGAACTGATAGTAGTAAATGGGTTCATAATCTCCTAGGAACTGTAGTTGATGTTTTTTTTTATATATATTTTTTAATTTATTTTATTTTCTAAAAAAAAACAATCTACATCTATTATTTGCCTGAGTCTTCAGGAAAGAACCAAGACCAGGGATGGTTTGAAGACAAAATAAGGAGTACCAAAGTAAAATAAGTCTGATAATGAGGGGACCATATTTACCATTAACTCATTTCTTAAACGGAGTATTGATTTTGATTCATCTCACCCCGTTCTACCCCCTCTGTTTCTCTCTCTCAAAACACAAGGTTTCGGTTTCTTTTCTCTTGCTCGCCTGTCTTTCACCATTTGCAAATTTGCAGAGCCAAACAAGTAGGCAGGCATGAGCGGTCACGATTCAAAGTATTTCTCGACGACCAAGAAGGGTGAAATCCCTGAGCTCAAAGAAGAGCTCAATACTCAGTACAAGGTCCTTTCGTCGTCCTTCTCCTATCCGTTTTGATCGCATTGTTAGATCTATCTGATTTTGACTGATTGATTTCGTTGAGGATTCTGCTGCAACTAGAATTTCATAGGAGGATTGACTTTTTTTATTAATTATGTTCATGTGGCTGAGAAATCGTATAAAATTGTGCTGGGATTTCCTTAGGGATGGTTTTTTGTTTATTATTATGCAGTGAGAATTGAAATGGAGTTATTAGGGATCATGTGATGCAATATCTCCTTTCGTGAAGGAAATCTGCTGTATAGTTTACATGTTTGGCGTTATGGATTCTAGGAATTTAGGCGGTTAGGAAGAACTGGTCTCCAGCAAGAAAGAATGCTTTTAAAAGTGTCATGTCATGCAATGTGAAGATCTTGTGAATGATAAATTGCTTTATCGAGCTAGGTTCTTACGTAAGCGCATGGATATACTATATGATTTTGAATATCTCACTAGGATGTTTGGATTTTAGCTTAATGGATCTTGAACATACTCTACAGTTTTTTGTAATGGTAATGAGTGTTATAACAGTATTCCAAGCAGTATCAGAAAGGAGATTTAGTTTTTTGCAACTAGTTGAAACTAGCTCTAGGACTTGAAACTAGTTGCAATATGGGAGTATTGTGATGTTCCTTTGGTTTATTGGATATTGGATTTATTTCATCCTGTTATTTTAATAACTATATCCTAGTAGTTTTTCACTAGAATCAGTGTGAAGCTTCTCCTCATTGCTATCTTATCAAGCAGGATAAGAGAAAAGATGCTGTTAAGAAGGTGATTGCCGCAATGACTGTTGGAAAGGATGTATCATCACTGTTCACAGATGTAGTGAACTGCATGCAGACAGAAAATTTGGAGCTCAAGAAGCTAGTTTATTTATATCTTATAAATTATGCTAAAAGCCAGCCTGATTTGGCAATACTTGCAGTAAATACATTTGTTAAGGTAAGAACTAGAAGATGAACTTGTTGTCTTCTACGTGTTTAACAGTACGACATGGTTTCTTTGTATCTCCAAGGTACTTGTATTCATGGTCATTTATCCAGGATTCACAAGATCCAAATCCCTTAATTCGAGCTTTGGCTGTACGGACAATGGGTTGCATTCGTGTTGACAAAATAACAGAGTATCTATGTGATCCACTTCAGAGGTGTCTTAAGGTTAGTTTTAAGGATTGTTATAATTTTTATCCATGCTTCTAGGTCGAATTCAGTGGTCTGGTTCACTAAGGTTGTATGCAGTCATTATATTCTCAAGAAGCAATTTTATTTTATTTTTTGGTTTCTAGCTCTTTGCCATCTTGTACCTTCCTAATCCATATTTTTTGTAATTACAGGATGACGATCCTTATGTTCGCAAGACAGCAGCCATTTGTGTAGCCAAACTTCATGACATAAATGCTGAGCTTGTCGAGGATAGGGGCTTTTTGGAATCTCTCAAGGATTTGATTTCTGACAACAATCCCATGGTTGTAGCTAATGCTGTGGCAGCTCTTGTAGAAATTCAAGACAATAGTGCCAGGCCAATCTTTGAGATTACTAGCCACACACTCTCAAAGCTGCTTACTGCTCTTAATGAGTGCACAGAGTAAGCCAACAATAATTTTCTAACTCGTATTTTTGTTCTAGCTTCCAATCTCAAAGAAAGTGTAGGACTATGTAGACATTCTGAGCCATTAATGTGCACCTATACTTGTAGATTTTTGCATTCATAGGTTTTAGCCATTTGATTTTGATGTGCTCTGAATGAATATTACTCCTGACTGCCCCCCCAATTCTCTTTCATCACATTCTTTTCCTAAAGTAACCCAGTACTTTTATGACCAATGGATTCTGGCCTCCCTGGTCCCTGTGTTTCAAGTTTTACTAATTTCTTGGAATGTCTGCTGCTTGGGTATGCTAAGAGCTACATATGAGGTGAAGTACATGATATACTGGAAATCAAATGCCTCCATACTTTAGGAATACCGTGCTTATGTTACTTTGATTGTTGTGTATTCTTTTGGAAGTTCTTTGCTTGGACTACTTCGTCTGATGTATGCCTTCCCAGGTGGGGGCAAGTTTTTATATTGGATGCACTATCTAGATACAAGGCAGCTGATGCTCTGGAAGCTGAAAATATAGTGGAACGAGTTACTCCACGTCTTCAACATGCTAATTGTGCAGTTGTACTTTCAGCTGTTAAGGTAACAAGCTGCCATTGTTGGTGATTGCTTCAATTTGTTTTTTGTGAAAGCATCTGTCAGCTTTCTATTGGTCATAATTCAATCATTTCTGTTTCCTCTTTCTTCTAATAGATGATTCTCCAACAAATGGAAATGATAACCAGCACCGACGTGGTTCGAAATCTTTGCAAGAAGATGGCTCCTCCTCTTGTGACATTACTCTCCGCAGAACCGGAGATACAGTATGTTGCTTTGCGTAACATCAACCTAATTGTACAAAGACGTCCTACGATCCTTGCCCATGAGATTAAGGTAAATGGAAATATAATGTCTGCTTGATAGAAATGTGCAGACTTGCGTGCATACTGGAAATTCCCAGGCATGCTTCATATTTGTTATTTTGTGATTGAGGAGAGATGCTTATCAAACACATGTTCGATTATTTCAGGTTTTTTTCTGCAAGTACAATGACCCAATTTATGTGAAGATGGAGAAGCTAGAAATCATGATAAAGCTTGCTTCAGACCGCAATATAGACCAGGTACTATAAATAAATTTATATATATAGGCACATTTGCATCCTTTTTCAATTACAAGTTGATGAGAAATTATGTAGGTTGTGTTGTCCTTGTGGTGAGCAATTTTCCAGGTTCTATTGGAGTTCAAAGAGTATGCCACAGAAGTAGATGTAGATTTTGTTAGAAAGGCTGTTCGTGCCATTGGCCGTTGTGCAATTAAGTTAGAGAGAGCTGCTGAGCGCTGTATCAGTGTTCTCCTAGAGCTGATCAAGATTAAAGTAAATTATGTGGTTCAAGAAGCTATCATAGTTATCAAAGACATCTTTAGAAGATACCCTAACACGTAAGATACAGCTTCTGTGCCCAATATGCCTTATAAAGGCGAAGTTCTGTTTTTCTTTCCTCCATCCATACCTAAATGAATTTCCTTTGCAGTTATGAGTCAATCATTGCGACCCTCTGTGAGAGCTTGGACACTCTTGATGAACCGGAAGCTAAGGTACATGTTTTTCTACTTCAGGCTTTTCATTCATGTTTTATTGTCCGAACTCATACCTTTTCTGCCTTCTATTCTACCCCCTTTTTGCTCTCCCCTTTAAGGCTTCAATGATCTGGATTATTGGTGAATATGCTGAAAGAATTGACAATGCTGATGAGCTCCTGGAGAGCTTCTTGGAGAGTTTTCCTGAAGAGCCTGCACAAGTCCAGTTGCAGTTACTGACTGCAACTGTCAAACTCTTCCTTAAGAAGCCAACTGAAGGCCCTCAACAGATGATTCAGGTTTTGGTTGTGTCTACTCGTGTTCTTAATATCTGATACAAAGAGGATCTTTTTTCCATATTCATTTGACTCTGCATTGTTCTCTAGAATTTTTGAGTCCTCTGTTTGACACCTTTGATGTGACTCGAACATGATCTGTCCTTTAGTTGTTCATAACTAATGTAATTCAGCTACACTTGCAGACATGTCTTTGAGTCCATTCTCACCTCAGGAATTCTCTTACAGGTGGTTTTGAATAATGCCACCATGGAAACTGACAATCCTGATCTAAGGGATCGGGCATACATATATTGGCGCCTGCTATCAACTGATCCTGAGGTGTGATTTTGCTATTGACAAACATATTTTCTTTTTTGATAGATTAAATGTATGATTGCATGTCTATTTTTGATGTACTGCATGTAAGTTTTATGTCACGTGCACTGGGTGTACTTCATCCTTTCAGGCGGCTAAAGATGTTGTGTTAGCTGAGAAGCCTGTGATCAGTGATGATTCGAACCAGCTCGATCCATCTCTTCTTGATGAACTTCTTGCCAACATTGCGACTTTGTCATCTGTGTATCACAAGCCCCCAGAAACATTTGTAACCCGTGTGAAGACTGCAGCACAGAGAACTGAAGATGATGAATATGCTGAAGGTAGTGAAGCAGGGTATTCTGAATCATCTGCCCATACTGCTGATGGTGCCGCGTCACCACCTACTAGTGCAAGTAATGTTCCATATGCTGGAGCAAGGCAGCCAGCACCTGCACCATCTACAAATCCACCTGCTGCTCTTGTGCCAGATTTGATGGGTGATCTGTTGGGCATGGATAATAGTGCTATGGTCCCTGTTGACCAGCCTTCTACTCCTGCTAGGTAACCTTCTTGACTGTACAAACTGTCTTATCAACCATTTTTTGATTTCTTGAGACTGGTATGGGATCATTGGGCTGCAATGCTGATTTGCATAGCTTTGTTGAGAACTTGAAGCAGATTTATCTTATAATGAATTTCACATGATTCGCAACACCCCAACTGTTAGGCTATAAATGTTGCTTGCTGAATCTTTTGATCATGTTGCAGCCCTCCTTTGCCTGTTTTACTGCCAGCAGCCACTGGTCAGGGTTTACAAATCAGTGCACAGCTTACAGGGCAAGATGGTCAGATCTTTTATAGTATATTGTTTGAGAACAACTCACAGATTCCCCTGGATGGATTCATGATCCAGTTTAACAAGAACTCATTCGGTCTTGCAGCTGCTGGACCTCTGCAGGTAGTGCTGAACCTTGATTTGTTTCAAGATGGAACTTTCCCCCATTTAGTGTGTAACTGACAAACTGCTATTGATCAGGTTCCCCAATTGCTACCAGGGACATCAGCAGCGACTCTGCTGCCCATGGCTTTGTTTCAGAATATGTCTGCTGGTCCTCCAAGCTCACTTTTGCAAGTTGCCGTGAAAAATAATCAACAACCTGTATGGTATTTCAATGACAAAATCTCAATGCATGTATTCTTCACAGAAGATGGGAGGATGGAACGTGGAAGCTTTCTTGAGGTAAAAAGAGAAAAAAGGCTTGACCTATTTTTCTTGGACTGGCATTTATTTTTGTGCCAAAAAGATGACGAAATACTTAAATTTGTGTCATATAATCATTGGAGACTTAGTTTAGAATCATTCTCTTTATAGCCTGCCTTCTAGTGTAGGAAATGTTAATGAAGTATCTAGCGACTAGTCATTCCACTGAAGTCTATTTTATTTGCAGTGCTGTGAGATTGTGTTTTAGTTGCGGTGTCTTCCCTTTTTTAATTCAGAAAAAGAAAGATCAGAACAGGAAATAAATCTGTGGTTGGGAAATGCTATCTTAGGACTTGGGATAAGTTGGGTATTCACGTGTCTGATTCTAATAAAACTCCAGTGGGAAATGGGATGGATTGGGTTGATGAGCCAATTAGTAATCTATCTATAGCCTGAAACTTTTCAGGGTAGATATTCAGAGGATTTGCAAGCAGATATCATTTGATTAGCTATTTTCGCTGTAGCTGTTGGAACCTAATATCGTATGTTTTTGTTCCCATTTCAGACATGGAGGTCCCTTCCTGATTCAAACGAGGTCTCAAAGGACTTCCCGGGCATTACAGTGAATGGTGTAGAAGCTACTTTAGACCAGCTTGCTGCATCAAACATGTTTTTTATTGCAAAGCGAAAGCATGCAACCCAGGATGTGTTCTACTTCTCAGCTAGGATGCCCAGAGGAATTACATTTCTTAACCGAACTCACAACAGTCATTGGAACCCCCGGCATCAAGTGTGCCATCAAGACTCCAAACCCTGAGATGGCAAGTCTTTTCTTTGAAGCCATTGAAACCCTCCTTCAGGGTTGATTCAAGGTTCTGCGTCTACATCTTTTTTCCTTGAATTTCTACAATTTTTGGCTTATATTTTGTAAAATCCTGTGTTTTTCAGTTAGGTTTTGATTGGTCATTCTGGCTGCCCTAGTTTTTTCTTCACTCCACCTAGTATCATTCCACACTCTAGGTTTTGGTTGTATTGAATCTGTTATATAGCCAGGGACTCGAACACGTGTATTTTTTTATTTTAGATTATTTTTTTATTATAGAAATAAAAATTATAATTTAAAACTAAAAATTATAAATTTCTAAAAAAAAACACAATGTTTAACAATACTAAGAATTTAATATATTTTTAAAGGCGTGTTTTGTATTGACATTGCTTTTATGGTTGTGTTTTGTATTGTGATTGGTGATTACTTTATTCTCAAGATGTAAGGACACGGAAGTCAATAACAGTTTTGCTTTGTTTCCATATCTTTTTGGTATTTAGGTTTCAAAAAATGAGGGACTTATTATAAAAGGGATGACATTAATTGTTTGTATGGAAAGTTTAGTTGTAGTTGCTTTATGAAAGTGATTTTTGTTTATAAATGTATTAAAATGATATTTGTTTTTTTTTAAAAAAAAATCATTTTTTTGATATTGCATCATGAAAACGATTTAAAAACACTAAAACAATTTAATTTAAAATTAAAAATAATAATTTAAAAACACTTTTTGAAATGAAATGTCAAATAGAATATAACAGTGATACACTACAAACCGAAGTTCAAAGTTTATAGAAGATAGAGACATTGAGGTTTCTTTGCACATTTGAATCCTAACTAGGTTACCCATTTACAACATACATTGCTTTATACAGATCAAAACCAATACGCAATTGTAAACCTGCCAATTTTTATAAACAACATGATTAGTTACTCATTTATATTTAAAAACAATAAAAAGTTCATCAATTATACAACAAACTAATTAAATCATTACATAACAACATATTATACTATTTTTTAGATACATAAAAAAACAAAATTAGAAAGCAACAGTAATCTAAGCATCCAACTTTAAAAAAACCTATTTTAGAGCATACAAAACTCACTTTAATAAAGAAAGAAAACGTACAGAACTCCATCACACATGACTTTGCAAAAAGACAACAAATTGATATGGCAAAAAATCACTAGCCTTTAAGAGCAAGTTTCTATGTGAATTGTAAAACATGATGGTAAATAGTATATTTTATTTGCATGCAAGTGCAATGGTTTCTAGTTAGTCAACAACATTGTAAATTAATCACAATCAAAGTAAAATAATCAGAGATCACATAAATTAAAATTTAAAGTTAATTAAGATAATTTCTTAGACAGAGATAACGATGAAACTCATGGTTGAAATCTTGCTACAAGATCTTGATTCTTTAACTATCAAACAGACAAACACATATATGTTATTTATTTATGGAAAGAAACAAAAGATAGTGAAGAACTATTAGAAAATTTGGTAAAATCCAGGATAATTAATTATTTGATTTCACATTTCAATATGAAAATAAAAGATAAAAATCATTACATGAATGAGTTACTCTTTACTTTTGTTGAGCAAATCTGGCAATGTAATCTCAAGAAAATAAAAGGACACGAGTAAGAAGAAAATGAGAAAGGGAGAAAAGAAGAGAACATGATGTGTTATCAGACCAACGATTTAAGTTGATGATAACTCTCTACATTGAGCTTGATGATAACTCTCTACATTCAGCTTCTGTTTTGATTATAATTGCGTTTATTTTTTAAAATATTTTATTTAAAAATATATTAAAATAATATTTTTAAAAAAATTATTTTTGATATTAAAATATAAAAATGATTTGAAAAAACTTAATTTAAAATAAAAATAAAAATAAATTATTTTTTTAAAAAATATTTTTGAAATATAGTACCAAACGGGCTATTAGTTTTTTTGGTACGCATGACAATAAAAATTGTGTTTCATGTGTAACCAAACATTAATATTTTTGTGTTTTAACCAAACATCACCCGCGATCTCAATACCAAATATGTTTGTGTTTCAATTTTTTTTTTATTTTAATGTTTTTAGATTGATATCAAAAATATTTTTAAAAAATATTATTTTGATCTATTTTTTAATAAAAAAAATATTTTAAAAAATAACATCAATCATACTCTTAAATATAACCTTAATCTTTAACCAAAATATATGAGGGTGTTTAACACTGTGTTTTAAAAATATTTTTGAAAAAAAATGATTTTTTTAATTTTAAATTAAATATTTTTGATGTTTTTAGATCATTTTAACATTATAATATCAAAATAAATTTTTTATAATATTATTTTAATATATTTTTAAGTAAAAATTATTTTTAAAAATAACTTTAATCAGTTATAAACTAATACGAGTATCAAAAAGAGATGTTTTTTTTTCAAAAAAATAAAAATAATACCCGAATCCAAAAGTTAAAAAAAAGATTGGCAAGCAGTAGTCATTCTTAAAAAGAAAGGGCGTCCTGCACGTGTAAATCACGTTCTAATTTCAGCTTGAGTATCTGAAGTAATAGTGGTTGAGTAACTGAGTTGAGACTTGAGAGCGTATATGGAGAAGTTGTTGATCCTAATGTTTTAGCAGGGCAGCGAGAGAGAGAGAGAGGGAGAGACAAGGACCCATAAAACCTAGTTAGTTCATCCTAGTTGACTCAGCCAATAACTCAGGTAATCAAACTCAAAAATCTAGGGTTTCGCCAATAACTCAGGTAATCAAACTCAAATTCTAGGGTTTCCCTTTCGAATTTCAAGTTTATTTCTTCCTGTTTGTAAATTTGATGGATCTCTCTGTTTCTATTCTTTTGTTGACCTTAACAAATATGTTTTTTTCTATTTATTTCCTGGCACTAGCTAACTCTGTATCATATAATTAATATGCCTTTTTGTGTAAATTAATGAATGGTTTCTTATATTTGTGCCTTTTCTATTTGGTAATATTTGTAGATGTCCTACTCAAGAGAAGGAAGGTGAGTCTCTCTCTCTCTCTCTCTCTCTCTCTCTCTCTCTCTCTCTCTCAATCATTTGTTGCTGCTGTTGCTGTGAGTATTAGTATTATTTTAGAACTGAGTTGTTTACCTTAGGTCTGTTTCACCACGCAATTCGGGTTCACCTGGTAGAGGCAGGCGGTCAAGATCCTTGTCACGGTCCCGCAGAAGTCGCTCCAGGTTATTGGTCGATTTCTTCTTTTTCTCCCTCTTCCCCTTGCATTTCCCCTTCCTCTTCCCTGTTGTCTGTGTGTTTCTACGTGTGAGTATGTTTTTGTGAGATTTTGAGTTATGGTTGATTTTGGTACTTCAGGAGCAATGATTCTGGTGGTGCATCTAACCCCGGAAATAACTTATACGTAACTGGATTATCAACTAGGGTCACGAGCAGTGATCTCGAGAAGTATTTTAGCGGTGAAGGGAAGGTATGGTTGTGGCAAAATCATTTATCGTGTGTCCTGATTGAGTTATGGTGGCATGCTATCATCAAGTAATCTTGTTTGAGGAATTCTGAAACATGACTGCAGTTGTACAGTCTGGCATTGATGCATGTGTTGTAGAGTCAAAAACTCCCTAGGGGACGAGTTACATTTCTGGATTTGGAAAGGAAATTTTAAATTCTGTGTGGTTATGGATTTTGAAGATGCTGGTGTGATATCATATCATTTTGTGGTGGTCATGCATGCCATTCATTATCTGATATTCCACTGTTTTCTACATCCTGTTTTTAAATTTCTACAGTTTATCTATTTTGGCTCCTCTTTCCATGTAGCAAGTTTCCAGTTTGAAGGAGAAACAGCTTAGGACCTGCCACTAGTTCTCATTTACTAGAAGAAACCATATTATGTTGAAGTACATTATCCAAGACTTCTATACCAAAAAACATTATTCTAAGTTATGATTTTCAGGTTTTGGAGTGCCATTTGGTAACAGATCCTCGAACTAGAGAATCTCGTGGATTTGCTTTTGTTACGATGGAAACCGTTGAGGATGCTAACCGTTGCGTCAAGTATTTGAATCGTTCGGTGCTTGAAGGGCGGGTGATTACTGTGGAAAAGGTATTGTTCCCACCACTGGATTTTGAAGGGAAACATGCAGGGCAACTGAATTGTTTGCCTATCATTTTTTATTTGAAGTTATTTCTTCCAGAAATGTTACCTGATAAGTTTTGCCAGCAGGTCTGGTATATGTAAACTCCATCGACTTCACAATCTAAGGTCTTAACAGTTGAACCTATTCCTTCACGAACCACGACATGAGTTCTGCGTCAGCATTTCAATCTCATCGATTCAAATCCGACCATGTTGTGGAGGGTTGTGTGCCCTATATTCCTATACCTCACTAATAAAAATACCTGACCTGGTTGGTTGCTTATTTTTGTTTTTCCTATATTGAAATAGCCTGTGCTGGACAACTAAACTACTCCCAGTGTATTAGTTTCCTCTTATCATGTCTATTCTAGTTAAAGCATCTTAAAAAACAATTAATGATGAATAATGAGTCCATGTCCTAAGTGCTAGTCAGCATGAGCCATGATGGCAAGAGTAGCAAGGCAACACTCTAAAAAATAAAATACTTGCAGTGGTCCGGACATTGTTTTCAAGGATTATTATCACTGTTCCAGATGACAATTCCTAGTCACCTTTAATACAATTGAGTTTCAAAGGGTAGTGCATGGGAGGCACTGTAGCTCATTTCAGTTAATCAACCTCCCCTCTTCATTTCCACCAGTCTTGATGCAATTCTGTTTGCTTCTGTTTTTAATGCAGGCAAAAAGAAAGCGTGGTAGGACTCCAACGCCTGGCAAGTATCAGGGACTGAGAGATAAGCGAGGTATGTACCAGAGTCATGCATGTGTGACAATTCTTTTATCAACTGAGCATGGATTATCATATGTGAATGTCAGGTCAATTTGATGTTTACTAGAGAATACTTGGGTCAGAATTGAATAGCTTTCCTTGAATCTTGGGTTCTTATTGATATCTTGACTACTCTTGTTTACCTGCTAATCTAGCAAGACATTTGTATATCGGTTAGGCAGCATATTTCTCTTACCATTCCAGTCCTAGATATGCATTTTACTGAATGATTGTGCCTGGCCTGGGAAGCTGAGGCTATTTGGCCTGCGGCATATTTTTCTTACCATTCCAGTCCTAGATATGCATTGTGCCTGCCCTGGAAAGCTGAGGCTATTTGGTCCCCTTCATTTTATACTCTCGTAGGTATTGCATTCAAACCGTGTCCATCATCAATCAATTACTTCCTGAGAAGTGAGCATTTTCTTTGGTAGGTTCAAAACAGATTGAACATGTGCCAAACTTGGAATTGCTTATTTTTCAGTCCCTATGATCATCATTCCAGCTGGTTGACAATCTTATTAGATTTAAGAAAGCATCGTCATTTTCCTTCAGAAACTGGCACATGGTTAATCCAAGGTTCTCTCTCTCCTATTTTTAAAGGCGTGCAAGCTCACTATATCAAGAAAATGAACTTTTTGATTAATTTGAGTGCTTTTATTTTTTCACTGTTGGCAAGATCTTGTAATTTTTCATCAAAGACCGAAGACATAACCATTGTTTCTACTCTGTGATGATCAGCCGTTTCTTCCTAATATTATTATGTATAACTATTGGGTTCAAAACATGCAGGTCATGGCCACAGACGGTCCCGCAGCTACTCACCTCGCCGATGGGATGACAGAGATAGAGATCCTTATTCAAGGGATCGAAAGGGAAGATCACGCTCTCCATATAATAGACGGGGAGATGATTATCATGATTCATATAAGAGACGCAGGGATCGCTCTTTGTCAGCTGACCGTGGCTACCACAGATAGAGCAAGGTGTTTGGTAGCCAGTATTAACCCCTTTTGCCCATGGTTCTTGAAACTTGATTTTGATTTCCATGGAAGCATCAACTCATTGTGACAACCACCCTGCTCCATCTTTCCTGGTTTGCTTGCAACTTCATGTACTGTATACGTTTTATGGTAATTTGTTTTCCACAAGTGACGCTTGAACATACTGAAATATTTTTAAAAGAAAACGGATGTGGGATATGAACCATTTCTCTCTCTTTTGAACTCTATTAATAATAACTGTTGGACGTGGATAATCCCAGATGGTAGGCCCAACATATGCCCTTTAATGCTATCTAAACTTGATGGAAGTTTGGATAGGGAATGACCCACCATAGATGATGCAGCAGCTGTCTTGCAGCCTGGCCCATCACTGGAGGAGACACTGGATGGTATTATTGGAATTCTCAGTGTAATGATGAGTAAGGTAACTGTACTTGTCTATGGTCATTAGCACTTCAGACCAGAAGCAAATGCTTTTCATGCTCTCACGGAATTTCTTCTCTGCTGCAAGGGCGGGTTTTCTTTGAGTTTGGTGTAACATGCATATGCTTTGATTTCTTGATTCATTCATGAACACTTCTGCCACCATACGCCCGCTTTCCATGGCACGGAGTGCCATCCTTTTACCCTCCACTTTTTTGAACCAGGTTTGGTTTCGGCCAAAAACTCCAACTCGACCGGGTTTTTTAATTTCTGAAAATTTCGACCGAACAAAAACTAGTTCAAACTGAATTAGTTCGGTCGGTCTGGGCTGGTCTTTTATTTTGAAAACAGGAAACCCAATGTCTTTTAAATCAGGATCAGTTTTTCACAAGTATTGGTGAACGACGAGTACCTTGAAGGGCGTGCAGCTTCAAGCCAGTCACTCTCCCGTTGTGTAATGGTGTCGTACGGCGAGTAGCTAGGGTTGAAGGTCCTTGAATGGTTGGTCTACATGATGTGAAGGGCTAATGATTTTGGGGATCAAGTCCCAAGCAAGGTAGGGGCGCTGGTAGCCGAGAAGCAATGGCCGCGCACCTGAAAGGAAGAACTACACAAGGGTGTGTACTGCATATGAAACAGCTATAGCCATTTTCTTTCCAAAAACTTGTCCATCTAAGCTACCAAATCTTTCCATAGTGAAGAAGACAAGACCTGCAAAAAAAACAAAAATGTTTTATGGGGAGGTGGGGGGTTGCTCAGTAGAGCCAAAGACGGGGAGAATAAGAGAAAGAGGGAGGGAGGGGGAAGTGAGTTCCGGGCTGTGTTAGATCTAGATGAAGTTAACCTTTCTACTTGGACTTTACACACGCACGCATATATATTATGTTTTCAGGATTGGTCATTCTTAACACTTCTGTGGCGTGGTACCAAACACTCTGTCCCAGGGGAGAGAACTCTGCAACTAGTTGAGATTTTAGATACTCCATCTGCAATCCAACATTGCTCGTATTTTTTTTATTTTTTATCCTTTTCTTTTGCTGGTGTGTGATCAATAAGGTTTGTTGACTTTTCTTCACTGTAAACACACGGAGTCTAGCGAGACATTATAATGGTCCTGCTAACTACGACAGCAACTTGCTATATATATATATATATATTATTGTGATAATGACTGACAATAATTCAATTCAAGTGTAAAATGCGTAGAGGTCCTGTAATAGTATAAACGAGCCGTAAACCTGCGCTCGCTGCAAGGGATTTTTTTTTGTCTAGTTTTAATATATATATGTTTTTATTTTTTATTTCGGTTTTTAGTTTTTTATTTTTTAGTTTAGTTTTGATCCCCTTGATTTTTTTGTCCTTCTAAGATAATTTTAATTTTTTTTTGTTGATATTTATACACCTTTGCTCTTAATTTAGAGTTTTAATTTTTATTGTTATTGTTATTTGTATTAAATACAACTCGCGTTAAACAACATAGTAAGGTTAGCTTTGGTGATGTAAAATGAGAATAAAACTCTTTTTTATGTATGTATAGTTGAACGTGAAATGTTTGAAACACCACCGCATGTAACTTTTCTATTTTGTCTTATTTCAGACTACAAAAGTTATTTTAATATGCACTAAAAAAGTAAAATTATCAGGACACCCCCACTGATAATTCTTGATTTTTGTTTTATTTGAGGGTATTATAATTATTGAACTATGCACAAAAATAAAAAAAATTAAAAATACCTTTGATACCATGATATTATTTTAAACATATTTTACATAATAAAATAAATATATAAAAAACTAATACATATTTTTAGACATTCTACGACGCCGCACGCGTCATCCGAAATGTGCATGAACTCTGAAATTGACGTCGCGTCCAAAGACACGCCTACAACACCGCGACAGAAAATATAATTAAAAATTGATAAATTACCAATACACCTCTATAACCAACTCTTAAATTTTGTTTTATAGGGGATATATACATACTTATACAACTCACAAAAATAGAGTTCTTCACTCATTTTATATGTTACAACCACATTGATACTAACAGGAACAAAGAATAAGGGATTTGTTCCAAGTAGAACTCACAAAAATAAAAAATACTATAATTATAAAGAGAGAACTAAGATATTTATGTTTTATTTACTTATGTCTTCACTTGTCAAAAAGCTATTAAAATGTTTTATAGAAAAAAAATAGAAAACTGTAATACTAGATAGAAAAAAATAAATTAAGAAAAAAAATTATCTTTAAATAGAAAAAAAAACATCATAATAAAAAAACAGAAAATATTATTAAAAAAATCCCGAGACAAAGTATTAAAAAGTAATCTTTTTTAAAAAAGAAAAGGAAATGGAGTCTAAATTCTAAATATGGAAATGCTTTGTTTATTTTCAACAATAAAAAGTATTTGAAATTATATATGATGAATAAATGAGATTGAATGGAGTGGCGGATGATAAATTTTTTATAGCTAATAAAATTACACGGCCAATACTATATATCAAAAAACGACATTTGATTTCTATTTCAAGAGTGGTATTGAAAATAGCCAGCCAAGAAAACTCACATCTCATGGGCTAAATAAATAAATAGGAGGAGGAGGAGGAGAAAAAAACAGAATGGGCGAAAAAAAGTAGGATATAAAAATAAGAGAGCACGTGGGGGTGGGGTCCACACTTTGAATAGGAAGAAGCGGGATATAGGGGAGGTGAGTGCGCTCCAGCTGCCATGGCGGACTTGAAATCAAATTTCAAATTTACTCTTTTTTATATATATATATATATATATATAAAAAAAGAAAAAAACTTCAAGAGAAAAACAGACAAACTCTATCTGTGTCTGTCTTTGGTAAGATTGATATATTTCTTAAGACAACTTTTAGTTGCATGGATAAGATCCGACACTGGCTCCGATGCCTGTACTTTCTCATTTTCCTCTCTCTCTTTAAGTTACCGGTCACAACCCACCATCAGCTCATTTTAAACTCTCTACCCTGGCTTGGCTCGGCTTGGCCTATGATTGCATAAGATTTTCTGCTAGCCAAAATATGCCCCAGTTGTTCTGATTTTGCTGCAGAAGGTGTGATTGGATCAATCGCGTCCGTTGAAAATATTGCAGTCGGAAATAACATCTAGCATTTAATGCTTGTCTGTGATTTAATTCCCAGTTGGATTTGTAGTTGCCATAAAGAAAACAAATATTGTCCGCACGTATAGTTTCACTCCATGTAAAAGAGCAAATATTGGTGTCATCCAATTAATATCAAAACAATTATTAGAGATTTTAATAATATTCATATAAATCCTGTTATATGTATATTAAAGGTTATATACCTTCGACCCAGATTATAAGATAATAATAAATTCATATAAAACAAATAAAACCTCATTCTAATGCATGTAACATTAAAGGTTGAGATCAAGGGAAAAAGAATACTATCTTGTGGACATGGCTACAATGATATAACAGCATGATTTTAATGTTTTTGTTAATTAACAAACTACACTGTGTTGTGCTAAAAATAAGACCTTCTTTTTAATGAAAAAAAACTAGATTACCAGAAAAATAATCCAGGAATATAGATAAAAATTTTAACATGAAAACTTATTGCATCGACTTAGATCAATTATAATTAACTTATTAAATCAACGACTTTATCTTGATATTGTGACAGCCTTTTAAGAAATCAATCAAAACCAATTAATCTTGTATAAACCAAAACATAATATAGAATGAATATTGATTCAAAATAATTTCTTAATAAAATATCAAGACGATAATATATTGATTTGACCTTAATTTCATGACTTGATTCTTCAAACTCGTGATTTAGATTATGAACTCTATTAGATTAAATATTTTTATTTTTTTTTATCTAGATATATGATAACAAAAGTTATGATTTTTTTTTAAATAAAATACAAAACTTGAAGAAAACATTTATTTAATACCATGGCTGCTTTTGAATTATTAGTATATAAAATGTCCACAAATCACCAGGTAATTTGTCGTTGTTGCTATGTAAGTTATACCAAGTGTAACATAATATCTACAAATTGATTTTAAGAAAATTTCACCTGAATTAGATTGATACAAGAAAACTGATAAACTATAGGAGCTGAAATGAAACATTAGCAAAGATGTAGATAGCTAAATGTAACTTACCCATAAAATAATAAAAAAAAAGTACAGGATATAGCCGGTGACAATACGGCACATGCAGGTCGTTTCCATGGCAGTTGGGAAGCATTAAGTTTCCCTTCTCTTTCCTACTGATCACTCTCTCTCTAAAACCTCTGGATTTTAAAATTCTATTGTCTCTCCAAATTCTTTTGTTGATCCTACAAAAAAAACTGAAAACACTCAGTTTGGATAGCATTTTAATTGACTAAGGTAATGAAGTGCTTGTCTTTGCATTTAAACGTGTGCTGTCTGGTTTCGTAGCTCAACCCCATGAAGCTCCTCTCTTCCTTTCCCTAATGCTCTTTCTTTTGTGCTCTCAGTTTCTTCATCCATATTTAACCATGTTTATTTCGATTTAAAAATTGCTTTTTAACGATACTAGTTTTGTGATACACACACACTCTCTCTTTTTAGAGCCAAATTATGGAGAGCTACAGGGTTTTTAAGCAATGATAAGGTCTGTTTTTTTTTTTGAAAAGAAGGAAACATAGCATGTAATGGTATCTAACTTGAATGATTTCCAAGTTTTTTGTTTTTTGCTTTCTTTTATTTTCTCATGTACAAATCAATCTCTTTAAAGGGCCACTATGCTTCACTAGTAGTTGAATTATGTTCTTTTTTTTTGTCTGTATACTGCGCTTAAATCTGGTCGAGTAAGATTGTTTACATTTAATTCAACTTTGATCCTTCTAAACTAGTTAACCATTGATTCAAGCTGATGTAATAGGTGCTTTATAAGGCTGTCTGGAATAATTTATTTGTAGAATTGAGTTGATTTCTAAGTAATAGATTTGATTTGAATAAGAAATTCTCATGTTTGGAATGAAATCTTTTGGGTGACAGAATTCTTTTAAATTATATATTTTTTTTATCATTTTCGACAGTAACCTTTTAGTAAAGAAAAAGATGGATTGGTTTACAGCTAGTTTATGCAAAAGTTAGGATTTTGGGTGTTTGATAGTTAATTTTAACTTGGTTAAAATTCTGGGTTTTGATCAAGAACAATAGCGAGCGAGAAGATGTTAGAGACTGAGCTGTGTTCTTCAAGGATTCTTTCACCTTTCAGAGAGGAAAGTGGTGATGAAGAGCTGTCTGTGCTTCCTAGGCACACTAAAGTTATTGTGACTGGAAATAATAGAACAAAGTCTGTGCTGGTTGGTTTACAAGGCGTGGTCAAGAAGGCTGTTGGTCTTGGAGGTTGGCATTGGTTGGTATATTTGCTTCTTCCTTTTCCTTTTTCCCATTCACCTTTTCTATTGCTAATTAGTCATTCAAATTCAATCATGTATAAGTATTGTCCACTAATTCAATGTTAATTTTATCTGTTTTTATTTTCTTTCTATCCCCACCCTTTTCTTCTTCGTTCAACATTCTCTGGGTTGGGATATTTGAGCTTATTATTCGCTACTGTAGCGTTCAATAAGATTTTAATTTTTGGCAGTTGAAAAGAATGTTTTATTTTGGTTTGTGTATGTCTTATTCTTGTATGCGAATCTATCTGATTTCAAGTTCTTAAACCAAAGGATGAAATGGAAGAAAAAGACCATGGTTGTCATTTTTTTTGCCCATCTCATTTTTTCATGTCCGAAATTATTTATTTTTTGTTTTTACCAAATTTTAATGTGGTTTGGATCTGCGAAGCTATATTTCTTATCCTAATCTTCCATGCTTGGTTTTATTTTCCTTTTTCGAGAATCCGTGTTTGGTTTTGTCCTTTCCTTATTTGAGGCAGGGCATGTTAATGGCAAATTAATTTTCTTTTTTAGGTTTAAATATCAATTCCCCTCTTGCAAAAAAAAAAGAGTCTAGATCTTAATTCTTCAGCCGGAAGTACAAAACTTGATCCTATTCCTCGGTCAAACCTCCCATGTCTGATGTTAGTAAACACTTGCTATAAACGCTCTTAAGGCACTAGCATAAGCCAATGTTAAGACACAACTGCTGAATTTTGAAAGTTGATGTGTTGTCCTTGCCAAGTATTTTAACCTCATCATTTACCTTTTGTTGTTCAAATTTATCACGTGAGGGTTTGAGTTTTACATATTATGTGCTAGCACAAGGCTTGTTTGGAGATTTTACTTGATTTGAATTTTTTTGAATCTATCCTAGAAAGTTATAAAATTGTTTATCTTTGGTTTTGGAAGTTATGGCTTTAAAAACACTTTTATACTAGTTACAAAAGCCACACTCAGATTTATTATATTATTTTGTGGGCGTGTTTGCTAAACTGCGTTGAGTTTTCTTAAATACATGAGATTGTAACTAGGAATGTAAAATTATCATTGATGGTTTTGTATATTTTTGTAATATTTGGGATGCCCTATTCTTCTGTTTCATAAGGGACATATTTCTAGTGAGGCTTTTGCAATCTTTCCTTTTAGTTACTATTGTATGGGGATTATCCTTCTATTGCTATATCGAGTTCTGCTGTATTTTCTTATGTGATGTGCACTTACAAGTCTCAAATGCTTGGATGGTCAAGGTTTTGAAAAATGGATCTGAAGTTAAGCTTCAAAGGAATGCATTGAGTGTGCTGGAACATCCTACGGGGAATGAAGTGGACGATGATAACGATTATGATACCAGCAGTGGCTCTGACATTGGCGAACACGATTTCTGTATGCCTCCGATTAACAAAGTCTAGTTTGATGTCACTTTCATCAAAGAGTATTTGAAACTTGTATCTTCTCTGATATTGTTGTCCTCTGGGCAGATAGAGGTAGCGGGTTCCAAAAAATTTGCAAGCCAAGGGTTAGAACAACCAGGCCGCCATGGGTTCCATCGGCACCTGCAAAGTCAACAAGTCAGAGAAGTTACAGAGATGTTCAATCCATTGTTCACATGCCTGTGCCGGTAAGAGATATTTGAATCGCTTACCCTGAATTGCTTGCCCTGTTTGATTGTGGCATCGTTCATCAAACATTATGCACACAGATTTATAGCCTTGCAAGAATTGCTATTAACTTTTGTCGATGATGCTTTAGACGGTGAACTTGGCAAGACTTGGAACTGAATCATTGCGGAGATATTGCAAGGAATTCAAACTTGTGAGTCTTACTATCCTACTTGATTTTTTCTATCAACCACTAGAATTCCTAGATTTTGTTTTCACTCGGGGCTCTGGAATTTTTAAATTAGCCGGGTGTCAGCTCTCACTCATCAAGGGAGCAGATGCTTAATGCTGCGCAAATTCATTTTCTATCACAGGTCTGCCTCTCAACTCGCTCTGTCCATGCATTTCCTCCTCTTGCACATGTAAACTGAACATTTTTTTATTGATTGATGCAGCGACCATTGGATGAGATGCAAGAGGTGGCGGAACTCACCCGAGTGGCAAAGAGACTGAAAGCGAAGGACCAACCAACTGAGTGAGAATCCTGAATGTACAAGGCCTTGTATAATATAATAACCCTAACCTTTAGTTCAGATCCTAATTATATATATATATACTAGTATGGAAAACCATATCTTCCTCCCCTGAATTCTAACCATGTACTGTGGGCAGAACCCCTAGTTAATTGCGCTAGATGTTTCGAAGTCTATTGGCTAGAATCACCTGCCTTGGTTAACATTATATATATATATATATATATATGTGTATATATATATATATATATATATATATATATATATATATATATATATATATATATGAATTAGATTTACAAGAATCACTAAATTCTAGCTTTTCAATACAAAGTGAAGCATTTTGGTCTCGTTTTTTTAGCCCGATTTGTGGAGCGGAAATTGGAAACCATGATCACTGACGGTACTGAGAATGGATTATGATATTGCTAATGTCTCTGATCGTTTAGCCTCCAAGTAGTTGTTAAATCAAGGGTCAAGTTGCAAGAAATTGTGAATTTCAGGTTCGAAATGAAATCATGAAAGCTATATATATATATATAGTCACAACATCTTAAATATTTTTTTTTTATAAAAATATAATAGAGAGCCACGGGTATAGATATTGGTAACGCAAGGACGTCTAATATTGGTATAGATATAAAAAGCATCATGTGTGCCTTTTTCTATTTCCAATCCCATCGCAAATAGGTATTTCTTTATTAGATTTTAATGTGATTTTTTTTTATATAAAATAAGTTTTGGTGATGAAAGCACTTTAAACTTCTTGGAAGATTTTTCAAAGGGCGAGTTAATGAAATAAAATATATCAGTGGCTGTCCTCGTCCTTTTTTATTTTAAGGGTGGGGATATTCTCGTTTCTATATTTATATTTAATGTTTTTGAACCAGAGAAAATGCGATGACCACAAAAGACATCCATGAAGAAAACTTATATCCGATCATACAAGTACAGTTCCACAAGACTTGGAGCACCAACCATTTACGGTTTCTTAATTGTCCAATACATATTTATAAATAGATCCTAAAAACAGAAACTACCTCTGCACTCCCGTCATTAATCTCTGCTACGTTTTTTCCTTTTTGTTTTCACTCGTTTATTCTGAGTTAGTAGAAGATATATCTTCTGAAAGGGCGGTTTCCTATTCACCGGAAACCGCTCTTCACATTGATTTTTGTTTCAATTCTATTGACTCGGTAAATCTAACGCAGTTTCTTTCTGGGTGAAAAAACGTCCAGTATATATCTTAAGAGCGCATAAAAGGTTGAATATTTATTTATTTTTATCAGCAGGAACCTTTGCATTCCTATTTTATCCATAATCAAAAGCAGCAAAAGAGATGGCTGCAACTAACCAGTTTTCATCTCTTCAACAGCCTTGTAAATGGGTGAAGGGTAAAGTTATTGGATCAGGATCATATGGAACTGTTCATTTAGCCATCAATAAGGTCACCGGTGGACTTTTTGTGGCAAAATGTGCACATTCCGGGGTTTCCAGTAAATCTTTAGAGCACGAGGCTAGCATTCTTGAGAGCTTGGACTCGCCTTATATGGTTCGGTGTATGGGGAAGGGCTGGCAAAAAGGATCGGATGGTGGTGCTAAACTTAATGTTTTCATGGAGTACATGGCTGGAGGGAGCCTGTCAGATATGGCAGAGAAATTTGGTGGGGCAGTAGATGAGGAAGTGATTCGTTTATATACCAAACAGATACTCAATGGTCTGAAGTATCTTCACGAAAACGGGATCGTTCATTGTGATCTCAAGTGCAAGAATGTGCTACTAGGCTCGTCAGGAAACATTAAGCTAGCAGATTTCGGATGTGCTCAGAGGCTGAAAGACCCGGATAGAAATGGAAAGCTCGCCTGTTCCTGGCAATCTGTAGGGGGGACTCCACTGTGGATGGCCCCTGAGGTTTTAAGGAAGGAAGGGTTAGATTTTGCTTCGGATATCTGGTCCTTGGGATGCACAGTTATTGAAATGGCAACGGGGAGGCCTCCTTGGGGTTATACGGCATCGGATCCAATGGCGGTTGTATTGAAGATTGCATTTAGCAATGATAGACCTAAGTTTCCAGCTCATTTATCCGAAGAAGGGATGGATTTCTTGGCTAAATGTCTCGAGAGGGATCCCGAAAGTAGGTGGACAGCAGAAGAATTGCTGGATCACCCTTTTATTACAGGGAACTCGCAGAAGAAATGCGCATGCTCACCTGCAAGTGTTCTGGACAGTATTGGAACTTACGAGGAGGATGATGCAGATGAACCGGGGAATCCTGATGAACACTTGCGTTGGAATCCCTTTTCGATGAGGAATTGCGGAAAACCAAAAATAATAGCAATGAGGCAGCATGCTGATAATGATTTTGGATCCTCAGGAGATTGGATTACTGTTAGATCAGGTTGAAAGAGATGTGATATGATTTCTGATCCATGTCTTGTAAGATATTCAGAACTAGGATGATGTACATGTAAGAATAAAATACATATTGGCTGTACATTACTTACTTATTTTTCTCCTACAGATCTTGTCTACAATCAAATTCTATGTTGCCAGCAGATGGAGATCGAAAACCTTATTTTATTATCTCTTTCCTAAACCCTAAGAACTTGATCGAATGCTAATTTGGCAGGCATGGGAATACTAGCATTCAGATGGCTACTGGCAGACAGGAAACAACTTGATCTTCTTGGAGTTCTTATCATCTGTGTTCAGCCAGTCATGTCTGCGGGGAGCTGTTTTATGATGGCGAGACAAATCATCAAAGCCCGACGGTTAAGATTTCAGCAATCTTCGCTTGCAATTTTATATTAAGGGCGTAGGAGACTTACAACCTCATGCAACCCAGTAGAGTCCAATAAACCCTTGATCAAACCAAAAAATGAAAAATAAAGACTTTACAATGTGTTCAACGTTGCAGTTTTTAAAAATAAATTAAAAAAATTAAAGTGAAAATCCATGATTATATTACAAGCAAGTCAAAAGGATTTATATGTTAACAAAAAATTGTTATATTCTCACGAAAGCGAAAGTTGAAAGAAGCTTTGCAAAACGAAAATTGCGCCTAACTATTTGTTTCTGGAAGACAGAGATACAAAAGGCATTTTACTTGATTTAGGCGTCTAAAAATCAAAGCGAGTAGAATTCTATACCGTTTACCAAGAGCGTTAAACCAAATCCCAAAGCAGCCCCCCCACCATCAATAATAATAATAATTATTATTATTCTACGCTCATGGCTTGGAAAAAAATATATTCTCTCGTATAAACAGAGTAATAACACCAGCTATTTATTTATTAAAATAATAATAATAATGTGCTTGTTTTTCAGTGAAAGTCGTTCTCGCACACGAAAGCACACCCCCTTCTTCCCCTCCACCAATTCCGTAAACCTGTTGTCTTGCCTCAAAACAAATCACCACAACTCCAATTCCTAATCTTCTCCTTTTCAATCCAGTCGTTCAGGTAAACTGTTTGAGCTCAAGTAGCTTCAGATTGTGTGGATCAAACACTTTATGATCCGGTGGTTTTGATCTTGTTCACGGTTTTGGAGTGTATTGCTATCTAGCTGTTGTTTATCGCGACGTCTTTATCTGTTGATTGTGGTAAAACAGTGCTGGTGATTGGAGGGTAAAGAGAGAAGAATCATACGATGATGAAGCGGCGGAGGAGATAAAATAGTAGTAGAACAAACTATGGGAGGTTGTTGCTGTGGTTCCTCTAGAGGAGCTGCTGCTCAATTTAATAGCTCGGCGCCATTTTATTATGTTAGTTCAATATCCATCTCTCGCCTTTCTTTTTTCTAATTGAAAACGATACTGCGGCCCTGAACTAAGTAGGCGAATAATTGTTGATGAACTGTTGCTGCTTCTAAGGTTCGGTTTGTTTAGGATATTTGATAATCGATGAGATATCGTTAGGGATGTCATTTGCTCTTAATCTTCTGGAAATTGCGTGATTAATTTATTGGAATTGGCTGTTCTTGTTGCTGATGGTCAATTGGATATTACCTGCCAGATTTTGCCTGCATATTA
This sequence comes from Salix viminalis, assembly GCA_029228465.1. Classification (NCBI taxonomy): domain Eukaryota; kingdom Viridiplantae; phylum Streptophyta; class Magnoliopsida; order Malpighiales; family Salicaceae; genus Salix; species Salix viminalis. The sequence goes on from CM055428.1 coordinate 5,548,398, forward strand.
AACCCACTTCTAGCTTTCCTATTTTCTCATATTTACTGCAACTCGTTTTCTCTGCAGTATTCCAGCGCATCAGAGGAGCGTGATGTCCCGTTGTCATCAAACCATGCGCCCGGGTCTGTCCTCCAATCCACCGGACTTTTGGTTGATACAAACCTGGACACGTCAGTGCCTGATGCCTATCGACCGCCGCCTGTACCTATCCCATTTGATGTGGCGGTAGGACGTCCTCAAACCCCGGGAAGGTCAAGAGAGGCTCGTGGTGACAAGCATGATGGAGCTTCGCAGACCACAACTGCTTCTGAACAAGAAAACACTGCCTTGATTACTCGGGAAACTTTGGCTAAGTGTGAAGATGCCTTAGACTGCAAAGCGCAAATCAATTCAGATCCTGGTTCGGAGAAGGAGTTAGAAAATGAGCTTTCAAAGCCAGCAGTTGAGCCTCCTGTTTCAGCAACGGAGGAGGAGGAGGATTGTCCTATCTGTCTAGAAGGTATAATGCCCATACTAAATCCTGTCTTTAATCATATGTTTGTGGCTTCTTATGGCAGCGAAATTGCTTCGACTATTTGGCTGTTTTAGCCGCACTCTACTTTCTCTGTGCAGAGTATGATTTAGAGAATCCAAAACTTACCACAAAATGCGAGCATCACTTTCATCTTTCGTGCATTCTCGAATGGATGGAAAGAAGTGAAAGTTGTCCTGTTTGTGACAAGGTCTGCCTTTCTCTATCTTGATCTTTTGCTTTTATGGGATTCTCTTAATATGCATGATACCCACATGTTTTTCACATTGCAGGAAATGATAATTGACCCTCCTATTGATTAGTAGCTGCGCAGAAAATTTGTTGGAAGGTCACCTTCTTAGCTGTTTGAAATCAAGTTTGCGAAGCAGAAGTTACAAATGCACAAGAGTTTTGAGTTTTTCTTTTATGTGCCCTATATTTGGTGGTTGCCATAGATTTGTCTGTAGCTTTTTTTACCCGAAGAGTCGGTCCTTGCTTGAATGCCATATTGATGTATCCTCTCTTTGCCAAACCTTTAAAATCTTCAAGGAAATGAGAGAAAAAAAGTTTGGGGTGGTGTGGAAGAAGATGAGAAGAGAGGACAGAGGCTGGTCCTACATCACAACTGATGACCATCACTTGGTGGTTATAATAGAACAACAAGCGGGCTGTGTCTTTCCTTCTCCTTCTCCTTGTATAGCTTTACTGCAATTCATGCTCCGAAATACTCTTCGCAGTTGCTTTCCTTTTTCTTCTACCAGTTAATTGGTCTGTAAATCGTATATGGTTGTTTTAGTCTTAAGTTCATCTGGTTGTGAGTTTGATTGATAGTTGGGGAATCGATTGGTGTAAGGAAAGTTGGGGGAAGGATCAAAAGAAGGGCCATTTGTTTAGATGATTCATGTAAATAACACGCAGTCTAATATACACTTCAAGGTTTGATTTTGTCTATTTCTGACCAATGATTTCTTAGTCTTAGGTTTTGTGCTGATTACTGTTCTTCTGACTGTTTCAAGAGGGTGTATCTATACAAACTTTACTCATTTTCATTGGTTGGTTGAGATTAGCAATTGGATCAGCTAGTGTTTTTTTGACTCTGGAACTTTTGATGATGGTGCAGGTCAATTATGGGTACAGGTAAAGTTAAAGAGTGTGGCTTCTATTAAACCCAAATGCAGAAGTGCTTGCCCTTCAGAAACTGTTAGTTTTTTTATTTGTCTAACATCAAATGGTAGTGAATCTACCATGATTTTAGCTAAATTTTGATGTTTACTCTATTTAAATCCTTATTTCGAATTGTGCCTTTTTTTTCTTACTTGTTTAGAATCAACTAGGTAGCATTTCTATCGAACATGATATGCTTTTTTTAGGAATTGTTTAGAAGTGTAATTAATGATGTTTTTCAAAATGTTTTTTTGTTTGAAAATACATCAAAATAATTATTTATTTATTTATTAAAAAATATTTTTAATATCAACACATCAAAATGATTTGAAAACACTAAAAAAAAAATATTTGATTTTATTATAGCCTTATTTTAAGATTAAGCCTGAAGGAAAAGATCATGATCCGAATATGTACTATTTACCTTTCAATTATTTGGTTTTATTATGGCTTTAATTTAAGCAAGATATGGCTTTTTAAAGTTTGTCATGGTGAAGAAGGTAATCTCAAAGAGATAGCGTGAACCTTTTCTTTAAAACTTAAGTGTTTTATATATATATATTACAAAATCCAAAAACTTGATTCCAAAATTAAAAAATAATTTCTCTAGTAAAATTAAGATAATCATCGGTGACTACATCCAAGGCTAACCAGGGCTTGTTGTCCAACCCATAACAAACTTGTCTAATAGTTTAACTAATATTATATCCAGCCCCTCAAAGTCAAAGGATTGGTGTCATAAGGAAAGCTCATTGCACGTGTGTATGTGTGTTTGTGTGTGCATGAAAAGCGCATTACTCTTTGTTAATTGTGTGCTAAACATATATGTCATTTTAACAGATTATTAGTATATATCCCTTCCGCAAATAAAAATATTGGCAAAGAAAAAAAAGGGTTTATTTTTATTGAATTTTACTTTATTTTTATTTCCAAGTTTAGATCCCCCCCTTCAATTATCATTCTTTTCTTGATACTAATTTTAATTATCATCCACCCAGATTATAAAATCTATCTCATTTCTGTTTAATTAGAGGGTTGTTTAAAAGCATAATAATAATTATTTTAAAAATAATATTTATTTGAAAATATATCAAAATAATATTTTTTATTATTTAAAAAAATTATTTTTAACACCATCAAAACCATTTCAAAACATAAAAGTTTTTGTTTTTTTAAGAAATATTGTAGTCTATATTTCCAAAAAAAACACATCTTATTTTTGCATTTTTAAATTGTTTTTGGAAAATATTATTATTATTTATTTTAAATAATTTTTTTTTAATATTGTTAGATTATTTAACGTACATCATTCAAAAATAAATTTTACACACACACACACACACACATATATATATATATATATCATTCAAAAATAAATTTTACACACACACACACACATATATATATATATATATATATATATATATATATATATATATATATATATATATATATAAACAATGCTATATATATAAACAATGCTTATCAAAAATCCAAAACTTTCCAATTGGATTAGTGTGTGCTGTCACCCACTAATCATTGTTTCTTCGATCTTCTTGTACCTCCTGTCCCCTCTCCAACTTTGGTGTGCTGGACATATACGGCTACTTTGAAAGAAAAAAACCCAGAATAGGAAATCCAATTCAAGACCATGAAATGAGGTAGTTAAGGTTGCCTTACACCTGCTATTGTCCTGTAATACTTTTTTTGTTTATCATGTTCAAGATTTTTGTCTACTTTTAGTTCTCTTATCAGATTTATGTCTTAAATTCTTGATTTGTTGTCTACACTGACTTATGAAAACAGAGCCAATGAAAAGAGAGTATTTTTTTTTATGGATTTTGTTTTTGTTGATTTGCTATTTACGAGGTTTAAGGAGGAGATAGGAGAAAAAATGAACCAGGTTCATGGTATGGTTGATTTTAACAAATGGGTCTGCTTTAGATTGTCCTGATGATGTTATTTATAGATACAAGGGTACTGGTGGTTGTCCAGATATTTCTATGAAGGATGAGATCAAGGAGTGTATTGTTGTTGATTCTGATGAGGATGGTTATGATTATGATTGTGAGGATAAAGTAGTATGCTTGTTTGATGAAGCCGTTTCAATTTTTTTGAATGAGGCTGCTGATGGAGGGTGTATTAGGCCTATTCCAGCATTGCTTGGTGATGGGCAATCGTTAGATTTGTTCAAACTCTATTGGGTTGTGAGAAAGCGAGGCGGGTTTGATTTGGTAAATGGTTTTTGGAACTTTGTGGCTAAAGAATTAGGGTTGGATCTTCGATTTTCGCCTTCAGTTAAATTGATTTATATGAAGTATTTGTATGAGTTGGAAAAATTTATGAAGATTTGTAGCGATGAAAAGTTAAGAAAGGAGTTGCATCAATGTGATGGGAATTTAAGTTTTTCGTTGTTGGAGCTAGAGATGCAGTTTAGAAGTTTGTTATCACTTATAGGTGATAGAAAGCAGGGTGATGGTAAATTTGCTTCACTAGGATATAAGGTAAATGGCAGGTACATTGAAACGGCCATTGGGAAGAGAAAAGAAGTTTTTTTAGACACCAAAGATGTACATCAAATACCCAATTATGTTGGAAATAGGAATGGTGATGATGATGATGAAAAGTCTCAAGGTGAAAAGAAGAATTATAGTAACGGTAGTGATGATGATGTTGTGATCTTGGATCCAAGTATTGCTAAGAAAGAATTCAATTCCCGCAAGAGAAAACAAGAACCTCTAACAAGAATGCTTAACTGGGTGATCCAAATTGCAAGATGTCCTGATGATCCTTTTATCGGAGTAATTCATAGAGGTGATGAGCTGTGGTCCCAAGCAACAAGGGCACGAGAAGCTCTCTTTCAAAGACAGCATGTCAATCCTAACATCGAACAATCATCCGCACAGGTACATTCTATACTTGAGACAAAGAAGCTGTTTGGCACGGCGTATCACTCGTCGTGCCGCAACTTTTGATAATTTTTTTTTTTTCATTTTAAATGAATATGTTTTAGTGTTTTTAGATCATTTTGATGTGCTAATGTTAAAAATGATTTAAAGAAAATAAAAAAACATCATTTTGATGTATTTCGGCACAAAAAGCACTTTGAAAAGCTACCACAACAGCTCTCTCAAACAGGCCCATAGTTTTTATTTTTTCACTGTTTTGAATACTTATTTATATCCAGCCTCACTCAAATCTCCACTCAAGTTTTAAGATTTTTGAATAGATTATCGACCAATTGCTAATTTTAAAAGTGCACAAGATAATTATTTTGGATTTATTTAGGAGTGAAAAACTAGCGTTGCTTTTTATTATATTTTTAAAAGAAAAAGATTTACAGAGAACACATGTACAATAATATTTATTCAAATGTCATATTTCTTCATCAAATTTGTACTGGGTTTGAAAAATACACCTGACACAATTTTCATAGTTTTCATGTATAAATTATTGACAATTTTCAAGATGGAAAACATTAGTTTCCAAACTAAAATTAAAAACTTATAATTGCACCCCTGCTTTAATCGATATAAAATTACCAGATTATTTTTTTATATATGTTTAGTTGATATTGTATATTTAACTTTTTCTGTAAAAATCTAATAATTTTTGAAGAGTTAATTAGATTTTTTCTTCTTCGATAAATTTTTAGTTGAGTAAAAATAATAAGTAATATGCAAAGATATCATTTAAATTATCATAGATGCAAAACATTTAGATGACTACAACAGAATATTCTTGCATTTTTCTATGAAGAAAATAATTATAATGTGGATATAGTTTTTATTTTCTTGATAGAAACTGTATTTCTTTTCTTTTGTTATTATGTTTTATCACATGAATGCATGTTGCAATTTTCTTTTGGAAAATGAAAAGTTTAAATGAAGAAGAAAACTAGAATGAAATCTCTTCTCATTAATATTAATGATGTTAGTCCAAATATGTTACTTTGTTAGCTCCCTAAATGGTCTTGTCATTTTAGGCCTAGTGCTTGGCTTATAGGTTTGGTGATTTTCGCTGGTAATATACACCTATTAGGGGCAGAGATTGCACCAAATGCTTAAAACTAATTTACACATTCGACTCTTTTGAGATATTGACATCATCACAAATCTAATGTTACAGAAAGGTCACATGGTAGCTAGATGGGCCCAAGCACTAGAGAGTACCTCCGAGGAAGGACCTTTGGTTTGCAGGATTTAAAAGCTTAAAAGCCCATCCTCGTCAAACTACCACGTAACCGCTCAACAAAATTAGATATCATGATGTAAGTCAACATCACAATGACTATTCTCCTAGTCAAAATGCATAAAACTAAAATTCCCTATAAGATGTCATTTTTTATACTAGCTTTATAGTAATCTTTTCGAGTTAATTTAAACCTGAAGCTATATCTGTTCTTTGCTGTTGATATTGAGCTAAATCACTTGATAGCCTATGAAAGATCATTATATTTTAATGCATTTGGGATTTTCACAGATAATTATGAATTTGGTATGGACAAAGTTGTGGTATATGCCTATAGTACTAATAGTTGCGTACACAAGAAATTCAGAGTTTTGTTTTGGGCACTCATATTCAGAGACAAATAAAAATGGCCATCTAATGGCCTCGTGAAGTTATTTGAATTTCCTGTCTCCCTGAACTGTTATTGCAGATCAATGATCCAAAATGCAATGTATTTTTTTTTGGTTCAAAACTCTCCCAATGATCTGTATGATCGGGGTGATAACTGTGAAGATTTATGTTATGCTTGTCGTGGTTCATTGGGAAATTCCAATTGGAAGTTTGTTTTGTAGCTAAATTAGTTTACCTGTTTTTCGTATAGGTATGCAATATGAACTTACAGAGCAATCAAAAGATGTGTCCATCCATGTTTGAGGATGTTAGTTTTCCAAGTGAGCAATCTGCCGAGAGGTCAAGATGCAGCAAGCGGCTTCCTGCTCCAGAGAAACCCCAATTATGCTATTGTTGTAATTCATGCTCAGCCCATCAAAGGAAATCAGCAAGTCTTCTCAAGACAAAGTGTGAGAACGCCTGCAAGGAGCAAGAACATGCTCTTAAGGTGCAAGAACTTGTCATTGATGATTTATCATCCAAACACACAACACTCAGTGGATCTGAGGATAAGTATGTCCGTAGGCACGTGGCTGTGGGTCCTCTCTTCCAAGCTGAAGTCCCTGAGTGGACTGGCGTGGTTTCTGAGAGTGTCTCTAAATGGCTGGGCACACGATTCTGGCCTTCAAAATATGAAAACCATAATGTTCCAGTTGCAATGGATCCAATTGGAAAGGGAGGGATCAGTTTATGTGGCTGTCAGCTTCCAGGTTCAGTTGGATGTGCTAGATTTCATACTGCTGAAAAAAGAATGAAATTGAAGCTCGAACTGGGTCCTTTGTTCTATCATTGGCGGTTTGATCACATGGGTGAAGAAGTTTCACTTAGATGGACCACTGAAGAAGAAATGAGATTTAAGGATGTGGTCAGGTTGAACCCTCTATCTGCAGGCAAGTGCTTCTGGGACAACAAAAGTAAGTATTTTCCTAGAAAGACCAGGGAAGAATTGATAAGCTATTACTTCAATGCATATCTTGTTCGGTGCAGAAGTTATCAGAACCGTGTAACTCCAAAATATACTGATAGTGATGATGATGATGAAACAAAGTTTGGATCTCTGAGTGATGCTTATGGTCATGAAGCACTCACAGTTCCTGGTGCCAACATGTTGATCTGTTCTGAGAATAAACAATGCACTGATTTCACATAGACAGGAATTGAGGTTCAGATAAGTCTCTGATCTGAACATTGAATCCCTTTCCATTACACCACATCCCCAACAATTTTGATTGGACCAGGTGGTCACATGAGAGATGCAGTTGCGAACACTACCATCGCGGTCGGAGTTTTCCTGATAAACTCGGGAGTTTGGAACTGCATGACATACTAAGAGTTCCCTCGCGCTGCTTCTCGAGTAAGAGTTGCAGATAGTGGTGTTTCTTTGGAATCAATTTTTTTCTTTTTGTGCTCAAAATGTAGTATATGGTTGCATGCTTGCCCATGTGAATTCTTTAAATCGTTGTTCAAGGTTGTGGTGGAGGTCGCAGTAGTTGTCTCTGCAATGGCAACATTCCTCCTAGTACGTGTATTGCTGGCAGTTTGAAGATCGATGTTCAAAGAAAGTTGTACCATCTCAGTATTTCTCAGTCTGATCTCAAAGATGTCTCTCTGTTCATAGAAAGTTTTAATTTCTCAACTTGGATCCTAGAACAATTAAGATTTAATCCAATAAAATAAAAACTAAAATATTTGCACCTGTATAAAATTAAAATTTAATATAGCTGAAAACACAAGATAATAATTTCATCTCAAATACACATCTCTCACCATCAGTCAATCTCCATCTCTTCATCTTTAAATTTAGTTTATTAGAGAACATGACCATTTTTTTATTTACTTAGATTATATGTTTTTTATTAAATTAATTTTAAATAGTGATATCCATTGATAGAATAATTTACTCTCATTCATTTATTTTTTAATCATCACGAATTATTAAATTATATAAAAATAATTTATAGTTTATTTTAGATTATATGTCTTGGTGCTTGGAAGATAAATTTTATTGTGTTTAAACTGTAGTTAACATCAGTCTATGATAATTAATATCAGTCTATATATATGTTACAGTTTCATCCCATTAATTAATATGCAATATACATTATTTCTTGGAATTATTATAAGTACTTTTTTAACACGATGTTGATCAATAAAGAAATAATATTTTGAAGTTAATTAGTTAAAACAATTAATGATTATTATAAAACATAAAAATAATGATTTTTTTTATTTATTTTTCCAAACATTACAAATTGAAATTTAATGATGATATATATTCAAGGCATAACAATTTTGCATGAATCTTCATGATACAATATAATACAATTTCTTCCGAGCCAAGATACGAAACAATTTTTTTTTGCATGCGTCTCCCAACCAAACCAAACTTCATTTTTGTCTCTTGTCTCGTCTCCTCCTCTCCGTCTCTTCATCTTTTCTGATCAAATCCTACCTATTGACCTAAAAAATAGCTTCATGAAGCTCTCAAAGTTCTGTCGCTATACCGGAGACAAAGATCAACCTGAAAACCGTGATATTGATCGGAGCACGGAGAAAGTTAAGGTGATGATAAGGAACCAGATCTTCCACCACCTAAAATGATGTGCCTATGGATGACGTGGAAGTATAGCTACAAGGTTTCAGTGGTTAAGGGTGATACAAAGGAACCCGTAGTCGATTGGGAACTACGGAGTCTATTGAAAGGGAAGATGGTGCATTACAGTGGTGGAACAGATTAACAAACCGGCCATTGAACTTTCTGAGCATTTCAAGGAACATCTTCGTAAGCTTGGGAACGTAATTTTGCAGAGTAACTGTTAGCTTTAAACTTGGAGAAAGTAAGCTTTTTTAAAGCTTGTCTCAGTGCTGAAGTGCGTAAACATAAGTAGAATGATGATTGAATCTTAACTGGTGGCTTCATGTCCATGATCCTCTTTTTTATTTTCAGGCCGCATGGTTGACAAAAGATGATTTTATTTTCATGTAAAATGAAGGAGTTGGCTATTTATTATTTTAAAAAGTTATAGAGTGTTGATTCCGACTTGTCTGGGTAGATGTTTTCCTGATTTATTTGCTAGGGTTTTTATTTCCCTTAACTCTAGTATCACTAATGTAGTGATTAAGAAGGCTCTTTATATATATATATATATATATATATATATGTAGATCATTTTTCATGTGATTGATATAAAAAAAATAATTTTTTTTAAATAAAAATATTATTTTAATATATTTTTAAATAAAAAAATATTTTAAAAAATAATATTAATCATATTTCTAAACGTTTATGTGGTTGCTTTGGTGGAGATTGGTTTCCCTACCTGGATTTCTTGGTTTCAATTATCATCTAGTGCATTAATTTAACTTCTTTACGATTGGTGCCTTCTACTACTTTCTCTCCTACGCGAGAGATATCCATCGAGGAGAAAATCCTTCTAGAAGGTTGATAGGCTTCCATTTTTATACGATTAGTTAGTTAATAACTTTCCAAGAGCCATTGTATTGGGACAGTAAAACTTTTATTAATATATAGTGAGTTAGCCGAAATTAATAATTAAGATTATCAGGAGGCGATTGAGTCAGGGCAATATTAGTAATATTGAAATTCTCTTCCATTTTCTAGTAATGTAGAAAAACATCATTAGACTAAGATTTTAACTGATTCTCTTGTTGGAAGTGTTGTAGTTTCATTGATAAACTAGTAAGTTGTGCTACATGAAATACGTACAAGAATATTTTTTTTCTGATAGAGAAAGCTTGTGGGCGTCTCATGATGTTATACATGTTTTTTTTTTTTTTTTGGCTAAAAGAAACAATATTATTATTGCATTGTTTTAGTGAAAGTTTTTCATGAACATGCAAGGTTTAAGATAGCTCCTCTCTAATATATGATAGTTTGGCCCGAATATCTTTAATTAAAAAAACATGTTGTCGCAATTAAAAAACAGCTGATTAAGATTTGTAATGAAAAGGGTGGAATAAATAAGGAAAGCATATTATTTTTAAAAAAGAGATATTACGTAAGAGGAAAATGGTATTTATGCAGTATAAAGAGAGGAAAATTACAGTGAAATAGTGAAGTCGACTCTACACGGGCATGAGAGTGTGTGCAAAGTAATTTTATAAATACAATTCCTCCCTTCAGTCATTCATGTCTGAAACCATTTTAGTTAAAAAGACATAGTTTTCCTCTCTCTCAACAAACCAAGAAGAAGAAGAAGAAGAAGCAAGTATGTCTTCACCAAGCAAACGCAGGGAGATGGATTTGATGAAACTGTAAAAACCTTCTCTCTCGTTTTTTGACAAAGTTTCGTTGATTGGGTTTTTTTTTGTGGTTATTTTTCTTAATTTTTTTATGGGTTTTGATTGACCAGGATGATGAGTGATTACAAAGTGGAAATGATCAATGATGGCATGCAAGAGTTTTATGTGGAATTCAATGGACCTAAAGAAAGTAAGTAATCAAAAATCTTCAGTACCCTTTTTTCTTCCTTTTTACTGTTTTCTTTCCTTTGATTCTGCTCTTCTTCTTCTTTTTATGTTTTTCTTTTTCAGATGATTTTTCATTTATTCTCGCTGACCCATTTAGATACTTTGGGTCATGGGATTGATCTTCAAGATTGCAAGTTATATTTTTTTTCTTATGAATTGAACCTTTTATTTATCTTTTCTGGAGCTATTTTTCTTTGAAGTTGAATTTTAAGCAGATTTTTTAACTACTGATGCATGAGAAAAAACTTGTTGTTTTGCTTTTACTGTGAAGTAGAATGTGAATTTAATAAATTGCATTGCTGTTCTTTTTTTTCTTTTTTTTTCTAGTTTTTGGTTCTTATATTAGTTGAAGGTTTGTTGTTTGTTGATTTTACTCATTGAAGTTGAAGCTTCAGTTTCTTTGGGATTTTTTTTTAAATTATGGATACAGTCAGATTATTATCTCTTCTTTTCTTTTTTGTCTTTGTGGGAACATGCTAGGTCTTTATCATGGAGGTGTGTGGAAGATAAGAGTTGAATTACCAGATGCTTATCCTTACAAATCTCCATCAATTGGCTTTTGTCAACAAAATCTATCACCCAAATGTCGATGAAATGTGAGTTAGTGGATGCTAAAATTTGACTGCTTATCTTTTTTGAAGTTTGTGTTAGCTTATAAGGGTTGTCAGATCACGTATTTGAATGGAAATGTGGGTTCTTTTTGAGTTTCAGGTCTGGTTCGGTGTGTTTGGATGTTATCAATCAAAATTGGAGCCCCATGTTTGGTAAACCTGCTGTGTTGTTATTATTTATATATGGACAATTTATATGCTAATGCAGATCCTGTAAATTTGTTCATCCATCCTAGATTCTTCATTTCTTGTCACGTTGGACGCTGACAATTTCTGTTTTAATGAAAATTACAGATCTGGTAAATGTATTTGAAGTGTTTCTTCCTCAGCTGCTTTTGTATCCCAACGCATCAGATCCATTGAATGGAGAAGCTGCTGCTTTACTGATGCGTGATGGCACTGCTTATGATCAGAAAGTGAAAGGTAGGAAGTCTAAACATAGCTTGTGAACTTTAGTGTTACTTCTGCTTAGCTAGTCAAAACAGAGTTTAAGATACTTTATTTTCCAGTTCTTATTTTTATCCTCAAATCTGTAGATTTTTCCACTTTAAAATGCATTTAGAAATTCATGAATTAAGACTTTGGGATTATGTTGCACGTTGAGAACAGCATTAGCTGTGCTCATTTTTGTCTCATTGGCCACTTTTGGGAGATTTCAGTGCTTATTCTGGAAAAAGGCTTCATAGTTTTAACCTTGAACTTGATAATCAATTTCAGTTCCAGTATATTAGCACTTGGTGTATTAAGTTGATAGCTATAGCTGCTTTTATCTAATTCCATTTTAATTATATAGTCATCGGTTTTTTTATTTTGGATGTACATATTTGAAGTTACACACACTGTCCACTTGTTTGTTTCCATTTTTTTATCTATAATATCTGATCAGCAACATCTGACACATTAAGATTAACGTTTATGGCCCTTTGTTTGTCTTTTGGATTGGATGCTTTGATGCATTGAAAGGATATGTATCTACATATGGCGACTTCAAGAACCTTGAAATGGAATAAGACATAATCAATCAAGTAAAATGGGTCTGCTATTGATTTTGAGTTGCTAATTCAGAAATTACCACATTGAATGGAAACATTTCTTTTGAGATGGCATGTTATTACCTCCATTTTGATGCATGAGTGCATGAAGGCAAGGGGATGGTGAATCATTTGTGACACTGTTGGACACCGAAGGGGTTGTTGGATGCCAGGCAATTGCTGCTGCAAATACTTATTCTCTTGCCCTTAAAATTTGTTTATGGAAATTTGTGTCGTGTTCAGGAAGACTACAGTATAGTAACATTTTCCTATATGAACATGACTATGGGAGAGATGGTGTCAGTCAATCATTTATCATCTCTTAACTAGATCCAAAAACCCAAAAAAAACAAATTCTGTCATTTGTTGAAATGATTCAGTAACTATGAAATGATAGAAATTATGTGAGGATGGTCTCAGTTTCCTAAACGGGAATTTCAGATTTAAACAAGTGGAGCCCCATCAAGAACACATGGCTGCCCAAAGAGTAAGGATAGTTAATTGTTGGTTTGAGAAGTCCTTTGGTTTCACGAATGACTACTAATTTGGTTTTGGAACTTGGAGATTATTCCAGAATTATAAGTTTGTGTCATTGGAATAAGAAATGAAGAGTTGTTACTGAATTGGGTTCCACTTAAAATAGACTTTTATGTTATGTGAAATATAAAAATATGGAATAGGTCTCTGTCTTTGTTTGATGATGGATGGGCAAAAGTTAAACAAACCCTAAGCTGGCAATAGTGTGCCTGTTGTGCAAAAGGACGTCAACCTCAGTTTTACTAAGATTTGTCTAATGTTAAAGATTGTCAATCCAGCATTTTATCAGCACTTATAGTCTTAAACTCTCTTTAATTCCTAAGCTGGCATCAGTACATCGTTTATTCTGCTCTCAATCTCCATCTATAGTCTTAAACTCTGCCTTCAATTCCTAAGTTCTGTGACTGTTTGTCATGACTATCTTATTTCCAGAATACTGTGAAAAATATGCGAAGCCAGAGGATATAGGGGCAATACCAGAAGAAAAATCCAGTGATGAAGAGCTGAGTGAAGAAGATTACAACTCTGATGATGATGACCTAGTCGCTGGCAAAGCTGATCCTTGATTAAATTTTATGCAGGTATTCTAGTTGTCTGTGCTTGTACATGAAATTCAGCTCATTTAAAGTGAAACATTGAAACCCTCATCAAAACCGAAGGCGTACGGGGAAAATTCCATCCTTTCTCTCATAGTTTTCCATGAATGTTTTGTAAATTATTTTACCGTGGATCAATGTTTCTGATCTTCGTTAATGTTGAGACTAAATCACGTTGCTTATCCCAATCATTTTTTTCGTGGGACTTGTCTGGTCTCCTCATGGATGCCTTGAGGCAGAGAACTTTTAATCTTAAAGCTTACACCATTTTAGGAGAGAACTTGGCTATTTGATGAATGGAGGGTGGTAACTCTCTATCTGCTTCTGACAAAAGCTCGGAGCACTTGGAATCTCGGACTATAATGATACCAGATTTTGGGAGAACCATACTGTAGGGGTTTCAGCTGGTATTGATTAAATTGGTCGGGATCAAGTTATGAATGGAATGATATTTCAACATCTAAAACAATCAAGCTGAATGATCCATGACAACTAACTTGAAAAAAAGCAGAGAGAGAGAGAGAAGATGGTACAATCTGTAAACAACTTCAGCGACAGACCGCTGTCAAAAACTGACACGAACCAGATTTATGTTATCACTGAGCAACTGTTTTATCCTTGTAGTAGAAAATGAAGTACCCTTTGCTCATCATTATACTATCCAATGGATCAAAACAATCGGTGGTCTCACCTTTTCCTTTTCTGATTGATTCATTAAAGAACGCAGTTCAGTTCGTTCATGAGTTCTGTCAGTTCACAAACTCCCAAGATGTCCTCATTTAGTTCTCCTGCTGAAACAGGACAGCTCCTGTTGTTGCCCATCACATTTACATTTCCAATTTTCCAATATTATTTATATATATATGATATATATATTAGATGCTCTTTTATCTTCCCTTTTTCAGGCTCCAGCCGGAGTTGGAAAAACAGCCCGTAAAAATCTGTACGCGCAGGGGTAGCATGAGGCTAGAATACCCAGAAATTTACGGGTTTGATTGACTGGTAATACTGACGCAGTCACTTTATGGTGTTCAGCATCGAGGACGTGATCTCTTTTTCTTTTACTAGTGAAGATAGTGTTTGATCATTTTTGTATGCCAAAACTAAATGTTTGATCAAAATTTTTACATGGATCATTCTTCATTGAATTAGTAATAAAATAATCAAATATTAATTTATTTATTTTTTTGTGAGGAAATCTCAATTTTCAAAAAATATATTTTATAAGTTCAAATAAATAAGTAAAACTATGATTCTCTCTGGATTTGACAAATACACTTTTTAACTCGTCCAGCCTAGCGATTAAAAGGTTGTGTTTATATATGATCATAACATCATATGGGAAATATATATATATTTATCATCTTATGGGACGTGTGAGGGAAAAAAGGAAAGAGAATTAGAACAAGACTAATTTACAAGGTGGAGTTATGTTATCGGTTAGATAAAAAAAATTAAATATAACAGAAAAATAAATTGGTTATAGAGAATTATTTGATATTATTATTAAAATCAATTTAGAAGGTTAACATTGAAATCTCTAGATCTAATTATTTTGTTTAACCCTTAATATGATTTAATCGACTTGATCGATTAAAAAACAATTTGTCCAACTTAAAAACATTCGACAATAAAATTAAAATGAGAGAGACAAAATTGACCCAAAAAACTCATGAAGTGATTTCTTATCTAGATCGAGTTTAAAATTAAAATTTGTGGATTTTTTTTATGTGACTTAATCAACTTGATCAATCCAAAAAAACATGAACAATAAACAAATGAACCAACAAGAACTGATCCAAAAATAACCTAAACAATTATTAATAGAATTTGAGAACTGTCTATCCCAAGTTTCAAATCAAATTACACAGTGGTTGGTTTGACATAATCTAGTTAATTTGGCTAATTCAAAAATAACCTAGATAATCATTAAAAGATTTGGGGGGGGGGGATAAAAATGAAAAGAAGAGTGAAAAAACCGAAAATCACCTCCTTTACTATTTATATAAACAGTAGAACAGGTGCATTGGACCTCAAATCAGACATGTTAATATATTGAGGTCAAGGTAAGATATTAATAGTAAACTGGGGTGCAATAAATAGTAAAGCGGGTGCATTGCATCTCGGATGTTTTATGATGTCTAGGTAATAAATAATACCAGTTTTTTGGCCTACACTACAAATCATTTATTTTTTTTTAATGTAAAACAAATATATATATTATGAAGTTAAGAACTTGATTCAAAATACTTTTACAGAAAATTAGTGTTTCCATGTGCATCAAACGATTGAAATTTCACTGAACAGTCGGCAAACTTTGTTCTGTATAATTTCTAAGTGCCATACAGTATTGCTTGGTCACATGAAATGATTAGAGAGTGATAGGGTACAGAGCTAAAAACTCCATGGAAATGGAGAAATTATTCTCCTGGGAAGTGGAAGGGGAAAGGGGTTGCATAGAAAAGAAGGGAAAATTTAGTAAATATATCTAGCACCTATAGCTTGTTCTAGCTTACATGTGATTTGAATGTCTACTACATATCTTCATCAAGATACGAGGTTCTAAAGTTATACAACAAAAGATCAGCAAGAGATGATGAGCTATCATTTAACCTCTAGTCACAAGTTTCCAACTTTGCATCGGCATGCTTCCATGGCGAAGGGTGGTCGAACTTCAGCCACAATTGCAGACAATATTAGCCACCCCAGTTGACGACTTTGGGTGGATCACTAGTCAGTCTCCAAATATTTCAGCACTGGTGGCTGGAAGTAGAATACTTTCTAATCCAGCAATGTCCTGTTTGTCCAGCTGATCTTATAACATCGCGAACCAGGTTGTTCATATCTTGTTAAGTATTAACTAAATCTCTTTATCCTTAAGCTCAGATTGTAATGGAGTGATACAACCACGAAGTAACTGTAAAGTTCACATATGAAAGAATTTATGAAAGCATGGGAAGCTACAAGCCAAGACATCACAAGGCCACAACGAAAGAGAGTCCTGATATTTGTTTATATATACAAGAAACTAAGACAAAAAATTAGAGAAAATGAAGGGCATCTTTATCAGAGTTAAAAAAATGGTATAAGGAGTTCCTCTAAAATGTTATAACAGTTTTATTTGAGAATTTTGTATAGTCTAATGTAAATTTTGCTTGCAAGGAATATGGTCTACGATGAATTCTGAATTTGAACATTGGCAAGAAGCCTGCTGAGTTTGCTTAGAGTATCACGAGCAGATACAGTGTCTGGATGGTTATCTCCACAAATTGAAGTTCGAATAAAAATAGCCTTTCTTATGAGATCATCTCCTATGTCAAATTGTCCGCCTCTCAGCATTAACTTGGCTCTAGTTTCCAGCACGGTGGCTCTTGATAGAGCCAGCTCCTGCCAAAGGTATGGATTCAACTGAGCATTAGTCTGGATGGGTCTCCAGCATAGTGATTTGTCCAACCATTTCTCAACTGGAGTAACAAAAGCTTGATCTGCTGCTTCTAAGGCATCAGTACATAGGCGCAGGAGTTCCAGAGCAGCACTGCATCTAGAGAAAGTAATGAATGTCCGAATGGCAAGAGGCAAAACCACTTGTTTGACTAGGTACAGCAACTCTGACACTTTAAGATCAACAGCTTTAGGGTCAGAACCAAATCCAAATAGCAAGAAGCATACTGCCCATTGGTGTTCTGAATGATGGGATACAGACCCGCGACTAACGACAGCATGCACCATGGCTTGTGCAACCCCATTGATTCCTCGCTTGCGAGCATAAAGCTTGATGAGCTCATTGACATGGACATAACCTTGCTTGCTACTGCTTCGTGCAATATTAAATCTCAACAGCATGGAAGATGCTTCTGCTTCTGATCTTTTGGTGTATGATGAAGAGAGGCCACAGCTCAAGGAAGACAACAATTTTCTCCATAAGTGTGTTCCCTTGTGCTTCTCGGGAATCTTTTTTGCAGCTAGAGCTAATAGTGAAACTGGAATTGCAGCTGGTGCAAACCAAGCACTTGCCTGGACCATCCTTGTCGCCAAGCTCCTAGGCCTATCTGCGTGATCAAATATAGAAAAACATACCTCGAAGAGTTGCAAAAGGAAAGTGTTTTTCCTCGTTGAATACACTTCTCTACCACTCCATGACATCTCTCTCAGGGGCATTCTATTTATGGTGTCCAACAACCTGCTTGGATTAATCGGAAGCTCAGATAAAATGGCTCCAACGATTGCGAGGCCCAAAGTTAACCTACCTACTTTCTCCTCAATAACCCTGAGAGCATCAATTTCTGCAATAGAATAATCCTTATCACTTCCCTGCATTAAACACATTGCCTCAACTGCAGACAAATAAGAGAGTTTCAAAGGTTCCAAATTCATCACACGCGGTAGCCTTGTGGATATTATGATGTGCGTCTCTCCACCAAAACGGGGAAGAAGATCCATCACAATTTTTTGATCCCACCAATCCTTCTCGCTTTCCAAGTTATCAATCACAACCAAAAATGGTATGTTTCTCAGCAGCTCCTTGCGAACTTTAGAAATGGCTTCCTCTTCTTGCTCTTCAAAACTTCTAATCTTGCCTTTCCCTGAGTAATTCTCAACCCCAATATCAACTTCTAATAATGACCGGAGGTTCAGATAATTTTGCCTGATATACCTGCTTTCTCCTCCAATCCACAGAACCATCTTGTACCTCTGGTGATATCTGTATGCGAACTCCAGAAGAAGTTCTGTCTTCCCGATTCCCGACTCCCCCGAGACACAAGCAATTCCTTTTCCATATAAAATCTTTGTTGATCTTTTTCTCTTCCCATATCGCCCACTGCTTTTGGGTTTTACTGGGTGCTGCCTTCGAGAAAATCCACCACTTTGCATCTCTATCTCCCTTTCCGACTCCTTCCATACAACTGGTTCTTTACCCTTCTCACTGCTATTGTCCAGTCGCTGCTCTCGTCGTTTTTCCTCCGCTGAACTGCTCTTATTCCATCCAACTGTCAAATTCTTTCTCCTGGGTCTTGCCTTCAGTTCAAAGTAATCTCTTTCAGAATTGCCACTAACATCGCCAAAAAGTATAAATTCTAGCTCGGACAATTCTTTCTTCCTGCCAACAAAGTTCTCATTTCGAGGGAAAGGGAACTCTTCCTTTTCCACCACCTCTCTCCACTTAGTCAACCTTTCCACAACACTTCTCCTTCCTAATCTCAAAGCCAGGAGCATGACAGCTCTCAATATGCAATCTCTCCAGTTACCCTCCTGAGCCTCCAGTTTCCACTCATCAACCCGAGAGATGCCGTTAACAGCTTCCTTCCACTCATTCTCCAAACCACCATACAAATGCCAGAGCTCGCCCCCGTGTTTTTCCCACAACTCTCCCCTCTTCTCAACGATATCCCTGACAAGGCAATCATCTGGACTCAGATCAAAGAATACTGGGACCAAATTCTTTTTGCTTTCAAAATATTGTAGCTCCTCAATAGCATATGGGTTTCTGAAGGACTTCTTCGTTAGTATTACAATGCCAAAAGAAGAAACATCCATTGCCCTCTCAACAATTCCATGTTTGCGAGAGTTTCTACACCGAGCTCTATCAGATACAAAACAACTCATCCCTTGAGCCTCCAACTCAGCACGGAGCCAATTAGCAAATCTCATCAGAGAAGGTTTGCGACCATGCAAACCTATGAAAACATCACAACTCCTGAGTTTATAAGAGGAAACTGAAACTGGAGTATATGACATCCCATGGCTTCTCCCATGCTTTCTTGGCTTTTCTCTAAACCCTGAACAGCCCATGTCATGGGCATAACTGTAACTATATGGAGTGCTACTAGAAATGCCAGTTGAAGATGATATACGATTGAACTTCTGGAAATCATTGGCAATGCCAGAAACTGGATCCCTTGTCATATCTGCAAGAACATCTCTGGCAATTGCTAGAGATTCAGGATCTGGAATTCCTGAACTAGAGCTAAGGGGATCGCCACTAAGATGAGTGCTGTCATATTGAGCATCTGAACGTGTTGATTCCGATACTTGACACGTTGGCGATCTTGGAGAGAAGAAGGGTGACTGATTTGCTGAAAAGAATGCTGACGACGAGGATGAAATCCTCGAAGTTGTCACTGGTAACAACCCAGATCTAGAGCTATCCTCACGGGGATCCATACCGACAAAATCTCCCGACTCCAAGGGCATTAATTCCCATGCATGCTCTCTAAATATGTCATCATGAAATGGATAGGATAACTTTAATAAGTAAAAAACTCCCAAAAATGGAATAAAGGCAACCGAATAATAGTACAAAAGTGAATGCTCTATTGCCATTATCAATTTTAAAAGCTAATAAAAATGCAAGATTACACCTGAGCATACATTAGCAGCAGACAATAAAAGACAATTTTATAGATTAACATGCTGCAACTCACAGTGAGAAATCACGTAGCTTCTCAAAGACAACAAACTACATGACAGAATCCTAAATGTTTTTTTTTCTCTGGGAACATCCGAACCCTAAAATTAATAACTAAGAGGACGAGGGAAAACAGAATAATCTCTCTGATGGGAAAATATAAATGTAGCATGTCAACTGTAACAGGAAATAGTCATAAACAGGATATCCTGTGACTTAAAGAATGACAGTAATCTTATTTTAGTCAGAAATTAAAAACTCAGAGATACCAGTAAAGAATGACAAATCTGGAAATTCAGCAGCTAAAAGGTAGTTTAGAAAATAGAAACAGAGGTAAAAACAGAGTATCAGAACAGGAATCTCCAACAGCTCAAAACGCAAAACTAGTAATCCCAAAGAAAAATTCGAAAATCTAGGACTTTAAAGATCTTTCTGAAGCAATCCAAGCATACCGTACACCTAAACCAAACAAGCCCGGTTCCTTAAATGGGAAAAAAAATCCATAGAAGTCATATGTACAGCTTCAGGGCCTTCTAGATCTCATTAGCAATTCATAGATTTAAAACGAATTCCATCATTCAAAGAAAAAACCCGTTTTATGATTTGACTAAAATAAGATAACGTTTTAAGATAATTGAGATCCAAGAACTTACTTGGCTTCAAATCTACAACTTCGTCTCAAAGATTCAATCTTTATTCAAAACCAATCGGACCCAGTTTACCAAATCCAATGCCAAGCACCAAAGAAATCAAATTCGAGGAACCCAGACAGATAGTTTCGTCGAGTTATAATCAGTACAATGAACTTAACCACCAACCTGCATAAGAGATAGTGACTTAGCATGCTTCGATCACAACATGCGAAAAAAAAAACAGAAGATTATTCCATCAGGAAGATGGATAAAGTTTTGACAATGAAAGATGGAGGAGAAACCAAACAGCTTATGATGGTGCCTGTCTCTTTCTCTGTATCTCAAAGTAGAATTGAAAGTGAGGGTCTTTTTTGGTTTGATAACCATTCAGGAGATTGATTTCATGCTGATAGAGACTTTCATTTTGGAAAACAATAAGGCTGGACTAGAACAAAGTAAAAAAAAGATGTCTAGTTAAAAACCAAAATCATGATTCAGTACCTTTTAAATGAAAATATAACAACTAACAACACCTTCAAGAACAACAAAAGCCACACTCTTTCTTCTGCATTTGCATAACTCAAAAGACTCTCTTTTTAGTTTTTCCCTCTCAAAGATTTCTTCTCTAAAAAGTGCCTTGATATGTGTGAGTGAGGGGGCAATGGTGTGCGATGAATAGAGTCACTGTTGAGGGAGGAGGATGGGTCCCAAGTAAAGAGATCTGAAGAGGTCACCGTTGTGTGGGCTCCACATCAGACACCGAGAGAGACAGAGAAGCACTCTTACTCTTTTTATAGCAGTGAAATTTCAGGTTATCCACTGTGCTTTCACTTTGGTTTTTTCAGTCTTTTTCTTTTGTTTAACTTGTTACAGCATTGTTCATTCAGTTACAAAAGTTGGTGCCTTTTAACCTTGTTACAGTGTACCTACAATGATAGAGATAGTGTTTGCTCAATGATTTGGTATCGAATTGTTGTCAGCCTGGTAGTTTTGCTTATTTTTTTAATTATGATTTAAAAAATAAATGTTTATTTATTTAAAACTATTGTAAAATAAATTTTTATATACAAAAATAAATGAAAATCATCAGAAGCTATTTAACGAATCAAACTATTTTTTCTATATGCTTCACATTATGCCACAAATTATCTTTAAAGAGTGCCAAAGGTAGATTGAGATTTGCGTGGCAGGGTAAAAAGATCGACATTCTCAGTCACAGCCCAGAATCTCATCAGTTCAATGGACCTTCACTGTTTTCTTTTATCTTTGCGATGAATTTCACTTGACTTTGCCTTTTGTTTCAATGGCAAATGCTTCTTTCAACAAATTTAGGCTAAAAGTTAGCGACTTTCCATGGGGGGAAATTGACTGCTTCAGCCTATAATAACCATGTTTTTTTTTAGAGTAAGAGGCTCACATATCAATCAGGCTAATGAAAATTTTAATTAATTGATAATTTTAAAATTTTATAAAATTAATCGAGATACACGTAAACTAGTTCCGGACACTCATATTTCAGGAAAAAAATATTATAAACACGTTATTCAATTTGGTTTTAGAGATGAATATATCAAGAGATCTTTCCACTTTATTCGTCATTTGAGACAACTTTGATCTACCTTTTTACTTAAATCTAATCGACCTAATTTAGTATCTCACACATTTTAAGTATCATTCAAACCCTCTTAAATGTTTTGTTCACTGTCCAACGTTATGAATAGAAATAATATCGATTGCGGTTAAGGCTACAGTTGGAGGCATTTATGAGCCGATTCTGTGCAATCCAAATTAGCATTATCGGTCATGGAGAGTGTCCGGAAGAGCGGCGGCTTGTGCGATTATTACTGGTAAGAAAAAGTTTTAATAAATGCTTTTGGTAATAAAATTACCTAGAAAGACATGTATGGATTTTCAATTTGTGAATAACATTTGTGTGCATTTTTTTTTTTGTTATGCATAAAAAAAAATAAGAATGTTACATTATTGTTGTTCTTCAATTATCCCATTAAACTATTTTTTATTCCAACACGGATATAATCCATTTGAAAAGGTTTATGTTTGTCTTGATTTTGAGAACATGAAACAACATTGGCCAAAAAAATATCAAGAATAAAATTAGAATTATGATCTTGACTTGTGAAATAATAAATATTCCCCGCTGTAATATTGAAGTGATTAACATGAACGTTCGAGCTAGCTTCTATGCATCTTAACTAAATTTACATGATCTAAAAAATAATTTTTTTTTATGGAAAAAACAGTAATCAAGACAACAAGTTTACTAATATAGCCACATACATAAAACATGTATATCATTTGGCAATTGTTATGGTGAAATAAAACAAGGCTAAGCATAACAAACACAAACATGATATCTAGCTCAAGAGTCTTTGTCCCATTAATGCAAATGTAATATTTAGTAGGTGATCCAGTGGTGAGAGATTAAGATTAAATATTTTGCTTTCTCTGTTGTTGTTAATATGATAGTCACTGAAAAATTATGTGGTTATTAACTTCAGGGCTCATGAAATTAGTGAAAAGAAACACAAAATAAATATATATCGTTTGGCTCCACGACAACGCTCCAATAACATCCAATTGTTAAAACAAGTTAATGTAAAAATTTAGATTAACTTGAGCAACCAACTTACATACAGACTTCGTCTATATAGTTGTTGTTTTTCCTTGCCTTGTTCATAAACCACAAAAGGGCATAGTGTCCAAGTGTGAATATGTGTGTATTGAGCTTTCTGTTCAATTAATATGCAAGTTTTAGATTTTTGCCAAAATTCAATGCCTTTATAAATTCATTACATAATATTGCAACGTAACAAAAGGAATTTAATTAATCCATTGAGTATTTATTTTGTATATTTTCCATATAATTAGATATAAAATAAGGCATGATATTGTTGTCATCAATGCAATTGTTATGATGACTACCAAACAATATTTTTCATGGTTCGGTGTAAACACTCTTGCTTGTTGTGAATAAATTAACCCAAGCAATATTGATGAAGTAGCATTACGAAAATTATAAGGAAATTCAGGGTTGGTGTGGGTGTTAGAGAATAATATAAATCATATTATGGACTTAAACTAATAATTTAAGCTTTTAGGTGAGATGATTTCTTGACATGGTATCAGAGCCTTGTTGACTCAGTGGTCACGAGTTCAAATCTCACCACCCTTATTCTATTTGATAAATATCAAGCACAAAATAGTGTGGGTCTGTACAAGTTTCAAGTCTCAAAGCCTTTCACTTGAGAGGGTATGTTAGAGAATAATATAAATTATATTCTGGAGCCTCAACTAACAACTTAAACTTTTAAATGAGATGATTCTTTAGTAGATCAAGAAAACAGATCTCCAGGAAGAGCGATGGCTTATGCAAGGATGGTGTTGCATGTTCTCTGAGGAGTATAATGTTGTCGGATATTTGCAACGGTATTAATTAACCATAACTTCATCGTTTGATCATTGTCTTCTACTAGCTTTTAACCTTAAAAAACTGGGAAAAATATGATCTCTCTGCTATTTGCAGCCATACACCTCTATTCCCACAAGATAAAACTTAATTTCACTTCATTACATCAATCATTGAATAATTATATTCGGGAGAAGCTACAAAAGCCACCACTCTCCCAGACATACACTTGGTAGGTGAGATGGGGAATTGAGAAGCATGTATTGGCTTCTTGCTACCTGTACAGCAATGGTGATGTGCATGAAAGACATTGAAACTTGCTCTCCTCCAAAAATCATCGAAGCAATAAGATAACATCCCCCCCTGTATCTACCAAAAGACTACCAAGTTGACTTAAATGATTTTTGGCTTTGGCCTCTTCTGAGTCAGTCCAAAACACTCTTTTGATACTGTTTCGAAGCACATGCATCCATGTGAGGCCACTGGAAATCGAGGGCCAATATCTTCTCACACACATGCTCTGTATCTAATCAATGGCCCGGATGCGAACACGTGTGATCACCAAGACAGATGAGCAGAAGGTGTAAATGGAGTTTTGAAGTTTGAACTGGAGTTGAAATGTATCCACACCTGTCCCCCCCTCCCATAAATATTGCCCCCACAACCTGTGGACAGCTTAAGAGTACAGGCATGTGAAGGATAAACAAACCCCTTGTAGTTTTTTTTTCTTTTTTTCTCAGTGTGTCGTAGCTGCGTAGAGAAACAGGAGTTTAATAATATAAGAGAACAATTATTTGGTTTTTGCTCGCTGATTTCTTCAATCCTTCTATCTGCAACCACTGCGGGCCATACGGGAGAAAATTGTCACCATCCTAAGCTTCATCTATCACCTCCATAACGTTGATTGATAGATGTCTACTTCTGAGTAGCACGTCCAGACCAACTACACATCAGTGCATAATAACTTGTGCAAATTTGGATTTGTTCATGCTGGCTTACAAGCTAACAAAAAGCCCTTGTAGCTTTCTCCGGTGTACCGTCAAAGATTGCATATTGCTGTTTTATTGGGGCCTCAAAATCCCAGAATGCAAGGTGTGTTCTCAGCAAAAAACCAACTAAATCCCAGAATGCAAGGTGTGCTCTCAGCAAAAAACCAGGCATCCAACTGGAAAGCGGTGGTGCTTAAAGTAGTGCTGTGCTGCACAGTGTTCATGGCTCATAATTAGGCCCATAACCAGGAAGCTGCCTAAATTGTTTTGAATGCTACCTTAAACACTAAACAAGACCCGCGTGGCTAAGCTGAATAAACAAATCCATTGATGCACATGCACTAAAAGGGCTCGTTTGCCGTAGTTTAATCACAGCTTTTGACGTTTATACATAGGATGAAGCTATCACAGATGCTTTTTCGATGAATTTGATCGAAGCCTCGTGGCAAAGGACCACTCGAGCATGAACAGAGGCTTACCTAACTGATCAGATTTTCTGCAGTTGTTTTAGAGTTTTTCTTCTTCTTTAATACCATGAGTGAGAGAAACAAATTACAAGCCAGCACGGTTGAAAAATAAAATAAGAGAATAACATAACTTTGAAAGTTATGTGTTTCTAAGAAAATAATTTTTATTTAGAAATATATTAAAATGATATTTTTTTTTATTTTTAAAATTATTTTTTATATCAACACATGAAAATGATCTAAAAATACTAAAAAAAAATTAATTTAAAATATTTTTAAAACACAATATTAAATAATAACTCAGTTCAATTCAATTGGTTGCGCGGTTGAAAAGAGCAGTGAAAGTTGAGTCTTCTCCAGAAGCAGTGCAGCCATAAAAAGATTGCCGAGGTTGCACTACACACTGTAGGGCAACTTTCACAGATAAATAAATAAATTATGGTTTCTCTACTCCCAGTGGAGTAATTAATTGAAGGAGGAGCGCAATTACCTAAGCTATGATATTCCTCTACTTTCTTTTTTAATTATGTTAGCTTACCAATTATTTAATCAACCATATTATTAAAAAAATAAAATCGTTGTTTTAAGGCTATTATTTTTGTCGCTATTTTTGTAAAAGATGCTGAATTTTAGCAAGTGGATTTACGAGTTTGAAAAATGGAATGGAACATGACAGAACTGCTTTGACTTTTCTATTAAACTAGACGTGGGTTTTCACTATACCATGGATTATTCACATTAATTTTTTTCTCGTATAAAACAATGTTTAAGGTGTCATGAGGATATTTTAAAGTTTTAAGAAAACTAACCATCTCGGATTGTAACCTTGACTCGAATTAAATTCTTGATTGGTTAAATAAATTAGTTTCTATTTTAATCAAATAAAAACAACTAGATAATGATACTAAATAAAAAAAAATGATTAAAAAAATAATAACTTTATGACTACAAAAAATATTTTTTCACTAGTGGGAAAATGATGGTGTTTGATTTTTAGTAAGTTAGATATGGAATGATGATATTAGATTAGAAAAATACAAAAAATAGCTCGAAACAACCTAAGTTAGCTTAATAAATATTTAACAGAGGCAAGAAGGGATGAGTCAATTTGAATTAACTCATTAATCATGCATTTCAAGTCATAAAAATAAGATAATAATATAAACAAGAAATTGATAAAGACCACAAAACCAGATTTTATATATATAAAAAAATAATGTTGAATGATGAATCTGAAAAGAAAGTGAGCTTTAAAGAGTATATCAATCCCTATTAATTTTTCAAATCCAGGGATGATAATCTAATATGAACTCGATGATCCAACTCGGATGGGTGAGTAGTTTTTGGATAGTTATTTTACTCAATAAGAAATGAGTAGGGTATAAATATTGTCAAACACAGACCTCAAATATACCCAAACTTAATTCAAAATACGTGTTTATATTATATTGGTATAGTTGTAGAATAATTAGATTTTTTGTTAGTACAATATAATATATGCATATCTTAATAGTGATATAATGATTTAATTATTTTTAAGAGTAAATTGGTTATTTGGTTGTATTTATGAAAATAAAAGGACATAAACACCCATATGTGCTAGTTCTAAGAGTTTAAAAATTATATTATTTTACCGTGATTTAAAAATTAAAAAATATATATACACGGGCAATTGTTAATATAAAAAAGGAATAAAATATCTCAAACAAGGGATATAGTTTCATATGAGAAGAGCAAAAACACAATCATAGTACGGAGATGAATAGTAAAACATTCAGGACTCCAACCAACTGTGATTAGAAATAGCGAAGCTTTTGTCTCTTAGGGCTGCTCTTAATTCTAAGAAGTACAATAATTACTGGTTGATGAAAGAAATGGAATGGTCAATGAGAATTGAGAAGAGCTCGATGAAAAAATAAAAAATAAAAAATAAAAAATAAAAAATAAAAAATAAAAAACAAAATCGTGAAGATAACTACAGCAAGGATCCCTCAAAAGAAACACCTTAAACATCACAAAAACATATAGTAATTTACCACGACGACCGGGGGAAAGGGTGCTCGAGACTCCAAACAGTGAGCTGTCTGGCATGACAAAGCATTTGAAAAGGAGGGCAGCTTGGCTACGAAAGAGATCAATTAACAATTGGTGATAGGGGTCAAGGTAGCTTCGTGTTGACTGTGTTAGACCCACTAAAGAATTTGAATTGAATCTGCCTATCTCTTGTTAGAAATTGACGACGCCCCCAATTGGCAGGTAGCTGTGATTGAAAGTGAAGTGATTTTTGATCTTCATGTGCTCCTTTTTCATGACTTTAATCTGAAAAGGGTCGAGTTCATTATATATATAAAAAAAGAAGTATATTAATAATATTCAAAAAGAGCTATGCGGCTCTAATATAGATGTATTAAAGTCATCAAACATTATGAAGTGATGTACATTATGAAGTGATGTTAGAAGGTTTACAATCCTCACAATAAATCTTGAATTCAAGTCATAACATGTATTTTTCGTAAAAACATTAAAACAATCAGAATTCTACTTGTTCATCTAGATTCATAAAATATATATTTTTTAAAAAAAAACAAAACTTTGCACTCTAACGTAAATGCCATTGCCCCCGGCAAACTAATCAAACCAGTGAATTTACCGGGGGAAATCATCGACGAAAAATTCTTAGACTGGATCTGGCTTCCCAAGTCTTTACTAGCACATCATGAGGTGCACGTTTTGCATTGAAACGCGATTACAAGAATTGGTCGCTCCATAAAAATTAAGGATTAAGAGCAAATATTAAATTTTAGGTTCCAGTTGAGGGTGAAGAATCACAGGCAACATTTGAAATTTAAGGCATGTTTGAGAGTGTAGTTATTATTATTTTTTAAAATATTTTTCATTAAAAATCGATGACCTTCAGAAGTTTGATTCCATCTACCAAAAAACTAAAGGGTCCTTGCTATTCGATCATATAAAAACCTTGATGCGATCCATGTCAAATCCAACACAAGAATTTGATTTGTAGAAAACAAGATTTTTAGTTGAAAGTTGAAACCTGAGCACATCAATAACCCAAACAAGAAAGTAGTATTAACCCACTGGGCCGCCATTTATCTGATGGACCCATCAGCCCATATTTATTTTGGGCCGGATTATCCATTCCATGAGTGGGTGTAGCTCTCGGTCATGTCCCGCGCTACGATCAAAAAAAATCTACGAACGTGGATTAAAATAAAAATCTGACATGGTGAGATATTCAATCAATCCCAATTCACCCGTTAAATACAAGTCTCTCTTCCTCTCTCATCCGTGATCGAAAGATCATTTAATAAAACCTTAGAACTAAGATGAAATGTGGTGAGCACGTGTGGGTAGTCATTAGTTTTATTCACCTGGTACTTGTTGGTCCTCGAACTGTTAACTTTATACTTTACCATGATCGCATGCCTTATTCGATACAATTAGACTAGAGAATGCTGTAAAATAAATTAAAAAAACGAAATAAGAAAAACAAACTTCTTTACCGAAATGAACTATTATGTTGCATGTGTATTTACATTTATAATAGAAATCAGTAGTACAAAGACATAATAATAATAATAATAATAATAATAATAATAATAATAAATTAAAAGAAAAACGAGCCTATCTCAAATTCACATGAAAAGTAGTCTGGTTCATATTATTTTCTTATTTTATAGTTATTTTGTTTTAAAATTTTGATTTTAGATTTTATATTTTTTTTATTCCAGTTGAGAGAGAAAAATATTGAAAATTGGTAAAAAAAAAAGAAAGCGGTTGGTTAACTATACGTAAGCAACAATAAATAAATGATTTTGGTGTTAATGATTTTTTTCTAACGAGAAGAGTGTTATTGAGATATTTTTTTATCTTTTATTTTATTATTCAACATGATTTTTGGTTTTTTTGGTGATTTAAAAATAATTTAAACTTATATAAAGGTTTATTAAGATTTACAGGGTGTTTATTAGGAAAATGTTTTTGGTCAAATTAGGTTGCTCTTCTTTATTTTCCGGCGAAATTAACAGGATAGCCTACTTCTTTTTCCTTGCTGTTTACTCCAACCAATAGAAAATGGGCACATTAATCTTTGTTTGGTGACCACTGTGAAGGTCAAAGGGGGTAACGTTGCAGCTATCCCTTCGGTGGCTAGATGATTCGGTTGTTGAAAGTAGCTAGATATTGGAGAGGAGAAGGAGGAGGAGGAGGATTTTTTTGTTGACTTTAGACCTCCATTCTACTCTTTAATGGAAACCTTGAAAGATATTTTAAGACAGGGAATTATAAGAATTTTCTTTAAATACAGATGGCCTGAACGAGAGCATATCTTTGACCA
This sequence comes from Salix viminalis, assembly GCA_029228465.1. Lineage (NCBI taxonomy): Eukaryota > Viridiplantae > Streptophyta > Magnoliopsida > Malpighiales > Salicaceae > Salix > Salix viminalis. The sequence continues at coordinate 5,578,225 of CM055428.1, forward strand.
CCATGACAAATCCCTCAAGATCATTTAATTTTAGCTACTGAAAGTAGATGAGTTTCGGGGGCATAATAATCATGGTAAAAATATTATTATTCGATTTAATAAGTTTTATAGTTAAATATATTTTGAAAGGAAATTAAAATACAGAAACAAACCACGTCGAAAAGGGCAAATATATACATAAAAATATAATTCCCAACGTGCTACGTCGCTTTTTGAATCCTTGTTTAATCCCCCCCCTCGTTTCAACGAAGGAAACAGACAAAAGGTAAGACAAGAGTGTGGAACACAACAAGAACAAGTGGTGATTTGTCTGACATATGGATGCGATCATCATCATGACCTCAGACATGTAATGAAGGTGATTGGTGCATGCCGCCACGTAATCAAGGCATGCCCTAGCTCGTTAGGATTGAATCCGAGTTTAACTTTTCCTTAAATTCTTTTTTTTTTAGCATCAAACTTTTCTATACCATGATTACTTGATTAACCTTAATCATGCACATACTACGAAATGTCACTAAAAAAAGCCCAGCAGAAAACTTAAATAGGATCACTTGACTTAAACCTTAGTTCGTTAGGATTGGTTAGACTTTTCTTACATAAAGTAGAAGACCTTTGACAGCAAAAGAGAAGAGAAACAACCCAAACAGTGTGAAATCTAGTATACTAGAAATTGCTTTGATATGGTTTTAGTTTTGATTTCTATTTCTGTCTGAGAATTTGAGGACAATACATGAAAACTTGTATGGTTTCTATTATAAAATTTTATAGTAATATTAAATTAAATGATGTGATGTGATGCCACCATTGCCGCCTCACTTTATACTGTAATGCTAGTGCGGTGGGGATTGAGAAGTGAAATATTTTCAGGGGTAAAGACTTCAGGGAGGAAGAGCAGCCGTGCAAGTTTTTTGGTTGAACGGAACTTTCGTTGAGGGGAGGGGGGCTGGGCACACGTGCATAATTCATTTTTAACAATTATTACAAGAAAATCCCAATTGCCGTGTTTGACTGACCACTAAAGCGTTGTTTCTCAAATCACAAAAATACATAAAACACAGACGCAGAGAGAGAGATGGTAAAATTTCATAACCTAATACAAAAGAAAGATATAGTTTTCTAGTTTTCTTTTCACCAGTCTCTCTCCACTCGAATTTTCTCTCCTTCGATTCAGTTTTCTCGCCCGGACGCTATTATTTTTTCCCGGAAAACAGAGAGAGAGAAGAAAAGAAGCAGAGATGAGAGGCGTGGACGGAGAGTCGAGAGCTGCAAACAATAGCTTCGAGACTATAAGCGCTGCCGCTACGGCGATCGCATCTGCTGATAGTCGTGAGCCTCAAGCTACGGTTCAGGTGGTTGTGATTAATTTTGTTTTTAATAATTTTATTATGCTTGAGATTAGGAGTTGTAAATTAAGATCAAGCGATGATTTTCCTGTGGTTTTGATTTCATTTACTCAAGTTTCTCGGAGCAACATCAAAGCAGATTCGGATGGATAGAGTATGTTGATTTGGATGCGGTGTTTTCTCTGTCTAGCTTTGTTTAGCTATAACTTTTTGTTTATGTGGGTCAAATTTGTTTTTGTTGAGAGAATATTTGATTTAGAGGAGAAAGGGCCTTCTCTATCAGTTTTCTGATACTAATTTTGTGTAACAGAAGCGAAGATGGAGAAGCCGCTGGAGTATATATTGGTGTTTTGGATATCAGAATCGCAAAAGGCAAATTGGGCATGCTGTCCATTTTCCTGAACCACCAGCTCCTGGAAGTGGTGCTCCTGCCGGTGAGAATTCAGCCCGAGCAGTCACGTTCCCCTTTGCTGCACCTCCCTCCTCCCCTGCCTCTTTCTTTCAATCAGAACCGCCGTCTGTCACACAATCACCGGCGGGTTCAGTGTCCCTCACCTCTGTATCTGCTAGCATGCACTCTCCCAGTGGGCCTGCCTCTATTTTTGTGATCGGTCCTTATGCCTATGAAACCCAGCTAGTCTCACCACCCGTGTTCTCAACTTTCACCACTGAACCATCAACTGCTTCTTTCACTCCTCCTCCCGAGTCTGTCCACCTGACTACACCTTCCTCGCCGGAGGTGCCTTTCGCTCAATTCCTTGACTCTGCCCTGCGAAATGGTGTTACTGGTTTGAGATTCCCATTTGATTTTCAGTCTTACCAGTTCCATCCTGGAAGCCCAGTTGGCCAGCTCATTTCACCTAGCTCTGGCATTTCAGGTTCAGGCACATCATCTCCTTTCCCTGACGGTGAGTTTGCTGTTGGTGGTCCTCACTTTCCTGAATTCCGAATGGGTGAATGGGAATCCTATCATGGTTCAGGGGCTCTGACTCCATATTCCGCGAGGCACAGATCGCCCAACTTTTTCCTCCATCGGCAGTTTTCTGATGTTGCTTCACATCCTCAATCAGAAAATGGACACGATGATGATCAGATTGTTAATCATAGAGTCTCTTTCGAGTTAACTGCCGAAGATGCCTCAAGATGTGTGGAAGAGAAGGCAGCATGTTCTATTAATACCGTGCCAGTGTATGTGGAAATGGGAACAAAAGCTAAAGAAGAAGAGAGTTATGGTGAATTGATACAAAGCTTTCAGCGCAAATCTGGTGACACACCAGAGACAGCTTCGACAGATGGGGAGGAGGCACCGCAGCATCGAAAGCAACAGTCCATCACTCTTGGCTGCTCTGTTAAAGAATTTAACTTTGACAATGCTGATGAAGGAGATTCGCACAAACCTAGTAGTTCGAGCTGGTGGGCTAATGGAAGTGTTGTCGGGAAGGAGGGTGAGACAACCAAGAACTGGTCATTCTTCCCTACGGCGCCGTCAGGTGTAAGCTAGCTAGTGCCCAAATAGACCTCTTCGCCATGAAAGGTTTTGGTCGCCCGAAACCAAGCACCATACTTACACTGTAGGCAATTGTATTTGAATTTTTCATCTGCCGTGGAAGGAAGGTAGATTGACCCTTATATGAAGGCGGTTTTTGAGTCCTTCTAGACCTGAAAACAGGGGCAGATGATAGTTGTTTTTTAGAGCATGAAGGAATAGTGTATCATATACAATATTAATAAAGATCATATCATCCTTAATTAGGCCCACACCATCGGGCCTTCGCTGAGTTTTAAAATATGGCCCGTCCAGCAAAGGCCCACATTAGTTAACCCTCTAACTATCTGTATCCTGAGCTAAAGCCATTTGTTGGCCCTTACAATCATTATAGTTGAGTCACAAGATTTTGTTTGTTTATATTTTTAAATGGGCTTGAAACTTGCATACATGTCTATACTATCTTTTGTTTATTTTTTATCAAATAAAATAAGTTTGATGAGATTCGAACTCGTGACTGCTGGGTCAATAAAGCTATGATATCATGTAAAAGAGTCATTTCATCTAGAAAGCTTAAAATATTAAATGAGGTCCTAGAATATGATTTATATTATTCTCTAACAATCAATACCATGTAAAAAATATTTATCTCTTATTAATATGTTATATAATAGATATTTTTCCTCCTATAAGTTATAAGAGACAATAACACTCAAATTTCTCCATTCAATCAACATGATAAAGTTCAAAGCTATATATACCTTGAACTGCCATGATAAACTATTCGTATTTTTTTATCATTATTATTTAAGTATTTATATTCTTATTCTCAAAGCATTTATCATTCACAGAGTCAATTAAACCTTCAACTAAATTACTACTTTAACATCTCTACAAGTTTTGACACCCGTAACAATACTTTATAAATTTATAGCAACAGACTAGACCCAGCATTAATAAACAATTATTGTATTATCTAAAAGAATTTGAATAAAATAAAACATTGAAGGCTCGATTATCACCAGGCTCTAGATCAAGACATGTACGTTGTCATTGCGGGATGGAGGATTACCTAAAATTTATTAGCATGAAATGCTAGAGTATTGGTCAAAACACATTTCTCTTGATTTGTTCAACATAAACAAATTTCATCAGCACAATTTCAGTAGTCAAACATGTGGATTGTCGTCGCATGCTCAACAACCAATATACCATCACCAAATGGAACTTTTATATTTTGGATTATCTTTTTCTGTCTGATTTACTTACAAGTAAATGGTCGTCTCCACCATAAATAACCTACACAGCAAACGTCCCCCCCTCCCCCCTGTTTGGGGTTAGAGCCTCTTCCTGAAGGCATAGAAGAAGAAGAAATTACAAAATACAAAAGCAATGTCTACCTTGACAACAACTACTATGACCTCTCAAAACGACAATCTTAATCTCCACAAACTCAAACTCAATCCATCAACAGGGTCAAACATAGTGACAATCAACGTCGGTGGGCAAATTTTTCAAACAACGGATCAAACCCTAACTCTAGCAGGTCCAAAATCTCTCTTTTCCCAGCTCTCTGAGCTGACTCATCCCGGTCCCCATTTCATAGACCGAGACCCCGAGTTATTCTCTATCCTCTTATCCCTCTTAAGAACCGGAAATCTCCCTTCAAAGGCCAAATCTCATGATCTCCAAGACTTGATTGAAGAGTCAAAGTTTTACAAGATTGAATCTTTATTAGTTAATTCTCTCTCAAACCCATCTCAATTCGACCCTTTTAACCTCCATAAAACCCTAATTTTGCCCTTGAATAGCCGGGACACAGCTTCAGCGGTTGCTACGACACCGTGCGGTACTCTGCTCGTGTCTCACGGTAGCAAGATCACATCTTTTGATTGGTCATTGCAGAAAAAGTCAACAACTTTGACCCAATTCACTGCAATTGACTCTATGTTAGCAATTTCCCCCAACTTGGTTGCTGCTGGGGCTACTGACTTCTCTGGGTTGCAAATTTTGGATCTTGAGAAAAAGGGTTTTGTTTTGGAGACATTGAATTGGGAAAATGTGACTAAATCAGGGTCAACAGTACAAGCAATTGGGTCATCTAATGATATGTTGTTTACTAGTTTTGAATCAAGTAGGCGAAACTCGAATTCGATAATGGTTTATGATTTAAAAACATTTTTTCCAGTTACTGAGATTGGTCATTGTGAAATATTTGGTGCTGATTTGGATTCTGCTATACCAGCCACGAAATTGAAATGGGTAGAGAGTTATAATGTGCTAATGGCGGCAGGGTCTCACAGTGGACCGTCAGGCGTGTCAGGGAATGTGAAGTTCTGGGATATAAGGAGTGGAAATGTGGTTTGGGAATTCAAGGAAAAAGTTGATTGTTTTTCCGATATTACAGTTTCAGATAGTTTGTCATCGATTTTTAAAGTCGGGGTGAATTCTGGAGAGGTGTTTAATGCAGATATGAGGAAGTTAGGGAGTGAGGGACACGATTCGTGGGTTTGTTTAGGTGACAATACGAAGGTGGGGAATGTGAGGAAAGAAGGGACTGGGTGTAAGATTGAGGCTCATGGGAATCAAGTGTTCTGTAGTAAGGGCTGTGATATTGAGCTTTGGTCTGAGGTGGTGTTGGGTTCGTCGAGGAAGAGAGAAGAAGGATTGCCAGAAAGGGTGTTTAGGAAGAATTTGATGGGGAGAGTGAAGGACATGGAAGGCCCAAGGGTTACTACTTTGACTTTTGGAGGCAACAAAATGTTCGTGACACGGAAGGATCAGCAGTCTGTTGAGGTTTGGCAAAGTTCTGTCAGGGGATTTGAATTGCAAAAATGGGTTTGAAACTTCTGGATTAATTGTAAGCCTGCACACTACTACTTGAAAGTCGGCTCCTGTTTCTTTTTTGTATATTAGGAGTCTGTTGTTCTTGCTGTAGGGCGTAGTTTATTTGATAGTTGGTGTTTCTGTGAATGGCCGTGTATTTTATCAAGTCTATACTTGTTTATAAATGGTTAATTGAATGAGATTTGTACGAGGTAAACAATTCGTTGCTTAATGTTTTTTTTTAATTTCAAATTAAATGCAGGTGATCATCAATGATTTTTTTTTTATTGAGCTCCTTAGTTTTGAACTGCAGCACAATATTGGAATGTTGGAATTTGAATGCCTGTTTTTACCATGTCAGAATCTGAAGTGATCGTGATTTCTGCACTCTTATCAAAGTTGACATGGGGATTTCATCAATGACCATTTTAAAAAATTGCAATATCTTGTGCGTACACCTTATAATTCTATAGCTAAATACTATGAAATTACTTCTCAATGCATGTCAAATATACATTTTATTGTCAAATTGCTCCAGAGAGAGTGGGAACCTGCATCAGCTTTAAGACTCCCTGCTAAGAAGTTGGATGCTTAATAAGCCAAACTCATCTGGAAAGCTGGGAGGATGATAATCAGTGAATGGTGTTATTATGAATGAATAGATAAATCTATGAATAAAAAAGTAGGCGCATGCTACAACCCTGTTATGGCGGCGCACTCTACTTTCCTGGAGCTTTTGCTTTCATACTGACTATCGATTTGTGCTGCTGATACTACAAGGATGAAGATTGCTCGTGCCAGGATCAGGTATGTGGAGTCTTTTAATGCAGAATTTCTGAACTGGAGATTATGTCAGCTTTACTGTTTAGCTTTACTATTTCGAGATTCTTTTAGTTAATAAAACTAGCAAAATTAGCCCGCGCGTTGCGCCGGGCTTTTTATATATAGCAAACTGATTATTTATGTGGTAAACAAAGAATTTTTTAGTTGATAAATAGAGAATTGTAAATTTTAAATCATGCTATAATTTTTTTTATGTATTGAATTAGTTGATTATTGTTATAAGCTCAAATACTCAGATAATAATTCAATTTAGAAATTTAAAAAATTATAAGCTGATAAAATTTATAAAAGATCAGTAATTGTAATTTGAGTATTGCAAGACCATAATTGATTAATTATTTAGTATGTATTAATTGTTTTGATGGTTATTTAATTGGTTGATGTAAATCGTAATCAATAAAATGAATGAAAGATGATTTTTTTTTGTCTTGAGCTGAATGTGTTGATGGTTAAATATTTTTTTAACAGTTACTAAGCAGTTAACCTGGTTGATAGCAATATTATAATCGCTGAAATCTATTAAAGATAGATTATTTTTTTTGTTTGCATTGATCCGGTTGGTTGTTGACATTATTTTTATCGGCTTGGAGAATAATTTAATCACAGTTTGGATGTGAATTATTTGTTGATTTAATTAACTCATAGATTGCAAAATTTCAATGTTTTGATTATCCGGTGTGTTTTAATTGGATTGATAATTATATAATCGGTTAGTCGAAAAAAAATGTAATAGATTATATTGATTAGAGATTTTTTGTTTGTCTGTAGTCAATTGAGAATTTGTTGGTGGTTGGTTTTGTTGTAATTGTGTGGCCGATCATCTAATTTTTTTCTTTATTCAGTTGTGTTTTACTTGGTTATGAAAATATTTTTTTGTATCCATTTGTATGGTGAATTATTTGATTGTTTGGTGTGATATTTTTTTTGTTGTAGTTTATTGATCAATTTGTGAATGTGTTTTTAATCGGTTATTTGTAATTGTGTGTCGATCATTTACTATTATATAACTATATTAAATGTATCTCGAGTACTTATATTAATTTTTTTATATTAAAAAAAATCCTAGGTCATGTTTTCTTTTTCCCTATATATATTCTTAGGCTGAAAAGACTAAAAATATATATATAAAAAATTAACATCATTACTGTCAAAACAATAGAAATTATTAAATTATGAAGAGCAAAAAAAAATGTTAACAAAAGAGTTACTAACTAAAATAATAATTATTATTATTATTATTATTATTATTATTATTATTATTATTATTATTGTTATTATTATTATTGTTATTATTATTATTATTATTATTGTTGTTGTTGTTATTATTATTATTGTTGTTGTTATTATTATTATTGTTGTTGTTATTATTATTATTATTATTGTGTTAAGTACACTTATATATACATGGACAAAAATAGACATTATTCTACAAATAAAAAAAATTAAATTTGTAAATGTGTTTTAATCGGTTATTTGTAATTGTGTGGCCGATCATCAACTATTATATAACTATATTAAATGTATCTCAGAATACTTATATTAAGTTTTTTATATTGAAAAAAATCCTAGGGTCATGTTTTCTTTTCCCTATATATATTCTTAGGTGAAAGACTAAAAATATATATAAAAAAAATAACACCATTACTGTCAAAACAATATAAATTATTAAATTATGAAGAGCAAAAAAAATATTAACAAAAGAGTTATTAACAAAAATAATTGTTGTTATTATTATTATTATTATTGTAATTATTATTACTATTGATATTATTATTATTATTGGTATTATTATTGTTATTATTATTGTTATTATTATTATTATTGATATTATTATGATTATTGGTATTATTATTGTTATTATTATTATTGTTATTATTATTATTGTTATTATTGTTATTGTTATTATTATTATTATTGAAATAATTGTTATTATTATTATTATTGTTGTTGTTGTTGTTGTTGTTGTTGTTGTTGTTGTTGTTGTTGTTGTTATTGTTATTATTATTATTATTATTATTATTATTATTATTATTATTATTATTGTATTAAGTACACTTATATATACATGGACAAAAGTAGACATTATTCTACAAATTAAAAAAAAAATTGTTATTATTATTATTATTATTATTATTATTATTATTATTATTATTGTGTTAAGTACACTTATATATACATGAACAAAAGTTGACATTATTCTACAAATAAAAAAATTAAATTTGTGAATGTGTTTCAATCGGTTATTTGTAATTGTGTGGCCGATCATCTACTATTATATAACTATATTAAATGTATCTCAGAATACTTATATTAATTTTTTATATTAAAAAAATCCTAGGTCATGTTTTTTTTTCCTATATATATTCTTAGGGAAAGACTAAAAATATATATATAAAAAATTAACACCATCACTGTCAAAACAATAGAAATTATTAAATTATGAAGAGCAAAAAAAATATTCACAAAGAATTAGTAACAAAAAATAATTGTTATTATTATTATTGTTATTATCATTATTGTTGTTGTTATTATTATTATTATTATTATTTGTTCATATATCTAAAACCGGTCCCATCCCACAGGCACACCTTCACACACAAGTCTTGTACAGTTTGCTTTGCCATATAATGTTAATAAAATGTTCTTTTTATGATAGGAAATATTTCTGGGACCACATCAAGAGTCTCTAAAGACTGATTAGAAAATGAATTGTCCTCACTTCTTAAGATCAATTAGACTCTGGAGATAATATATATATATACATATATAAAATGGAACTGGTAACAGTGGAAAATGCCTAAGTGTTTTCTTTGTGATTGAAAACCAGAATTACAAATTTAGGTTGCAATGTCTAATAAAAAACAGATAGATGGTGAATAATCACTACTTTCCATGTTTTTTCGATGGTATTTATAATAATTCTAAGAGGTTAGAATGCTGCTGAGACAGACCTTCTAACATTCTACAGTTTTCTGGGAATATCACCGAAGTTTAAGCTCATCACAAACAAAGATAAATCACCTCTATCACTCTACGTTGTTTTAACCGTTAATGATCCGTCAATAAATCTAGCGAGATCCATTAATTAGTGCTGAAACGAGGACTATGCGAGTGGAAACTTTATGGGAGGGAAACAAATCAGCCGTCAATGAAGTTAAATGAGGCTATCTAATTCTGGTCTGCTTTTATTTATCGTTAATGTTCATATAAGCGAGGACGTTAACATGCACTCCAAATTTAGTATTATTTGAGAGTTTCAGATTATTTTTTAAAATGAATTTTGTTTAAAAATAAATTAAAATAATGATTTTTTAGTGTTGTTTGAGAGTGTGATTGAAATTATTTTTAAAGTGTTTTTTATTTAAAAAATATTAAAAATAATTAAAAAATAAATTTTTTTTTATACAGAACATAAAATGATCTAAAAACACTAATTTTTTTTTTCAAATGCATGGCAAAATACATCTTTAATTAAACAACTTGAAAGAGGGTTGTGGTATTCTTAAAAATGAAAAGAAAGAAAGAAAGAAAAAGGGTCGTCGTGTTCATGAAAAAGACTCAATTTTATAATCTAAAACCGGTCCCATCCCATAGATACAACTTCACACACAAGTCGTGTACAGTTTGCTTTGCCAGATAATGTCTCCGTAGCACTTCTCTTACTTCCTTTTTATGATAGGAAATATTTCTGGGACCGCATCAAGAGTCTCTAAAGACTGATTAGAAAATGAATTGTCCTCACTTCTTAAGATCAATTAGGCTCTGGTTAGGTGGCTTTTTTTATTTCAAAGTAAGGTGATTAAACAACTGATAGAAATGTGTCCTGCGGCCAAAGCTGGGAAGAGATGGGATAATGTGTCTGTTTTAAAATATATACCAGTGGAGGTTTTTTCCTCTTCTAAATTATGATGAGCTCTAAAATGAATAAAAATAAATAAAATGCCTTGTAATATCTGGCCAACCAAATTTGTTTGAGAATATAAACATGAGAGGAGTAAAAACTGCTTTTCAGACAAGTAGAGGAAATACTATAATGGAAACTGTTTCCAAAATCAAATGCAACCTAATATATATTGGTGTCGGTTTATATCCTATTCAGGTTCTTTCTTTCTTTCTGCTGCAAATTGTAAGCTGATACCCTGATTTTTCTTCTCTTTTTTTTTTTGACAGTCTGGGGTGGGGGGGGATTGAACTACAGCGCTGCAACTTCAACTTAGGTTGGAGTGGAGAATGCTTGTTTCATTTAACTGTGCTGATAGTTTAAATTCTTTTTTTCTGTATCTTGTCATTTTCCTTTTTTTTTTATTTTCGTGGTCAATCTTCTTCCTCACCGAGTCCATTATAGAAGCGCAATAGTAATTCCCAGTCAATATCACTTCATGGTAGACAATTGAGGTCTCCATCTGGCACTTGTTTTAGAACTAGTGGTTAGAAGATGCAAGCATTCATTTTATACAAAACATGATTATTATTATTATTATTATTATTTGTTCTTTATTTTGCTGTTGGGGAAGAGGGTTTGGTGGGGGTGATAAATCTTGTTCGATGGGTTTCAAAAAGGGAGCAACTTTAAAACAAGCTTTGTTCATTGAGACAACCAACTTGAACATGCACCCTCTTTCCAGGAGAGATCATCCATTGAAACATGATTAAGAAAATTTAGCTGCAGGTTTTTTGCTTCAAAAGGAAAGCAGATAAGCCTGTTACCATTCACAAGAATTTCGAGTGAAGGCGATATTTTCTGATTTTTTTTTATCCTCCAGGCAAGTCGAATTTTGAAAAAGAAAATCGAAGAAAATGTTTGAAAGTAATGTATACTTCTTTTCTTTTAAACACCAAGATTATAGCATCGATGGATCAAAGCTTCAAACATGCTGCTTCAATGCAGCTTCTGCCTTTGCAGTATCTCCTAACGAAGAGAAGAAAGCTTGGCCTATCCTGGTGTGGGTTAGCTCGGTTCATGGAAACCTCTGATTGCGTTTGAACTCGTCCCCGGCTCAGTACACTATCACCTTTTGGAGCCATTTGGGTTGATTAAAAGTCTGCCGAACCATACTCTCCGATGCGTTCAGATCACTAGCGCAGTTGATTTATTGGTTATAGAAGGTTCTCTTTCTCTTTTTAATGCAGCAAATTCTGTCAAAACAGTACCCTAAAGTCTTTTCAAGCTTTTTTTTTAAAAAAAAAAAGTGTTTTTAAAAACAATGTTTTTTTCTCTGTGCTATCAATTAAATATTTTTGTCTGTGGGTCTGTTTAGCCGATTGCTTGCACCATGGTGCACATTCGACGCACCTAGCTAGTGAGTTCATAGAAATGTGATTGTGACCACAGACAAGAAATGGCTAGAAATTCGTTCACCATGAACGTGCAGCCTCCCACCAAATTCTCAGTTGGAATTGAATCTCGTCAATATCTTCAAAAATCAGCATTTGTTCTCTTGAATTGATTGGAAGCCTATATATATATATACACACACGGGACCTCGTCAATATCTACAAAAATCAGCATCTTTCAGAAAAAAGGAAAACGCTATCAATATAGCCATTGCTTCCATTTTGTTCTCTTGAATTGATTGGAAGCATATATATATATATATATTCAAGGATCATCCACCTACAAACCAGGCTGGCTATCATAAATCTAGTACTTTTTCTTTTTCTTTTTTTCTTTTTTTATTATCGAACCATTGCTTGGACAGGCCTAGCCTTTATACAATATTTCTATAAATTTCACATGTACTTCAAATGGGAGGGTGATGGTCGATAATAATTATTAAATTTATAGCCGAAGCATGCTCTATCCTCTCTTTTATCTTCATCTTTTCAATTTATCTTCTGTATTAATGAACACCCGACTCGATCCACACCTCTTTATCTTTTTGTTGTTGCTACTAGATGATGATGATGATGAAAAACTTGTAAATTCCTTCGTCTTGATATATCAACAAGAGCATTATAAATTTCAATATATCTACAAGGACAATCTTTCCTTCATTTCTTACTATATGAAAAACTAGTTATTTGATTTTTGATGTCAAGATAAAAATTTGTTATTGGAGAGCAATCACTTATAGGTATAAGGGCTAGTTTTGATGATGTTTCAAAATCTAATATATGTAATTAAAAAATTATTTAATGGGTATATTGGTGCCTTAAGTTCAATAAGCAAAATGTTTGTTTTTAAGATTTAAGTTGATGCGTGCTCTAAAATCTATGTGTTTTTAGACTCTTTGAACTTCATATTTTTTAGAGGAAAAAAAAGGTTGAAAAGTCTTATATTTTCGATGATATTAATGAAAAATAAATATATCTTACATACCTTTAATAAAATAATGAATATTATTGGTCTCATAAAAGATCTCGTATACATATAACTATAAAGGAATTATTATCTTAAGATAAAAAATATTTTAAATGAAGAAACATGACAATTTATCATATCTTTAATGTTTATATTGTAAAAAATTGTCAAATATGATACATAAAACTTTAGAATTTAGCAACTTAGATTTATAGTGTTCGCCAAGCTCACATCTCTCTGGGCTCGAAGATCAAAGCTCTTGGGTTTGGCATGCCTATCAAGCTAACATCTCATCAACCTAAGATAACTGTCGATTACCGAGTGGGGTCTGGTCCAGCGGTAAGTTGGGGGGCGCCCTCCTTCTTGGGACCGAGTTCGACTCCCAGTGGGAGCTGGAGGGTATCTCCCCTCTCTAGCACCTTGGTCGATCCCTGTTTGGTATTCTTGTCATCCCCGCGGTGTCTTACATGCTCGTTTGGGCTTGTAGGATGTTCAAGTTAGCCCGGGAAATAGTCGAGGTGCACGCAAGCTGGCTTGGACACCCCGGTCATCAAAAAAAAAAAAGATAACTGTCGATTCTAAATTAAGCCCATATCTTCTTGAAATTATTAACCTAATTTCTAAAGTTGTCCGGCAAGAGTCAAATAAAACGAAAGAATCCACATAAATAAATAAAATAAATAAAAGATAAAAATAAATACCAGCAGTAAAAATAAGGCCACAATTCAAATCGACGAAAGCTCTTAGACAACATGATACAGGCTTCTAAGATAGGGCTTCTCTTTAACCAATTCACAGCATGATTTGTTTAAAGATTTTTTAGTAAATAGTATAACGCCTCCATGATAATTTTTAATTTTAATAAGATTGAATTGATGTTATAAAAAAATTAAATTATCACAAATACAAAATAATAAGATAAATATAAAAAAATATGGTTTTATTTTTTTATATAAAAAAAACAGCTGTAGTTTTAATGGAGCTCTTATTTTTTCAGTGATTTTTTTTTATTTTGAAATCGTACAAATGAAAAAAAAACTATTTTTTTTGTTATTGAGAACACCGTCACATCTGATTAGAAAAAGGACCAGTCGTTCTCGGTAATAAAATGACACCGTTAAAACGGGTTATCAGCAAATTAAATGTTAGCCGGTCACTCAAACCTGTCACGTGAAGAGGAAAGTCAGGAAACGGTTCGTATAGTCAGAACTCAGAAGTCAAGGGCTGTCATAAAAGCAACCGACGTCTACATGTTTTTATCAATCCCACAAATGTACTGTATTTTGTATTTTGTTTTGATGTTGTTTTTTAAAATATTTTAATTTAAAATTATATTAACATAATAATTTTTATTTTTTAAAAATATTTTTAATATTATTACATTAAAATAATTTAAAATAAAATATAAAAAATCAGATTAACAGCATAAAATAAAACACAATTATAGATCTTGTTTATATACAATATTGTTTCCACAACTACCCTATTTACTTTCGGCTCTTCATTAATACAAGAACAAGGGTGAAGGAAGCAAAATTAGGTGATCAGCATTTCTTTTTTCTTTTTCCTTTTTCGAGGCTTAATTAGTCACGGTAATAATTAATTAAACTATTGTCGGCGTGTATCAGGATTAGATTTGTTCTACTCGTTGTATATATCTTGATAAACACATCGCTACACCTGATTGAGGGCAGGGTTTATATTTTACAAAAATAGTTGATTTTCCGGTTTTCAAAATTTGATTTATTTTCTCATCGTGATGATTGATAGCTGCATTTTTTTAATGGTTAATTTAGTGTTTTTTTAAATACAATAATATTACAAATAAATATTTTAAAAGTAAAAACATATCAGAAAATAAAGATCCTAACATGGTGTACAAAGAATTTATAGTTTATTTAAAGCTCAAAAGCTTTTCAATGAAGAGTAGATGCTAAAATATAATATTTCTGTCATAGTATTAAAGAATTTGTCCTAGTAAGAATAAAATATTTTTAATTTATTATAATATTGAAAATAAATTTAATAAATCATTATATTTATATATAAAAACTTTAAAAATAATAAAATTGACATATGAATTACCAAAATCTATGTCCATAGTTGTCTGAATTTAGAGCAACTCTAACTCTAATGGGAGAGCTAAAGAGAAAAAAATCAAAGAGAAAAAGACAAAAAAATCTAGTTTTTATTCTTCATATTTATAGCTACAAGGGAAGAGCTATATTGAAGAGCTAATATAATTAATATTTTCTAAATTAAAAGAGTTGTTCCTACATGTTTGATCAAAAATAACCAAAAATTATTTAATATATTTCTATGCAAAAAAAACTGATTTTAATTGTATTTATTTATTATTAATAAATAATTTATACCAATATTATATATATTAAAATAGATTTGGACTTCTCTAAATAGCTTTTTACATTGAAATATAAATATGAAAAAATATTATATTTATACTATTTAACAAATCATACTATTAATTTAACTTTTCTAAATACCTTTATATCTGGAATTGGAGATGCTATCATCTTTTGGTAGTGCTGAATTATAAATCTAGATAATAACGCATGAAAAATTGATCTGACAATATCTTTTCAGGTTAAAATGAAAGAAAAAAACTCACTGGTCATGATTGTGCGTTTTTGTTTTCAAGTAGGGGCAGTGGTTTTTGCGTCGTAGAAATCTTCAGCGACTTCTGCTGGCAATTAATGGCCGAATTCTACCATTTATATATCATCATGTTTTTAACCAATGAGGTCTAGAGAGAGAGAGAGTGAGAATGGAAGACTTTATGTGACAAGAAATTCAACAACATATTCGGGCACTATTTATTGCTTCTTTGCTAATTTATCTAACCACTACTTGCTCACTATAAAATTTCACTTTCCTTCTTTCATTACTCCCGCATCTCCCCATCTTCTTCCCCTTCTTCATTCGCCATAAACTCTATATATTCCTTCATGCCCTACCTTCCATTCTAGATTACTTCTTGATTACAAAACTGATTCGAGAACCAGGCAAAGACTTTTTTTGTTTTTCCAAATCCGATCTGGGTTTTGTTTCTTCTTGTCCATTTTCAAGTCTTAATTAGCTTCAAATTCACAAGTTCAAGCTTGAAAGTTACACTCCACCAAACTTCACATTTTCGCAACTTGTTTTGTTAATTTTTTGTTACGTGCTAGTTTGATTTTGGTCTTATTATATATATATTCAAGTTGTTCGAGTCCTGGGGCATGGATATATCGACGGCTTTGATGATTCTAACAGCAGTGGTGAGTTACTTGATTTGGTGGAGCTTCATCGCGCGGTCAATGAAGGGACCGCGTGTATGGCCTATATTCGGCGGTCTTCCTGATCTCATTCTGCACTCTAATAGCATGCATGACTGGATCGCCGACAACCTCCGCAAGTGTGGCGGCACTTACCAGACATGCGTCATGGCAATCCCCTTTCTAGCCAGGAAGCAAAGTCTCGTGACTGTCACGTGCGACCCCAAGAACCTGGAGCACATCTTGAAAGGCAGGTTTGATAATTACCCAAAAGGACCCAATTGGCAATCTGTGTTCCATGATTTGCTTGGTGATGGCATCTTCAACTCGGATGGTGAGACGTGGTTGTTCCAGCGTAAGACGGCCGCGCTTGAATTTACTACCAGGACACTACGTCAAGCCATGGCTAGGTGGGTGAGCCGAGCCATCAAGCAACGCTTTTGCCCTATACTTGAGGCGGCTCAACAACAGTCCAAGCCGGTTGACCTTCAAGACATGCTACTTCGGCTTACTTTTGATAACATTTGTGGACTGACTTTTGGCAAGGATCCACAAACACTGTCACTGGAATTTCCTGAGAATGGCTTTGCAGTGTCGTTCGACAGAGCCACGGAAGCTACACTGCAGCGCTTCATTTTGCCAAAAATACTGTGGAGGTTGAAGAAATTTCTTCGGCTTGGTATGGAATTCAGCTTGCGCCAAAGCCTTGAACACATAGATGCATACTTGTCTGACATCATCAATAACCGAAAGCTCGAATTGGTTAGTCAGCAGAGTGGTGGCAACGGGAACCCCCATGACGACTTGCTGTCTAGGTTTATGAAGAAGAAGGAATCCTACTCGGACAATTTTCTTCAGCACGTGGCATTAAATTTTATCCTGGCTGGACGTGACACGTCATCGACGGCGCTGAGCTGGTTCTTCTGGCTTGTGATTCAGAATCCAGAAGTGGAAGAGAAAATCCTCATCGAAATTTGCACCGTTCTGATGGAGACACGTGGCAACGATACGCGTAAGTGGCTGGAGGAGCCATTGGTGTTTGAAGAAGTTGACCGATTGACATACCTCAAGGCAGCGTTATCTGAGACCTTAAGGCTTTACCCTTCTGTGCCACAAGACTCGAAGCATGTAGTTGCCGATGATGTTTTGCCCTCTGGAGCTTTTGTTCCGGCAGGATCATCCATAACATACTCCATATACGCAGTTGGTCGGATGGAATTTATTTGGGGGGATGATTGCCTACAATTCAAACCGGAAAGATGGTTATCCCTGGATGGCAAGAAAATTGAGGTGCACGATTCTTATAGGTTTCTCGCGTTTAATGCAGGTCCAAGGATTTGTCTGGGCAAGGATTTGGCTTACTTGCAAATGAAGTCAATCGCGGCAGCTTTGCTGTTGCACCACCGGCTCTCAGTGGTGCCCGGCCACCGTGTTGAGCAAAAAATGTCACTGACATTGTTCATGAAGTATGGTCTGCTGGTTAACGTACACCCACGGGACCTGAAGCCTGTAGTGGAAAGGGTGTGCAAAACTGCTCTTCACAAACAGTAATGATCATGATCATTGTGGGGCTGCATGGGCCACTCCTGCTTCTTAAAGGAAATACCTATCACCAATGATATACTACGGCCAGCAGGTTTTTGCCGTGTAGAAGATAAGATACCTTTTATGATTGCCCAGACACGAAAGCCTCTGTCCTGGAAAATCACTGTTGTTATATCCGTCAGTTTCCTAGTTTCTTACATACATGCGCTACTACTTGCATGGGGGGGAGTGATCCTGAAGTTATGTTTTTTTTTTTATTATTATTATTTGAGTGACTGTATACGTAATATTAGCTGCCAATTAACTAGGCAAATACATATATATATATGCATAAATAAAATGAAGTTGTGGTTTAATCAATTTTATATATCTTGGCCTGTATAAAAGTATCTGAGTAATTAGAGAGAGAGAGAGCAAACTAATGATCCCAAAGTAACCTGCTCAACTTTTAATGAATCTAGATAGTTCTTTTTGAATAAAATCACAATTTGCTCAACTTTTACAAATATCTGTAAGAAAATATGGTTTTCTTGAGAGATTGAGACGCCAGGCAAGCTCAGTTTAATCACTCGGCGGCTTGGTGCCTGTAATTGTTAGTTTTGCGTGGATTGGAGGGTTTAAGGCAGGCAAACACTGCCCACGACATTTTCAGCCACTCCTTTCGTGCAAGCAATCGATATCCGTGATAAAATATATATATGGTAATATTTTCCATTACAAGTATACTGAAGAATTTGAGAGTGAAAAAACTTGTTCACGATTCTTATTAATTTACAGTGATGCTGTAAGTATTTATACATTAATTACACTTTGAATTCTAGTATAACTACAACAGGAAAAAACGCTAATAGTTTCCTAGTTTGAGCAGGTCACCATCTTTTCCTAAATAGCAGGAGTACCGAGCACATCTTCAATTGATCTGCAATACACCCCCTCAAGCTGGATCCAGCAGATTGATGGAGCCAAGCTTGTTGACAATTTGATGGAACTGGGTAGTGGGTAGAATTTTTGTAAACACATCTGCTAGTTGATCTGTTGTATGCACATAATGAGTAGCAATAAGTTTTGTTTGAACTTGTTGCCGTATGTAGTGACAATCCACTTCAATGTGTTTTGTTCGTTCATGAAACACGGGATTGGACGCAATGTGCATAGCTGCTTGATTATCACAATAAAGAGTCATAGGAGTGTGGCATGCACATCCTAGATCGATGGAGCTGACGCTTTAACCATATAAGTTCCACAGTGCCTAAGGCCATGGCACGATATTCGACCTCGCGCTAGAACGGGCCACCACATCGCTTTTTTTTACTACGCCAAGAAATAAGATTACCACACAGCGAACATACAATAACCTTTAGTTGACCGTCGATCAAGTCGCTACACGCCCTAATCGAATCAGAATATCCCATAATATTTGTATGCCCGTTATTTTTCATGATGATGCCACGACCAATGGAACCTTTTAAATATCGAAGAATGCGCTTTACCATACCTAGGTGTTGCACAGTGGGTGCATGCATGTGTTGGCTTGCAAGGCTAACGGCATATGCAATATCAGGTCTCGTGATTGTTAGATAAATCAGCTTCCCAACAATTTTCTGATAATAGCTAGGAGATTCAAGAGGTTCTCCAACAGGTTCCAATTTCAGTTTGCTGTCAAGTGGCGTAGCGGCAGGTTTAGAATGTAGGAGATTAGATTCCTGCAGGAGGTCGATAATATACCTTCTTTGATTTAGATATAGTCCTTTGCTAGAGGTTGCCATTTCAATTCCAAGAAAATACTTCAACTGTCCGAGATCCTTGATTGGAAATTTTCGCTGAAGGCTCTCCTTTAGCTGTTTGATCGACCCACTGTTATGACCGGTGATGATGAGATCATCGACATATATAAGCACCATGAGACTGTCATCTGGCTTTAATTTTACATACAAGGAGGAATCGGCAGAACTCTTTTGAAAACCAAGAGCTTCAAGAGCAGCGCTTAATTTTGCATGCCACGCGCGAGGACTTTGTTTCAACCCATAAATTGATTTGTGAAGTTTGCACACCAAGCTGGAATTTCCACTTTGAGGGTGTCCAGGTGGAAGTTTCATAAATACTTCCTCTTCAAGATCTCCGTGTAGGAATGCATTTTTAACATCCATCTGCGACAGCTTCCAGCCTTTGTTGATGGCTACCGATAATAGGACTCTAACGGTGGTCATTTTTGCAACAGGAGCAAATGTCTCTTTGTAGTCAATGCCGAATTTCTGAGTAAATCCTTGCGCAACCAGACGAGCTTTGTGGCGATCAATAGACCCGTCAGACTTGAATTTGGTTTTGTATATCCACCGACTCCCTACTGCATGTTTCCCAAGTGGAAGGGGAGTGGCGCTCCAAGTTTTGTTTTCTTCAAGGGCTGCTAGTTCTTCTGCCATAGCCTTTTGCCAAACACTTTGACTTTGAGCATCTTTAAAATTTATGGGGTCTTGAGTACTGGATATTGCTGTCAAGAAACCTGTGTGCACTGGTGACAAATTTTGATAAGATATGGACTTATTCATGGGGTACCTGACGTTGTAGCCAACATAATCTTTTAATTTGGCTGGCGGCACCCGTGCTCGAGATGGATTTCGGCGAAGAGGCTCAAAATTTTGAGTTGAATTTTGAGCTGAAGGAGCATGGCTGTCATCGGTAATACTTTCCATGCCATTGTCATCGGTGGCATTAGGAATAATTTCCATAGTAGCGTTAGCTTCTTCTGGTGAAGTGTTCTCAACGGGATGATCAGCATTAAGCAGCGGAAAAAAATCATGGAATACATTTTCCTGACTAGTTTCTTCAAAATAGGAACTGGTTTCAATAAACCGAACATCGCGAGAAGTGTAGAGTTTCTTGGATTTTGGCTCATAGCACTTGTACCCCTTCTGAGTTTGTGAATATCCCAAGAAGACGCATTTGACAGCTCTTGGATCCAATTTGTCGCGTTGATTTGCTGGTAAGTGCACATAACAAATACACCCAAATACTTTAAGGTATGAGACATCTTGTATTTTTTCCTGCAAAACTTCAAGAGGAGATTTGAATTCCAGCACTCGGCTGGGTAAATGATTTACAAGATGAGTTGCAGTAAGAACACCAAACGACCAGAAACATTTAGGAACATGCATTTGCAACATGATTGCTCTTGTTTTCTCCAACAAATCGCGATTTTTTCTTTCCGCAATTCCATTTTGTTGTGGTGTGTGCACACAACTGGTTTGGTGTATGATGCCATTAGAACTTAGGTAATGCGTCATGTTATGGGACATGTATTCGGTGCCATTATCTGATCGAAGAGTTTTGATTTGTGCCGAGAATTGGGTAGTGATCAGTTTATGAAAGTGTTTGAAATAATCAATCACTTCACATTTAGATTTTAACAAGTAAACCCAAGTGACTCTAGAAAAATCATCAATAAAAGTTACGAAATATTTAAAACCATCAATTGAGGTGGAGAAGGGTCCCCAAACGTCCGAATGGACAATTTCAAATTTCTGAGTTGTTTGAGACACTGATTTATTGAATGGTAGTCTTGATGATTTTGAAAAATGACAAATTTCGCAGTCAATGTTTCCTTGTTGGAATACAGGAGAAATTTGATTAAAAACCGAAATTGATGGGTGAGCTAGACGACGGTGCCACAAAATTTGTTGTGTAATAGGTGCAGTTCTTGCATGGAGACTTTTACACACTTGAGGATCGGAAGAGAAGAAATAAAGTCCATGCAAAAGAAATCCTTCACCAATCCTCTTCTTGGTTATGAGGTCCTGAAATACAACCTTGTAAGGAGACAATATAACTTCACAATTGAGAGTTGATGTTATTTGTTTGACAGAAAGTAGCTGGAAGGGAAAAGAAGGAATGTATAGCACGTTTGACTCAATAATTTGAGATACTAATTTCATTTTTCCCTTACCCTCAACTGGAACTCCCTTCCCGTTTGCAACAGAGACGAAGACAGGGGACGAAAAAGTTGAAAAATTTGAGAAATTTTCCAATTTGTTTGACATGTGATCAGTGGCACCAGAATCAATTACCCATAAATTATGCAAATTACCTAGTTCTAATGCAGTCATAAATGCAAGTAAAATACCTTGACTGTTTTCGGCATTTGCACCAGCTAAGAAGTCTGCAAATTTGCTGATGAACTCCCCAGATTGCGTCTGCTCTGCACTTGTTCCTTGGCCTTGCTTTGTTTGCAAGTAATTTGCAAATTCGTTCAATAAGGTGACAGGGCTGGCAGTGAAGGAGTCACTGGAATGAGTAGCCAAGTTTGCTCTATGAGTAGTGTTTAATTTTCCTTTATGCTCCTTCATAAATTTCGGCTTCAGTTCTGGGTGTAGGTTCCAGCATCTGTCAACTGTGTGCCCAGAATTTTTGCAATGTTGACACTTGAATTCGTGCCTTTTTCCTTTGTAACCTTTATTCTCAGAGAAGGGACGAGAAATATATGCATGTGCATCAGAATTAAAAGAGTTTGTGGTGCGAGACATGACCTTTCGACGAACTTCTTCTCTTTGAATCGTGGCGCACACAGTTTGGAAGGATGGCAGTTCTGGGTTCATTAGAATATGACTTCTAAGATCTTCATATTCTGGGTTGAGGCTTGCCAGCAATTGAAAAATTCTGTCTTCTTCAATTCGTTTTCTCAAGGTGACAGCATCTATGGTGTGTGGTCGATAAAGCTCTAATTCACTCCATAGACGTTTCAGATTTCCCAACATGTTTACAAACGATTTCCCATCTTGAGAAATTTTGGAGATTTCTTGATGAATTTGGAAGATGCGTGCAGCATTGTTTTGATTTCCATACATATCACCAATTGCTTTCCACAGTTCAAAGGAGGAATCGGAGTAGCTGAAAATTTCAGCAAGATTGCGCTCCATTGAGTTTAAAATCCATGACATGACCAGTTGGTCTTTTGATAGCCACGCTTCATACTCCTGGGAATCTGCTTCTGGAGGCTTGGTTGTTCCAGTAATAAATCCCAGTTTTGATCTTCCTCCTAGAGCAATTTTAATGGCTCTTGACCAGGGAAGATAGTTGAATTCGTTCAACAACATTGAAGACAACTTTTGGCCAGTGTTAAAATCCATATCTGAGCTGCTGGACACGGAGATAGTCTTCTCCTTGGTCCCCTCAGAGGTGTCATGAGTTGCAGATATCAACTCAGCCATGACAGTGAAAGAAGACGTAAAAAAGAAACACAGGGAGCAGAATCGATTATTGCTCTGATACCATGAAGAATTTGAGAGTGAAAAAACTTGTTCACGATTCTTATTAATTTACAGTGATGCTGTAAGTATTTATACATTAATTACACTTTGAATTCTAGTATAACTACAACAGGAAAAAACGTTAATAGTTTCCTAGTTTGAGCAGGTCACCATCTTTTCCTAAATAGCAGGAGTACCGAGCACATCTTCAATTGATCTGCAATATATACTCATGGGATCGAGGTAATGTGCAATGTGAAAAATCATTATCTTCCTGGAAAGGCAATTTCGTTTGACATTTCTTGCTCTCGGTGTTCCTCTTTTTCAGTGTCTCGAGGCAACTCATTTCTTAAAGAACTACGCCATGCACCGGTTAGCCTTGAGAATCGATTCGAAAATAATAATCAAAATATTATTTTAATACATTTTTAAACAAATAATATTTTAAAAAATAATATCAAGACGCCTTTTAATTTTGAAAGCATTATAAAAATGTGCTGTAGTACTGGGTGATTTTAGTAGTTTCCTTGAGAAAATGATTGAACGAGTATTAAATTGGCCTTTTCCACCTTCCCTTTTCAAGAAATTTTACTTTGTATTGATTTTTTTTTCATGATCATCACGCTATTTTTATTTTACATATAATACAATTATAACTTTTTTTATTTATTTAAATTCTTATATATTATTCTTGCGCTGGCTACAAGAATCTGTTTTTTCTTAACGACTCTAATATGAATTCGTTTAGTTGGCAACCTGACGTTTTAAACTAATTATATATTATACAGAGGGGTCCTTATTGGCTAAGCCACTGCTTTTTATTGTCACGGTTCGATATTGTCACGTTTATAGAGTGTACTTTAAAGTTATTTTTAAAAATATTTTTTATTTAGAAATAAATTAATATTTTTAAAAATTATTTTTAATATCAATACATGAAAAATAATATAAAAACATTATTTTTTTAATTTAAAAATAAAAAAATAAAAATATATTTTTTATTTTAAAAAAAAAGTACTTTTAAAAGACAACTACTTTTTCTTTCTTCTAATCATATAATCAAGTCAAGAAGATATTTTTGAAGCCAAAAAAAATATACTTCCTTTTAAGAATTAAACTAAATTGTTTCATTGTTTCATTGTTTCGCTAAATTCATTTTATATCGCACTAATCTAATCTAATCCAGACACAGACACACACAATCTAATTAAGAATTTATGTATTTTATATCAATAAGATTTAAATAAATACTTACATCGTTGTAAATAAAAATAATTTTTCAAAAATACTTTTATATAAACATATTATTTGTGCTAAGTGTATAATTAAAGCCTGGCATTGTGATTTTAAGGCCAAGAGCTTTGTGACACTAGCTACTTTTTAGTGGTACAAGTCTCATTCTTGAGTAAATTGTTAACTTTATAGAAATATCATTGAAAAGTTGCAATATTTAGCTTTTACTAAACATGATCTTGCCTTTTCAACCCAAAAAGCGAGTAAATTCATGCATAATTCCCTTATTTTTTGACGATGCAAGCAACAATTCTTGGTCGAAGTTGAATACATAAGAAAAAAAACAACTTAATGTTCAATTTATCTCAAGCATAGAGATCTGTTAAATAATATTTATGTAGTCTTATTTATTAAGGGTAAAATGAGATTTGTTAAATAATATTTATGTAGTTTTATTTATTAAGGGTAAAATAATATTTTATATTAACCTATACATAGTTTATTTGTAATTAGGTTAAGCTAAACACTCATAATTGTAGCTTTATTTTTGTGTTTTGTTCTTGATTAATTCAACAAGATCAGCTTAATGATTCATTGGCTAAGCTAATGTCACTTTGCAAATTTCAAATCATCTTGGCCAATTATATTTTAAAAACATTTCAGCAAATTATACGAGACATGTAAATTAAATACAATCACATAACAAGATTCGAGAACTTGAATAATTCTACCCACTCCAATAATTTTTATCCTTTGTTTCATCTACTCCTGCCACCTTGAGTTTTTTTTACACAGCATAAAAGGATGATTTTGAGTTTTTTTTTCATTAATCAATGTAATGAATTGGATTTGTTTTTAACATGATAGATAATTAATGTTTCGTTTGAAAAAAATCATCTAACATTTACTCCATGGACAAACATTTCAATAAATGCAGTTGAAATTTGAAAAGCGGCCCCATGAATCTTGAGGTTTTCTTCCCCATTGTAGACTTTTTTCTACAAGACAAAATTATTGCTGGACCGTTTTATTTAATATATATTATTTATTTAATATATATATATATATATATATATTAAAAGATAAACCGCGTGCCTCTTTTACTGTATACACAGACTCAGATTATTATTCATTGCTACATTGTAATTATTATTTTACCCTCTAAAGGCCAAAAAATTTTTAACCTCAAGGACCGGGAGCATTTTAGGGTTTGCAGGGATATGGATAACATTTCTGGATTTGTTGCACAATAAAATGACACAATTAGCCCCCTCTAAATGACAAAAAAACATCGCCAAAACCCGGGGGTATTTCCGAATTTTCACCCTCGGTTTTTTCATAGATATGGCGTCGTACGGATGCGCCTGTAGTGTTCCACCAGAATGTGCCTTTAAGTTGGCGCGTGCGGTGTACCCAATCATCGGAAAATGTTCTTCCGCCGTCTCATATGGTTCGGGGACATGTAATCTTCCTCAACACGTGGCGTATGTCTTTAAAATTGGACTGTATGATCTCCGGTGGACGGTTTTTCTTCCCCCTCTCGTTCTCTCTCTCCTGTCAGCCAATGAAGTATGCAACAACCCTTGATATTTGTATGTATTTCATTTCGGTCCCTTAAGTTTGGATTTCATTTGTGTTACTGATTTTTCAATTGAACTTTCAATTATTTTGCAATTATGCCCTTTGATTGAAATTGATTAAATATGACAAGTTTCATTTCTGGTCCTTCATCTTTTGATTTCGGTTTGTTTTTGTTTCCTTTAATAGTTTTGGTATGCAAGTTTCAATTTTTTCTAATTTTGTCCCCTAATTAAAATTGGTCATTTATGCTACTTTTCATTTCAGGTCCTTATTATTTTGATTTGTTTATCAATTGCACTTTATTGATTTTTTAAAATTCCTTTATTGTTTTTTGGTCCCAAAAATTTTGATTTGTCTCATTTTTATCTTTCAATTGAAATTAATTATATTTTTTATTTTGGCACTTATTCTTTTATTTTATTTTATTTTTGTCACTGATTCCTTTTGTTTTTTTGTCCTTCTTGGACAATGTTTATTTTTTATTCATATTTATGCATTTGTGCTTTTATATTTTTTTTTGTCATTTTATTTTTTTTGTTGTGGTTTTATTTTTATTACGTTTCTATTCTGAAATTTTAATTTATATTGGTTACAATGCATTTTATTTTACAAAAAATTCTCTTATTAGTTTTTCGCTACTCAAGGTTTTGATTTGTTGGGGTTTCGATCCCGTGATGAGGCGTGGGTGCCATGACTATATATATATATATATATAGTAACTTAGCAAACAAGGTCTTATTGAGCAACTTGTTTGTGAATGTTTTTATTTAAAAATAAATATATATAGTAACTTAGCAAACAAGGTCTTATTGATCAACTTGTTTGTGAATGTTTTTATTTAAAATAAACTCCGGTGGATCTATGGTTGATGATTATTACACGACAACACACGAAGCACTTGAAATTCCTAAAACCTTTTTCTTCCCAATTCCCTGTGATATTATCATTACAGCATCTCACTTGTCCGTTTTTACCGGGAAAGATACCATGGCTGCTAACGTTCATCAAGAAATTATAAAGAAATGGGTACCCTAACGATCCATTTTCAAACAAATTCTCAGAAATTAAATTAAAATCAGCCCGTAATTAATATGTTTTTCTCGCCAATTATTGATATAACAGCTGTTACCTTTATCTCCAGTGGAAAAGGGGGTTTTGTTTTGTTAACCAAACAAAGAACAGCTTCTAATCTAACTTTATATTTCCTATTTCAACATCAAAATTCAAGTTTGTAATGGAAATATAATTATCTAATTTTTGTTCCAACATGTCACATATTGGATCTAACCTTCACATGAGAAAATTATTAAAAAAAATACAATCATGTAGTAAAGTTAAAAAAAAGAAGAAAAATACTTCACCAAAAAACAAAATCACACAAAAATAAATAAAGTTAAAAAAGAAGAAGAATCTTCTAAAAGAAAACCCGAACGCGTAAAGCACGACAGAGGAATAAATGGAGCAAGCCGTTAAAAATAGCGAATAAAGAAATAATAATAAAAATAATAAAAACTTACAATCACAGGCATCAGATACCACAGAAACTCCGTGCATCCCTCACTCCATAATTGACCTAATTAACCAATATTGCATCATGATAGTCAATACAAGTCATTGACGGTCGTGATTTTAAGCGCCAAGTTACTAATCATACATCACTAGTTTACTGTGGTCTTTCCTTTTCACCATAATTTCTTTCTTTCTCTCTCACTAAGAACACGCACTCTCTCTTTTTAATAAGCTTTTATTGGTGTTTCGATTTTCTCTCTACATTTCTTTGATTCTGTGACCTTTTAACCTCCCTTCCCTTCTCTGCTTTCTTCTTGTCCCAAGCAAACTGGCGCTTCTGTTTTGAGCTCCATAGATACATCCTCACCTACACTGTAAGTGAAAGACTAAAACTTTTGACATGCTACTTTGAGCTTCAATCTCTTACTTTTTTTTCTTAGATTAAAGAGTTTCAATCTCTTAGGTGAACTTTGATGTTTCAAGTGTTTGGATGTTTCTTACAAGTGAATTTGGAGATGGATTTTTAATTTTAAGCATGGCTATTTTGTTTATTTTGCTTTTGAGATATTTTGTCATTAATTTCAGTTTTGTTAGTTTGTGATGTTAAAAAGGTTAGGGCATTTAGATCTGGTGTTGATAGATTATGTTTTGGGTTGCTAAGGTTGAGGATATTTTGTTGGTTTGTTTTGAAAATTGGGGTATTGAAGAATGGATCTAATTCAATAACAATTGTTGACTGCATGCCAAGGTCGTTATTGCAGTGTAAGGATGGAGTCGACAGTTACTTGGATTTTTGTTTTGGGTTTTTGAATTTTTCCTGGAGTGGACTATACTAGTATTTGAATTGAATTTTTTTTGCCAGTGCGGAATAGACATCAGTTAGTGGAGGGTCAAACTGATTGTCTCCACTTGTAAAAGAACGCACAAATGGAATTGCAAATAATGCATATGATATAACCATTGTGTCCAGGAGAATTTATTGTTGACCTTCGAATCAACTCATAAAGGATTGCTGTCAACCTAATATTTAAATCATCAAAATCGTTGTGACTGTTAATGTATATGAGTGCATGAAAAAGTCACCATGTCGCATTTTTTATCATGAAGTTTGATGCCACAAACAAATGAGAAATTTTCACCATGCTGTTTAGGTATAGTGATAACGGAATCCTGTGCCTTCCATTTTTCTTTTTAATTGTGATTTTTGTTCTGATGTTATGCATGAGCATGTACTTTTCTTAGCAGCTTATCATGAAACACTAATACAAGTTTATATTCACACTGATCAGGTTGACATTCCCGAATTGTGCCATTTTCTACACTCCTATTATGGAGATTTGTTTTTGCAGAAAATGCAATTGTTTTAAATCTATTTGTTGCATTCATGGAAACTAAGTTGTTGTAAACGTGGGAGTGTGTTGCTGTTCAAGGGGTTGATCTTACGCTGGGATTTCCAGTCATTTTCATTAATTGCTAAAAGTAAACATGAGGTCATGGTGGGGGAAGTCTTCATCCAAAGAGGAAAAGAAGAAACCAAACAAGGAAAGTTTCATTGATACAATAAATAGGAAA
Organism: Salix viminalis; assembly: GCA_029228465.1. NCBI lineage: Eukaryota > Viridiplantae > Streptophyta > Magnoliopsida > Malpighiales > Salicaceae > Salix > Salix viminalis. The sequence continues at coordinate 5,606,982 of CM055428.1, forward strand.
TTGAAGATTACATCAGAGGAAAAGAGCAACAATAGATCAGGAGTATCCCGGAGGCATTGTAAGGATACTCTTTCAGAAAGGGTTTCTTTGTCCCGCGTTCCATCTAGATCACCATCACCCTCCACACATGTATCGCGTTGTCAAAGTTTTGCTGAAAGGCCTCAGGCTCAACCACTTCCACTTCCAGGGGTGCCTCAAACTAAAATTGGGCGCAGTGATTCTGGAATTGGTGCTTCAGTGAAACCAGGATTGAATGGAGGTGGCAAACAATTGCATCTTTTGCCTCTTCCGAGACCAGGACATGTCCTTAATAGACTGGACCAAGCAGATACAGTAGGGGATATAGCCACTGCCTCTGTGTCCAGTGATAGCTCCATAGATAGTGATGATCTGTCTGACTCACGTGTCCCTAGTCCTCTCACATCTGACTATGAAAATGGGAACAGAACTGCTGTGAACAGCCCTCCAAGGTGAGCTTCCATGTGTTCCATTGAAAGTTTTAAAATGTCTTTCCAGGTTTTGTTTTGTCTCTGATCAACTGTCTTTATGTTTGCTGAAGCGTGATGCGACAGGATCAATCCCCTATAATAAATAGAAAGAACTCCAGAGAAACTCCAAAACATGCTACTTTACCTGTAAATAATCACACTTTGTCTACACCACCGAAACGGGCAACTTTTAGCTCTCAAGTGCAAAATTTACAGATTCCTCATCGAGTAGCATTCTTTAGTGCTCCAGACAGCTCAATGTCAAGTCCTTCTAGAAGCCCAATGAGAGCATTTGGCACTGAGCAAGTTATCAACAATGGTTTCTGGGCAGGAAAAACTTACTCAGATATTGGTTTATTAGGATCTGGACAGTGCTCAAGTCCAGGTTCAGGCTATAATTCAGGTTATAATTCTGGTCAGAACTCAATAGGTGGAGATATGTCAGGACAGCTTCTTTGGCCAAACAGTAGATGCAGCCCTGAGTGCTCTCCATTACCTAGCCCCAGAATGACTAGCCCAGGTCCCAGCTCCAGAATACACAGTGGTGCTGTCACTCCTCTGCACCCACGGGCTGTTGGGGTTACCATAGAGTCACCTACAAGCAGGCCAGATGATGGAAAGCAACAAAGCCACCGCTTGCCCCTTCCACCGATAACAATCTCTAACACCCACCCCTTTTCTCCTACCTATTCAACTTCAACATCTCCTTCAGTGCCTCGAAGTCCTAGTAGGATGGAGAATCCAACAAGTTCTGGTTCACGCTGGATGAAGGGTCGCATGCTTGGGAGAGGCAGTTTTGGAGATGTATTTCTAGGGTTTAACAGGTTCGTGCAAATGTTTTTTGCTCAATGTTTTATTGCATAGACATGGGTGATTTAGCATCATAAAAAATTCTAGAAAGTTTAGCCCATAAATAACTGGGTGGGGGAGGCAGATCCATTTAGCACTACAGCTTGATTGAGATTGAGACTAAATGGAGTTGAGTTGACATTGTTTTGGATTAGTTATGACCAGTGCATTTATAAGTTCTTTGTTTTACTCTGCTATTCCATCTCATTTATGACCAGTGCAACACTTGATCTGTCATGTTTCTTTCATCATCTTCATTATTGTGATGCATAAAGTGACATTTTAATCTATCTCGTACATCACAATTGAGCTAAACATCTGTCTCCTCCTTCTCCTTGTCTCCCTGCTCACACCCTCTTTTAACTCATTCTGCATCCTACTCGAGTGACTTGCTTGCAACAGAACCCTTAGAGAGTACCCATCTGCAATTGTCATCATTATTGCAATCCTTGTTATTGTTATCATGCATTCAAGTCTTATGTTTATATAATTTCACTTCATAATTAAAGAGGAGTTTCACTGATATTCTTGAACACATATATGACACCATACTGAACTGAGTTATCAATCATCTGTCATTCACATTATTTATGCATATTGCATTTCTGATCTGATTTTCTTGTCTGGGCCTTAGAGAAAGCGGTGAGATGTGTGCAATGAAGGAGGTAACTCTACTTTCAGATGATGCAAAATCAAAGGAAAGTGCACAGCAGCTGGGACAGGTAACTTTTTATTTTGCTATTTTTTAGGCAGTTTATAGTTTGAAGAATATAAGGTGTGTATTGTGATATGCATAGATGTTAATTTAGAGCTAGTTCTATGATAAATTGAGGAAGATTTCATAGTTATTCATGATACATGCAGGAAATTGTGCTTCTGAGTCGCTTACGACATCCTAATATAGTGCAGTACTATGGATCTGAAACGGTAACATTTTTCTCTCAAGTTTATGTTTTCTCCTTTTAGATTTTTACTTTCTGAAATAATTTCATTTTACATGTTAGTCATAAAATATTGCTTTTGTATGTTCCAAACTACTGAGACTCCCAATCTAAGTAGACCACCTCTTGAATTTTGTGGGATTTAATTGCTGATGATTTTTATTATTGCATGATCATTGGTTGATTCATGGTAGAGTGTTGTCATCATATACTTTATTAGCATAAAGTTCCAACAGATTTGTGAATAGAAATCCATGGCTTAGATTTTTGTCGACGGAATTGTTTTTTTATTTTTTTATCAGGTGGATGGAAAATTATATATATACTTGGAGTTTGTGTCTGGTGGCTCCATCTATAAACTTCTTCAAGAATATGGCCAATTTGGTGAAGCAGCTATTCGTAGCTATACTCAACAAATCTTGTGTGGGCTTGCTTATTTGCATGCTAAAAATACTGTCCACAGGTGAGCCTTATTGTTTTGCTATCTCATGCTTTTGATATGGAACCACAACTTGCTCTAATCACTTATAAACATTATCATGCTTACATCATAAGTTTTAATTGTGTCCAGAGACATTAAGGGGGCTAATATTCTGGTGGATCCCATGGGTCGTGTTAAACTGGCAGATTTTGGGATGGCAAAGCATGTAAGGATATTCAACTTGAATTTTCTTTTCTCTAGTTACGCAAGCACGGGAAAATATGTTGACTGTTATTGCCACTGATTTTGAACAAATGCTAAATTCTGTTGCTTATGCAACCAAATTAAATTAGTTCTCTATAACTGCTATCTTCTTAGTTTAGTTAGAATGCAGGATGAAAATTTACTCATGCATATTAACCTGTAGGCAATTTGTAACCCATTTTAATCAATTGATCTACAGATATCTTCTTAGTTTAGTTAGAATGCAAGATGAAAATTTATTCATGCATATTAACCTGTAGGCAATTTGTAACCCATTTTAATCAATTGATCTACAGATATCTGGGCAGTCTTGTCCATTATCATTCAAAGGAAGCCCTCACTGGATGGCACCTGAGGTCAGCCTTGGTGTACTGTCACACTCTGATTGTATATTTCTTTGTGATGCTTTCAAGTAATGCATTTCTTGAATACATTAATTGTTTCAGGTGATAAATAATTCAAGTCGTTGTAATCTTGCTGTTGATATATGGAGCCTTGGGTGCACTGTTTTGGAGATGGCAACAACAAAACCACCTTGGAGTCAATATGAAGGGGTTAGTCAAAACGAAGTACAATAAAGTTTTTAGTTGTGCAACTTGTTTTGCAGTTTGAATTGGCACTGCTTGAACATCTAAAATGTTTTCTTGGTGAGATTGCTGTTAAAAAAGAAGTATGATCTGTTTGACCATTATTTCTTACCCTCATTTTGCTCTATTTGCTTCTTGAAAGGTTCCTGCTTTGTTTAAGATTGGAAATAGCAAGGAACTTCCAGAGATTCCTGATAATCTGTCAGCTGATGGAAAGGACTTCGTGAGGCAGTGTTTGCAACGGAACCCATCACATCGCCCTACAGCTGCTCAACTTTTGGAGCACCCTTTTGTGAAAAATGTTGCTCCAATGGAGAGGCCGTTTTTGTCCCTTGAGCTTTCAGAAGAACTGCCTGCAATTATGAATTCAGGAAGATCATTGGTATTAGGATTTTTTCTTAGTTTGTCTAATGATATTGAATATTGCAATTTTTCTTGCAAAATATATGGATAAGAAGTTCTATTACTACTGTTTATCATACTTTCCTATTTTTTTTAGAAAACATAAGATTTCACCTGATGAAAAGAAGAAAATATACAGAGACAGGTAGGAGAATAAGTCATCCTCTAAACTAAGAAACAGAGCAGAACAAAAGCTACGATAATAAGCACCCCAAACTCATGGCACTTCATTTTGGTAAATGACTGGATGAATGTATTAATTGGTTGTTATATGTCTAGTTTAATGAACCACCTTAAATTGCTAGCATGTGTGTCTTGCCTGATTTCATATTGGAATTGCTTGCTAATGCTACCATGATGTATTTTGTTGTCTTCGTGACACACAACACGGAACAATTCCTTTCACTTTGCCTGACCTGTTTGTTGTGGCCTTGATGATGTTACTTGAATTGACTAATGAATTGAACCTTGGAACTTTATAGGGAATTGGACCTGCAAGAAATGTTTCAGGGTTTGACTCAGAAGGGATTACTATGCATCAATCTAGAGCCACAAAAGTTGGTTCAGGGATCAGGTCTCTCCTTTTTCTCTCACTTCATTGCATATTCAGGAATGCTTATGGTGAAGTTTGTCTTATGTGTTGCTAGAATTACTGGCATGTGTGCTTCTGTCTTGTCTGAAGACGGACTGATATAGCACAATGCAATTCAGCTAAAGGCACATATGTTTTTCAACAGGGAACAGAAAAATATTATGCCAGTTATCATGTTTCAAAAGCAATATCTTGCTATGAGAGCAGTATTGAAGGAGATCAGTTTTAAAACACACCTTTTCTAGTCATTGTTACCCGAACTTGCATGAATTGAGTTTGATGGTGTTATTACTTTCTTCAACAATGAACAATAAACCATATTGTGCTCTTAGCTCTTCAGTAACGTTTTTTGTGAAGACTTCTTTCATTGGTTCTGCTCTGTACTTGCAACATTTTGCTCCACTGCCCCAACTTACATTTAAAATTTGAAGTTCCATGTAGCATTTGCTGTATTGAGGGGAGAAATCCTTATGCTTTAGATTAAGGCTGCTCAGTCGGCAGAATCAAAGTGTGAAGATCTATATGTGCAACTAGTTGGTTTATTTCGTTACAAAATTTGTGGTGTTAAAATAAATATCTGGTTCATGTTCTTATATTCAAACACCTTTTCTTTATTTTAATTTGATGTTTTTCTTATTCCAGTGATATCCATACGATGAACTCGTCATGCCCAGTGTCTCCTATTGGAAGCCCACACCTCTATTCAAGATCCCCGCAGAATTTGAGTGGAAGGATGTCTCCATCTCCTATATCTAGTCCTCATACTGCTTCTGGTTCATCCACGCCCCTCACTGGTGGTTGTGGTGCCATCCCATTTCATCATGCAAAGCAGCATATAATGTACTCGCAAGAAAGCAATGGAATGATCCCTGGGTCCCAAAGTAGTTTCTATCCCAATAACAATAACCTTTATCAGGAACCAAAGCCTGACCTATTTCGAGGTATGTCACAAACCTCTTGTGTTTTCCGGGAAACAATTTCATCAGAAAACAGCAATCTTGTAAACCAGTTGGGATGGCCTGAACTCTATGATGGGCACCCTGTTTTAGCTGATCGTGTGTCCCAACAGCTCTTAAGGGATCATTTGAAATTGAAGCCATTCCTGGACCTGAATCCAAATTCAGCAAATCTTGGCCGTACCAATGGAATCTAAAGTCTATGCATGAATCCTTCATCAGAAAAATCGTTCTCAGTACTCTACCTCCCAATGTACCATTCATGTTTTTTTCCATTCGAATCAAGGGGAGTCAAATCAAATCTGTGCTAAAAAAATGAACCCTGAACAATTGATTCCAGCAGGCCAGATGTTTTGGAAGCTTGAAGGGCAGGATAAATTTCTTGGAAATGGCCTTGGAGTCTGGTTTCAGCGTTCCTATGCTAAGCAGTTTGCTTAAATATGGGAGGAATAGAGTATGGAAAATTGGCAGAGCGTGCAAATTATTCCACTGGTGTTTGTGAAGCTCTTTGCGTGGTGGCTGTATATTTCACTGAAGCCAGTAATTCAGTTTGTTTGCCTGCCAGCTTTGTTGACTAGAATTGGTGTGCGAACTATTCCACGAATGAAGATTTTGATTATTCCGAGAAGGTTACCTTCCGAGACCTATTTTCACCAGCTCCTCACAGTCAAGTATGTAACTTCTAGATAGAACTGTAGATCTATTATACTTGGAGTGCAAAGATAGAAGAGCTACTACCATTCGTGGATTTCATAGCCTTTTATGTTCCTTCTACTATTTTTTGGGTGGAAGGATGTGGTGGGAGTTGAAAAGCAAATATTGTACAGAAAGATGGGAACTAAGTTGCAAGTCTTGATTTTTTTCAAGATAACAGTTGAGAAATTTGCCTGGCTTCACCGTGCTTTATATATATATATATATATATATATTTATCAGTTTATGGCAGCTCAGTGTAAAACTTCGTGGGGTCTGTCCTGCTGATATTCCTGTATCGAATGTATACCGTGATTCCTTGAATCATATTTGAAGAAATCTAACTCAACCCGTGTACTACAGGTCCACTGCAATTGTAAATTTGTGGAACAGCAATGAACCGGGTTTATTTTTAAGAAATCTTTCTCTGCCGCGTCATGGCTTAAACTTTAGAAGCTAGTTTTATTTTTCTCAGATAGCATCAGTTCCTTTTCTAATTCATTTCAGCCTATGCGGATGGCAAAAATACCCATCTCGGGATTTGGAAGGGATTTCAGCCCGTAGTGTGAGCAAGAAGATTAATGCATATAAACTAGTAGTGTTGAGCCTATTTTGATTTGGAAGGGATTTCAACTAAATAATACATTATATCCAACCAAACATAGCACTAGTGTGAGCAAGTAATCTCATAATTATTTTTTATGTTTTCCCTTGGGCATTTAGCAATACAAAAATAACTTAAAGAACTCCTTCGATGGTAATGGCGATTCTTTGTAATACATCGTGAGACGTTGAAGAACCCCTGATACAGCTTTATAACTTCCAGGTGATGCAAAATCAATCTGCAATCTATCTTAGCAGAAAGTCTCGATTACCCGTTGATGGTCAAGCTCAAGATATGGTTCTTTATCCCGAGAGTATGGTTTGGTTATGTTACAGCTCACAAGATTTCTCCAGTTATCCCCTTGACTTGTGGATGTGATGCCACACCTCCATTGAATAAAGACTAACTGCTGCATGTTTTTTCAGCACATATTTATCAATCATCTTGAAAATGCCTGCATCATGCCAGGGAATCGGCACAGCGCCAGATAAATATCCGCACCAGCTGATGAATGAAAGTTTTTTTCATGCCTCAGAAAATGATAGCCCAGAAAGCTTAGAAATCCAAAAATTTATCCCTAATAAGAGCTTCATGGAAGTCATCTCTACTCCTTCCTCCTGCGAAACCAGGGGGGGAGAAACAGAAAATCATCCACAATTAATGACCTCACTATTATGCTCTCTTTTCCCTAAAATCCTGATAATTATATTAAGAAGTACAATATGCTGAGAATCCAGATGATGATCCCTTCCACCCCAAGATCTTCATTTTCATGTAAAATACTCACCTCACAATTAGCAATGGACAGAACTGCAACTATGAATTGAGCTCGACACACACACTACTGAATTTTATACATCCTTGGAGGGGACATAAGCTTGAGTTTTCTTACAATCTCTGAACGTCTAGTGAATACGTTTATGCACCAAATAGATAAGAAGTCTGTGCGTGCCAAACAAACCCTCTAACAAAAACAATATTAATTTTTCATTTAACTTTTGGATTGAGTTGAAATATTTCCATAGTTTCTACAGATCATGTTTCCTATAGAGGTCAACAAGCTAACAGCAGCGAAGGTCGAAAAAATGCCCACATGCGGCCGAGAATATGATGTTTTAGAATATTGTTATTTTTGGGATTCTTTTTCCTCTCTAGCTTAGTTTGATTTCAGACACTACTTAAACAGTGATGTCTTATTTTCAAGACAATCTTATGAGCGATCAAGTTTCACAATACATATCAAAACAAAATTTTCTCTAATGTTCAGGGTTGTAACCTTAAGACCTGAGAAACATTCATTTTTTAGACGCTGCATGAATTGATATCAAGATTGTTAATTCCTTTTCGGTTGATGCTTTGTTTTTACAATTGGAATGAAATGTTTTGGTTTTGGAGAGTTTCGGCACGCCGTTTCAAGGTTTTACTGTTTGTGTGTGTGTGTATATATATAATTAAATATATTAATTCAAAATTTTTTTAGTTAAAATCAAATAATTTTTTTATTTAGAATTGCACAATTCAATCTAAAAAAGACAATAAAATGATTTTTCTAAACAAAATTATGAACATGTATAATATTACTAGAATGTCATCATCAATCGCAAGGTCATTATATTTTTTGATTGCTTTGAAATTTTAACATAATTTATATAAATATATCAAGAGACTCTTTGTAAAATTTCATCTCAATCTAACTGTCAGATTAAAAAATATAATTAATATTGTAAAATTATTCATTATTTAAAAAATCCGATGGTATTTGGCCTAAAAATACAGAATAGGCTGGAATTTAAACCAAGATAAAAACGATGTTGTTTTGTCTCGTTTTTTTAACTGGTACGAAATGTTTCGGCCATTTTAACCGAAACAAAACTGACAACCTAATTGATATAGCTAAGTCTTTGGTTATAATTGACAGTTCTTCATTTTAGTTCATTAATTCGGAGATAGTTAAGTCTTTAGTTATAATTGACAGTTCTTCATTTTAGTTCATTAATTCGGAGCTTAAAGAAACCTTAGTTCTTTCTTTCGCTGGATTCTGCGGACACCCCTAGTTATGGCGAGGCTTGGACAATCCCTATCAATGTGGCTGTTCGCAATAAATAAAAGGCAACAACCACCACATGCTAATTATGATATAACTATGATGGAACACGGAAATTACTACTCATTTAATATCATATAAGTTTTTTTCTTCTAAAAAATCATATATATATATATATATATATATATATGTATGTATGTATGTATGTATATATATATATATATATATATGTATATATATATATATGTATGTATGTATGTATGTATAGACTTTTTCAATGCGTTTATATATTTAAGAATATTCCAAGTTAGAATAAAAAAAGAGAGTTTATGAATATAAGTAATCAAGTAAATTGAGAATTGTGTAATATATTCATAGTAAAATATAAAAGGATGAACAGTGGTGTATGCACTCTCAAAAACTCAAACCATGATAATATGAACTCGCGTCTCAAGAATAATATTAAGGTTTTTCCAACATTTTTTCACAAAAAATCTATGCATATATTTAATTAAATAAATCAAGAATCATATGTATCAAGTCGTCTCTCTAAGGGTTGGTTAATTTTCTTCCAACACAAAAGAATAAATATATAGGTGTTGTTAATATTATTTTTTTGACACTGAGTCTTATTTGTTTATGTATTTTAAAAGTGTTTTTTTTAAAAAATAAAATTATTTTTCCTTACCTTAAATTGATATTTTTATAGTGTTTTTAGATCATTTTGAAATAATGATGTCAAAAATAAATTTTAAAAAATAAAACAAATATTGTTTCGATATATTTTTTGGGTTTTTAATACCATAATATCAAATGGATTCTAAAAAAAATATATATACAAATCAAAAGATCAATAATTACATATAATAAAATAAAATGAAGATAAGAATGGAAAAAGATGATTATAAATAAACCAAATATAAAATGATAAATATATCAAGTGTGTCAGAAAAACCCAAAACATTATAGACAGCCCCCGCTCGCAACAGTAAAAAACTATTAATGTATCATTTCTACACGAACACCGTTTCTTTTCCGTACATGTATGAACATGGTATTCCTTATGGTAGGTACAAACCCTAAAATTGTTACAAAACACTATTTATTTCCATGGAAACAAAAGGAGGAAGAAGAAGAGAGAGACACCACACAAGAATGCCAGCCAGAGGCTGACACAAGCACTGAGCTGTCACAAATTGAAGGCCCATTTAAACAGAAAACATGACCTGTATATGGAATTTTCAGGCAACATATCAAATCTATGCGTGCAGTACAAATTTCACAACACCCTCTACAGAACAGGATTCTGCTCTACATTATCAGCAGTAAAAAGACATCTCGCGCTAGTTTGGAATCTTAAATGGCAATCAAACTTTACTAGGGGCTTGTCAAGGGCAGGCTGAATTCCCAGAGTTTTTTAGCCAGATCTGCATCTTGACCATAAGCGCTTGATTTGGATATGTTACAGTCTTCGAAATACTTCCCGCTGACCCCATTAACCTGTGGATGCAATGCAACATAGCATGTAGTTGCGGCTCCCTGCAGACAAGTAGAGGAAATCGATTAAGAAACTGCGAGGGCATGGCAGCAAACAGAATTGAAATATATGGGCCGAGTGATTTGAATCTGCAGATATTACTCTCTGTCATATTCACATTGATCCTGCAGTTCACACATTCCATGAAAATTGGAGAACATACCTGGGGAACAGTTTTGAACATGAATCTTCCAACAGTACTAGCAAAGCCTGCCGAGAATTTAACACAGGACCAGAAAATTCAAGATTTAGTGAATGAACGAAGATATTTATTTATGCAAGGTGTGATTGAAATAGGTCAGGAATTACCACTAAGAATAGTGTGATAGCGGAAAAGATTGGTATGAATTCCTCCAGGATGAAGTGAATTAGCAGTTATATTTTGCCCCTCTTCCTGAATGAATAAACAAGGTTAATGTTCTAACTTAAATTCAGGGTCAGTGGAATTAGTCGAGTCGCGCGCAAGCTGCCCACGATACCCACGTTAATAAAAAAAAGGGAAAAATGGATATAAAGTTCCAGCATCTTTATTTATCAAATCCCTGTTCGATGAACTTGAAAATGATTGACTACCTTAAAACGCCTTGCAAGTTCATTAGCATGCAGTAGAGTAGCAAGCTTTGATTGCCCATAAGCCTTAATACTGCCGTATCTGCAAATTAGCGTGAGCAAAAGGGTTAAACTAAGAAGAAGCGCCTCATCACAATAATATATGACAGAAGCACCCATAAGCGGGTGTTAACCGCACGACTTGGCACTTAGCAGAAGGAAAATACAAGATTGACTGAATAGCACTTCCAAATTGTTACCCTGCTTCATCATTGATAGAATCAAAACGAATTCCACCAGGGAATGGATGGCGATGAGCTGATGAAGATAGGTTAACAATCCTTCCTTCTCGATTGCTTTCACGTGCTGTGTTTTTCATGTTGTCCAACAAAAGATTTGTAAGAAGAAAATGGCCTGCAAAATGGTAGCAAAACACTGTTATAAAAAGAACAACACTTTTGATATGCACAGCTATCATTCCTTCAATGCAGATGATTAAAAAAAATCTGCGTAATTATGTGTAACATACTTAGATAGTTGGTTGCAAACTGCAGTTCTATGTTGTCTTTGGAAAGCATGTAAGGAGATGCCATAATCCCTGCATTGTTACTTCCAACAAAGAAAAAGAATATTAGTCCTAATTATTGAATTTTGAAAGAAATCTTCACCAGTTGTTCACAGATCGAGAGAAATTGCCATCATAAACAAGTTTGATATACGATCAAAACGAAATCTACTGCAGAAAATATGTGTACAGAGAATTGTTGTCTTACATAAGGATATTCAGTGGAAAACCAGAGGAATTATATTTGGATGCGAATTCCCGGACTGAGGACATTGAGCTGAGATCCAGCTCCATAACCTCAACCTTGGCACTGGGGATTTCCTTGAGTATTTCTTCTCTGACCTTATTACCAGAATCCACATTCCGTACTGCCATAACTACATGGACACCACGCAGAGCAAGAACTCGCGCTGTCTCTGTGCCAATACCACTTGATGATCCTGAAATTAGGCAAAGAAACAAACTTAAAACCTATCCTATCAATGACTAAATTTGAAACTGGTTAAACTTGGCTACAAGATCAGAAAGTTGTAGCCTTCTGGGAGGATATTCCACGGCCACCAGTACTAAAACCCTGACCGAGAATCTTCTACACAAATAATCAGATGAGAGAATTTCACTCATCTCATGCTACTCGTATCTGTAACTTTGACAAAATTATGATATTTCTAATGGGAAACAGAAACTACAGAAATTTCAAGTGGATCAGAATTGCTAGCAATCCATGCATAGAGCAAACCAACAACCACTGGACACTGACTTCGCCACTTATCTTGATCAACAAAATTACAGCATAAAACAGGAACCAGAGATTTGAAATTGAAAAAGAACATGAAAGGAGCATATAGATGATGCAGAACAGGCAAAGCTAAGAAAAACAAACCAGTAACAATAGCAGTGAGGCCATTTCCATCAATTCCTTCAGTAACTTCCTCAGCTGTGGAACTGGAAGAAAACCCAGATGACCCTTTCTTTCCAAAGAAACCCATGTTGGCAGGTTCTGAGCTACACCAAAAGTTGCGGACTCTAATGTATATACGTCTCACAAGTAGCAGCAGATATGGACCGGCATCAAGTATTATTTTGAGGATTCTTAAAAGATGAAGCCGCCAGGAGTTGGTAAATGACACTAGCAATTTCTTAATATTTATTTATTGCATTCCATAATGCTATTCTATGGTTTTGTTCATATTTTTCTAAATTTCCGGTCAAATTCGACGATGCTGTTTCTTAACCTTCTATGATTATTAATAATCAAAGGTAGGCCCCTGGTGCTTGACTTTCAAAAAAGGCAGCGTAATATAACAAGTCCATCATAACTTTAAATAATCCCCATGTTCTTAAGATATAAATAATCAAGTTCCTAAGGTTTAAAAACTGATTAATTGATCCCTTATTTGTTCACTTTTGTTTATACATTAGCCCCTCCATTACCTTTTATTGCTAGTGAAATGCTGGGCAGGCATTTTTTTTTCTTTCCCCTTAGTTCCTTTGATCAATTGATTATTTATGAACCTAGAGGGATTAAAATAGTATAATTTACAAAAATAATTTGTAAACTCAAAAGTCACACCATGACCCTATCTAGAATTATCTGGTGTCAATAAATAAAAGTTTGATAGGAACATGGTAAGCATCTGTGAAATATTGTAGAGGGCTTTTGATTTTGCTCTCAATTTTGTATATTAGCTTTCATTTTCTTTCCTTCATCAGAGTAGCGTGTTAGATGGATCGTTAGACTAGGAAAGCTTGTACTTTGTCGGGAGGTAAGAGCCAGTCATATTTTTCTTGAGATCATTATCACAATGCTCAATTAGATGTCTCAAATATCCAGCCAGCGGGTCCACAAAAAATATCAGCAGCAAGGGGATGGCCAACATTCATCATGATTCTCCCCGTGTTGTACAATTAAATAAACTATAGAAGCTATACTGGAAACCTGAGCAATTTGGTTCAGAAAAAAAAAGGCATTTTCCTTTGGATTTGTCCAGAGGACTGACTGGAGAAAATGCCACAAAAAAGACTCCATCTAATTCTAGTATTCAAAGTTAAGTAAATCACTGGTGGACTGGATCAATATGCAAGAAAGTGAACATGTAACTCTCTCAAAAGCACAAGTAATAAAAAAATGGAGATCTTAGCCTCTTTCCTGTGTCGAAAATGATTAACAACGTCGTTTAAACCAAACAGGGTGGAACTGGTGGTCATGTTTATAGACCACCATCTTAAACCAACAATTTTTAACTACCCATTTAGAAGTAGTTGCAATGTGATTTTAACGAAACAGGTTTGCAAGTTTCTTGACTTCCCCAATACAAGAAATAACAATTTCAATACACAGCACAGGCTCAGAGGACTACTTGGGGTTGGTTAAGCTCAGGCTGAAATCCCATAGTTTTTTGGCCAATTCTACATCTTTTAGCCAAGGAGCTAGCTTTCGACAGGTTACTGTCCGTGAAATATTCTCCGCTTACCCCCTTAACTTGTGGATGCAATGCCACATAGCATGTAGTTGCAGCTCCCTATAACCATATAAAAGAAGTTAATAAGCTATGTAGTGTTTTAAGGTGGTCCAATAATTGCATGTGGATTTTATAATTCAAATTAATCCAGCGTCATGCAACCACATATTCCATGGAAACAAACAGCATACCTGGTGAACATTTTTTAGCACAAATCTGCCGACCATAGTTACAACACCTGCATTAAACTCAACATGTTTAATCCAGAAGAGAATCCACATAGGCCAAGAAAATCCCCGTAGGGCAGATGTATCAGAGTATTACTATTAATAACACTGTGGAAACGCAGAAGGTTGGTCATAATTGCTCCAGGATGAAGTGAATTAGCAGTTACATTGACCCCCTCTTCCTGCATGGGCAAAGGAAAAAAGGGAAATAAAACACTTCCTCATAAGAATTTACTTGACAGAAATGTTATAACTATGAAAGTCACAGCCAAAAGAACATGCTGATCAACTGTTTTTGTCATCCATGATTTGTACTGATTTAACTAAAGAATCTTCAGCACTAAAAATCTAACTATTTCAACGTCAACAAATAAGGTGGGCAAAGGCAAAATGACTCGTACTTCCACTAGAAACTATTCTAGATTTTAGAGCCACCTGATCTTTAACCACAAGAAGGTAAGATTAAATCTCTCAAGTGGGGAAAAAGAAGAGAAAGAAAATCCCAATCTGCAGTAAAAAGACATCTGTGCATATTATACATGAAGCATTTCCTATTATAGCAGTTAGGTGCATAATTCTGACCTCTGAAATACTCAGGAAAATGTTAGAAATAAAAAACTTCAACGAAGCTGTATCATCTCAATTACATATTGCTGTTTGGTAAACTTGAGACCATGGATTACCTTAAGGCGCCTAGTGAGCTCATTAGCATGCAATACATTAGCTAGCTTTGATTGTCCATAAGCCCAAATACTGTTGTATCTGCAAAATTATCCAGCACAAAAGGATAAAAACAAGTAGAATTGGATAAAGAAATGCCAATCCATACAGGAACAATTGACTAGTGTCTGGTGTTATAGCACAAGACATAGCAGCAGTCCAAGACAAGATTCACAAAATGATACTGAGAAAGTGTTACCCTGATTCATCATTGATTTTATCAAAACGAATTCCCTCACTGTATGTAAAACGGTGAGCTTCTGATGATAAGATAACAATCCTTCCCTCTCGGTCACTTTCACGTGCTGTCTTTTTCATGGTGTCCAATACAAGGTCTGTGAGAAGAAAATGGCCTGCAAAATTATAAAATCTCTCAAGAGTCTGCACTTGGCAATATACAGCATTTCAAATTTCCCAGCATTGAAAAACAAAAATTCATGGAAAGGGACTTTCTTCTTTTTTTCCCACAGCTATCAGACTAACATATACTTTCATTATCTTCATTCACAATAACTGATAAGACTGGATCGATAGATAAATGAATTTGAAGATTACAGTATTCGCAGACATGAGAAAAAAAAGAGGTCAAGTTGTGTTCTTTTTGTTGTTCAGTATTGTGGCTCTCAAGGTATCCATGTTCAAGAATCTCATATTTGATCACACTAATTTAAATTGTCTATGCTGGATCATTTTTATTGCACGTGCTCTTTTTCCCTTCATTTACAGATTGAAATTCTATTCTCTGGCCTTTCATTATCATAATAGATACTGCAATCAAATTAATGGCAGAAAAGCAAACAATTTATAGTGTTCTGTCCAACATACCCACATGGTTGGTTGCAAATTGCATTTCTATGTTGTCTTGGGAAAGCATGAAAGGAGCTGCCATAATGCCTGCATTGTTACTTAACCAAGAAAAGATAACGTTAATTCTCACTATTAAATTACAAAGCAGTTCCTAAATGTGTGTAGGATGTCTTCAGTGAGGCACAGCTAAAGAGGTGCATTGCCTCTTAGCAAGTTCCATTTAAGAGCACAAACAAATTTATGACAGGGAAAGAGTGAACAGGAACAACCAACATCATTAGTGACACGAAAAAGGTTACCCATGGAAACCCAAAACGGATATACAATACAAATAAGAAGCATTGTTTCAATTTTAGTCTTCTTACATGAGGATATTCAGTGGAAGACTCAATGATATAAATTCCGATGCAAATTTCCTCACTGATTCCATTGAGTTGAGATCTAGCTGCATAACATCAATCTTCGCAGTAGGGATTGCCTTGAGTATTTCATCTTTGACTTTCCCACCAGATTCCACATTCCTTACTGCCATGACTACATGGGCACCACGCAAAGCAAGAGCACGCGTGGTCTCCGCTCCAATACCACTGGAGGCTCCTGAAATGGATCAGGCATGGAGTGTATCAGCAGATTAACCAACCAGTTACTGAAAGTGCAAATGTATATCTATTGCCATGATAACCCTATACATGGCAAGCTGTCCACAATTGATCAGCACACGAATTGAAAAATCCTGATATAGGAACTCCATTCTGATGTGGAAAGTCTCGCCACAAGAACATTATAAATCCCATCTACAGTGGGCCACTCTCTATAAACAGAAAGATAAAGAAAACTCCAGTCCAAATATTAACTAGTGATCGCCACTTATGGAGCATGACAGAACTGGTATAGTGGTATGTAAACCTCTCCAAGTACATCCGTGTGAAATAAAGTAATTAAAACCCAAGCATACCACGATTACAAGCTACCTAAGCCAGATAAGTTTATCAACATCTGCAAGCGCCTAGAACGAACTAAAAAAGGAACTTGAAGCCCGGATATATTCACCAGACATTTTCAACTCCATCTCTATAGATCATGCACGAACTAGAAAATCGATTAGCATCCCTGTACAGAGGAGGAAAAAAGTAGCAAAAGTACGAAAACAGAGAAATGATCACCCAAACCTCGAGATTTTTTGACTGCTTGAAACGCTGAACATAACACAGCTACTTGGCTTAGTTGACTTAGTCAAAAGCCACTCGCGCAAACAAACAGGGCATACGTGATTCAAGAGTCTATTTTTCATTTGTTTTCCTTCGCTTTTCCAAGCAGCCACACAAGACTTAAAGATTGAGAGAAGAAATGATCGAAGTATGAACATGTTTGATAAAATCCTAGTGCAAGTAGGTTCAAATACCTGTGCGTTTAGTTTCTAACAGAAAAAAAAGAGCATAAAACTTGAAAACAATAGAAACCCTGATCAGAATCAGACCTGTAACAATGGCAGTGAGACCAGTTGCATCAATCCCTTGAGTAACATGCTCGGCTGTTGATCTAGGTGAGAACCCAGATGGTCCTTTCCACCCAAAAGGCCACATATTTTCCAATATTTTGAACAAAACAACTAACGGTTTTTCGAGTTTGAAACCTCTTTAGGTGCTTATAATCCTTCTCTAATAACGACTTGTCGCTTTGTTTGGTGGCAAGGATTCCCATAAAAGGCAAGTATTGAACGATTACATTCCAAATAAATAAATAAAATCCGTAGTATAAAATATTTTTTTAGCAAAATAGTCGTATTGTAATTAATAGAATAATATCGTGTTCAATTTAATTTAATTTCAGGTTCTCAACACATCAATTATATTTCAGTGCACCGGAAGCTACCTTGGCCACTAAAAAATGCCATACCACCTCCCCCTCACGGTGCAAAGGCACAGATAGCCTCCCTCCAAAATCCACGGTAACGTGTCCTTGTAAAAACTTAAGATATTTTCTTGATTATTTGGATATATATTTTTTAGGGATATGATTTACTCGCATTAAAAAAAACTTTGTACTTTAGGGTTTGTTTTCATTTTATTATTGATGAACTGTTTCTAATAAAACAATAAGAAGAAAATTAATTAAACTGTAAAAAAAAAAAAAGTCTTGCTTGTAATCTCGCGAACACAACATCACCATGCTTCAAGTCTGACAGGGAAGAAGATGATTAAGGGGAGGGAAGGAAGAATTCACGTTCAATGCTTGAGGGAGAGAAAGGACAGATGAGAGAATCTCTGAATTCTGTCATATTTCTTGTTATTCTTCTGTTACCAACATTAGAGAATTTAAAGGCAGAATAAAATCTCCAGCGTGGCATCACTCACGTGACCATGCCAAACTAGCTAAGGGAATTTAAATTGAGGCTGCACAAAACGTAGTCGTTTATTTACATGAATTTAAATTTCAAATCTAGTTTCAGTTCCCCTGTTAGTCTTCAACTCCTTTTCCTGTTCGTGACACACCACCATGCATCTTTAAAAAACCCATTACTCTATTTTAAAATATATATATTCAACAATTATTAATTTAAATCGATACTTATTACTTATTAAATATTATTCACCTTTTCCTAAAAAAAATCATATTATTCTCGAATCTAAATCAAGTTTCTCAAGGTTAGTTGCTTTGACGATTTAGAAATCAAATTCATAACGCAGATCAATTTCTCGGGGCTAATAATTGAACGACAAAAGAGGTTCATACCGAAGGCTTGGCTGGTTAAACATCTTCTGGATGATCTTGGAGAGAAGGAATGAGAATTTTTAACTTGTTCGAGATTGATCTGATCAAAGTATTTATTGGAAACTCCACGGCCTACACCTGATGGTCCTGGGGCCTCAGTTTTTCAGAGCAATTTAATTTACTCCCGCAAGGGTCGATAAACTGTGAAACAAGTTTCCCCAATACAAGAAATAACAATTTCAATACACAGCACAGCTCAGAGGACTACTTGGGGTTGGTTAAGCTCAGGCTGAAATCCCATAGTTTTTTGGCCAATTCTACATCTTTAGCCACGGAGCTAGCTTTCGACAGGTTACTGTCCGTGAAATATTCTCCGCTTACCCCCTTAACTTGTGGATGCAATGCCACATAGCATGTAGTTGCAGCTCCCTATAACCATATGAAAGAAGTTAATGAGCTATGTAGTGTTTTAAGGTGGTCCAATAATTGCATGTGGATTTTATAATTCAAATTAATCCAGCGTCATGCAACCACATATTCCATGGAAACAAATAGCATACCTGGTGAACATTTTTTAGCACAAATCTGCCGACCATAGTTACAACACCTGCATCAAACTCAACATGTTTAATCCAGAAGAGAATCCCCATAGGCCAAGAAAATCCCCGTAGGGCAGATGTATCAGAGTATTACTATTAATAACACTGTGGAAACGCAGAAGATTGGTCATAATTGCTCCAGGATGAAGTGAATTAGCAGTTATATTGACCCCCTCTTCCTGCATGGGCAAAGGAAAAAAGGGAAATAAAACACTTCCTCATAAGAATTTACTTGACAGAAATGTTATAACTATGAAAGTCACAGCCAAAAGAACATGCTGATCAACTGTTTTTGTCATCCATGATTTGTACTGATTTAACTAAAGAATCTTCAGCACTAAAAATCTAACTATTTCAACGTCAACAAATAAGGTGGGCAAAGGCAAAATGACTCGTACTTCCACTAGAAACTATTCTAGATTTTAGAGCCACCTGATCTTTAACCACAAGAAGGTAAGATTAAATCTCTCAAGTGGGGAAAAAGAAGAAAAAGAAAATCTCAATCTGCAGTAAAAAGACATCTGTGCATATTATACATGAAGCATTTCCTATTATAGCAGTTAGGTGCATAATTCTGACCTCTGAAATACTCAGGAAAACGTTAGAAATAAAAAACTTCAACGAAGCTATATCATCTCAATTACATATTGCTGTTTGGTAAACTTGAGACCATGGATTACCTTAAGGCGCCTAGTGAGCTCATTAGCATGCAATACATTAGCAAGCTTTGATTGTCCATAAGCCCAAATACTGTTGTATCTGCAAAATTATCCAGCAAAAAAGGATAAAAAGAAGTAGAATTGGATAAAAAAATGCCAATCCATATACAATACAAGAACAATTGACTAGTGTGGTGTTATAGCACAAGACTGAGCAGCAGTCCAAGACAAGATTCACAAAATGATACTGAGAAAGTGTTACCCTGATTCATCATTGATTTTATCAAAACGAATTCCCTCACTGTATGTAAAACGGTGAGCTT
The DNA here is from genome assembly GCA_029228465.1 of Salix viminalis. Taxonomy (NCBI): domain Eukaryota; kingdom Viridiplantae; phylum Streptophyta; class Magnoliopsida; order Malpighiales; family Salicaceae; genus Salix; species Salix viminalis. The sequence continues at coordinate 5,626,983 of CM055428.1, forward strand.
CTGATGATAAGATAACAATCCTTCCCTCTCGGTCACTTTCACATGCTGTCTTTTTCATGGTGTCCAATACAAGGTCTGTGAGAAGAAAATGGCCTGCAAAATTATAAAATCTCTTAAGAGTCCAAACTTCTGCACTTGGCAATATACAGCATTTCAAATTTCCCAGCATTGAAAAACAAAAATTCATGGAAAGGGACTTTCTTCTTTTTTTTCCACAGCTATCAGACTAACATATACTTTCATTATCTTCATTCACAATAACTGATAAGACTGGATCGATAGATAAATGAATTTGAAGATTACAGTATTCGCAGACATGAGAAAAAAAAGAGGTCAAGTTGTGTTCTTTTTGTTGTTCAGTATTGTGGCTCTCAAGGTATCCATGTTCAAGAATCTCATATTTGATCACACTAATTTAAATTGTCTATGCTGGATCATTTTTATTGCACGTGCTCTTTTTCCCTTCATTTACAGATTGAAATTCTATTCTCTGGCCTTTCATTATCATAATAGATACTGCAATCAAATTAATGGCAGAAACGCAAACAATTTATAGTGTTCTGTCCAACATACCCACATGGTTGGTTGCAAATTGCATTTCTATGTTGTCTTGGGAAAGCATGAAAGGAGCTGCCATAATGCCTGCATTGTTACTTAACCAAGAAAAGATAACGTTAATTCTCACTATTAAATTACAAAGCAGTTCCTAAATGTGTGTAGGATGTCTTCAGTGAGGCACAGTTAAAGAGGTGCATTGCCTCTTAGCAAGTTCCATTTAGGAGCACAAACAAATTGATGACAGGAAAGAGTGAACAGGAACAACCAACATCATTAGTGACACGAAAAAGTTAACCATGGAAACCCAAAACGGATATACATTACAAATAAGAAGCATTGTTTCAGTTTTAGTCTTCTTACATGAGGATATTCAGTGGAAGACTCAATGATATAAATTCCGATGCAAATTTCCTCACTGATTCCATTGAGTTGAGATCTAGCTGCATTACATCAATCTTCGCAGTAGGGATTGCCTTGAGTATTTCATCTTTGACTTTCCCACCAGATTCCACATTCCTTACTGCCATGACTACATGGGCACCACGCAAAGCAAGAACACGCGTGGTCTCCGCTCCAATACCACTGGAGGCTCCTGAAATGGATCGGGCATGGAATTTATTACCAGATTAACTAACCAGTTACTGAAAGTGCAAATGTATATCTATTGTCATCATAACCCTAAACATGGCAAGCTGTCCACAATTGATCAGCACACGAATTGAAAAATCCTGATATAGGAACTCCATTCTGATGTGGAAAGTCTCGCCACAAGAACATGATAAATCCCATCTACAGTGGACCACTCTCTATAAACAGAAAGATAAAGAAAACTCCACTCCAAATATTAACTAGTGATCGCCACTTATGGAGCATGACAGAACTGGTATGTAAACCTCTCCAAATACATCCGTGTGAAATAAAGTAATTAAATCCCAAGCATACCACGATTACAAGCTACCTAAGCCAGATAAGTTTATCAACATCTGCAAGCGCCTAGAACGAACTAAAAAAGGAACTTGAAGCCCAGATATATTCACCAGACATTTTCAACTCCATATCTATAGATCTTGCACGAGCTAGAAAATCGATTAGCATCCATGTACAGAGGAGGAAAAAAGTAGCAAAAGTACGAAAACCGAGAAATGATCACCCAAACCTCGAGATTTTTTGACTGCTTGAAACGCTGAGCATAACACAGCTACTTGGCTTAGTTGACTTAGTCAAAAGCCACTCGCGCAAACAAACAGGGCATACGTGATTCAAGAGTCTATTTTTCATTTGTTTTCCTTCGCTTTTCCAAGCAGCCACACAAGACTTAAACTTTGAGAGAAGAAATGATCGAAGTATGGACATGTTTGATAAAATCTTAGTGCAAGTAGGTTCAAATACCTGTGCGTTTAGTTTCTAACAGAAAAAAAAAGCATAAAACTTGAAAACAAAAGAAACCCTGATCAGAATCAGACCTGTAACAATGGCAGTGAGACCAGTTGCATCAATCCCTTGAGTAACATGCTCGGCTGTTGATCTAGGTGAGAACCCAGATGGTCCTTTCCACCCAAAAGGCCACATATTTCCAATATTTTGAACAAAACAACTAACGGTTTTCGAGTTTGAAACCTCTTTATGTGCTTATAATCCTTCTTTAATAACGACATGTCGCTTTGCTGGCAAGGATTCCCATAAAAGACAAGTAAGGAATTTCTTGAAATTACAGTATTTTTTAAAATATATTATTTTAATATTAGCATATTAAAATAATATTAAAAAAATAAAAGCTTAAAAAACATGATTTGGAAATGAAAAACAAACATTATCTGAGGGTTGTTACAAAATTTCAAGCAAAACTGTAAAATGTTTCGTACCCGCCAAGTTATGTTATGGCAACAAGCACTTAACAGCAGATAAATTTGAACGATTAGCATTCTAAATAAATAAAATCCATAATATAAAATACTTTTTTAGCAAAATAGTCGTATTATAATTAATAGTATAATACCGTGTTCAATTTAATTTAATTAATATCAGGTTCTCAACACATCAATTAAATTTCAGTGCACCGGAAGCTACTTCGGCCACCAAAAAATGGCATACCACCTCCCCCTCACGGTGCAAAGCCACCGGTAGCCTCCCTCCAAAACCCACGGTAACGTTATTTTATGCTTTAATGATGATTTTGTACGAACGATATTCTTAAAATTAGTTTCATTTTTCATATCTCGAATCTAAATCAAGCATCTCAATGATTCAACGACAAAAGAGGTTCATACCGAAGGCTTGGCTGGTTAAACATCTTCTGGATGATCCTGGAGAGAAGGAATGAGAATTTTAACTTGATCAAAGTATTTATTGGAAACTCCATGGCGTCCTCCTGATGGTCATGGGGCCTCAGTTTTTCAGAGCAATTTAATTTACTCCCTCAAGGGTCGATATCCTCACAGCAAGTGACCCTGACATTGATAGGCTCTCCCCAACAACACGCGTGAGTAGCGGTCCACGCGCTTAGCACTATTACAGGAGGTGCTTTTTATTTTTTCAGTGGGCCTGGGCTTTTAAACTTTTGCTTTGGGGTTTTTTAACAAGTATTTTATTTTTATAAAATATTTCTCTGAAGCGTCGAGGCTAGTTCTATCAAAATCTTGTCCAACAAAAAATTAAAATTAAAACGCAAAAAGCAAGCAGCGACTACACTGTCTTCTACAGTCGAGTAATATAAGTCAATAAATTATATTACATTAAAATCTAAATAAAGATAGCTGACAATATTGTAATCAATTAGTAAAATTTGCTAAAATTTATCCATGTAGTTTGAGTTTTCAATTTTCATAAATACCTGGTAGATTTCACTCGTTATTTTAAACATGTTGTTCTCTTCTGTAAGGATGAATTACTGAACTTATCATATATGTGTTGAAAATATTAAGATGTTTAGTTTCCTTCCCAACTAGAATTGCAACAAAGTTTCTAAACCCCATTTAACTTAAACTTTACCAGAATATATTTTCATGTGTATAGTATTTTCCTATAAAATTTCAGTTAAATTCAATATATAGTTTGAGAGATATGATCATTATCACAAAACTAATTAACAAATATTTTAAGATCAAATTCAATTGACTTGGATCAAACCGATTTTGCATGACTCGAGTCTGATTTTGCTGATTTTAAAGTTTTTAATCCAATTTTATACACAAATACATGTTAACTAGTAAAACTATATAATTTTATAAGTTAACTCGCGATGTTGATAACAAAGATCTACCTCTCATCAATAAATTCATTGGAACTTGCCAAAAAAAAAAAAAGGTCTTTTGGGGCTGGCATCAAGCATGCCTGCGTGCAAATACAAACTCCCAGAAACAATTCGTAGCAGAAATTTTCGAAGAGTTGTTTCGGCTTGTGTATTTTCAGCAGTAAAAAGGACGCGGGTAAAAGTTGCTTCACCAGAAACTGAGGTCAGACCTAATTTATTAGGGGTCCCACGAACCAACCACGGGTTCATCTAAATGACTAAATCCCCTAATATCCCATGTTTACTCCGGACAAGAAATTTTGTGAAGTAAATTAAGATTTTGAAAGAAATTTGGAATATTTTTTCTTGGTTGTTCTTTACTTTCTTAGGAAGCCAAGTAATTTCTCATGATTACCATATTGCCCTTTCAATTAATTTCTAGTGCTTTTTGCCCTATCAAGTATCCTTTCCTAACCACCCAATTCTTAGATTTAATTATCAAACACTATCCCATAATTATTTATTATATCATTACTATTTTTATTTATTTTCAAGATCTTTATTATGGTTATCCTTTATAATCTCTCATAAGAGACTAACACCAATCATAATTATAGCACACTCGTGATGATTAGTCCATGAAACATATTATTATTTGTGGGTTTTTTATAGGAAAAGAAGAAGAAGAAGCAAAATGCATTCACAAATGTTTAGGAAACATGTGTCCCCTCCATTTTAATGTAAAAATTGATTATTATTTTTATTATTTGGGATTCGGTTTCTAAAAATATTACAACAGTAAAACAAAAAATCAACAAGCTAGATTTATTAATTTTTTTTATCCTTATTCTATTTAATAAAAATTAAACATAAAATAATATAAATTTATATACCATTTTTAACCTAAAAACTTCTATTTGAGGGTTATATATTTGAGGTTATATTGCTAGAGAGTTTCAACCCAAAATTTTTTCAATTAAAACTTCACCTAAGATAATTTATTAACCGAGTACAGAGATTAACCCCAGATACTACCCCTGGAGCAAGGGGCAACCAGCACTCACCGATGATACATGTAAATAAAAATTCACTGATAGCGGCTGGCTTTGTTGTTCAGTGGGGAGGAGTCGTCTCCCCCTCCCACTCGGTACCCTGCATTTTAAAACTATTTTATCCATTCTATAAAAAAATTCATTTTTTATTGCCAAGCGAAATCATGTGGTATCCAGGGGGAGAATGAAACAAATAAAGATAGACAAGAATTCTCCATTCAAAAGTTTAAAATAATTTACACACATAAATTAACTCTCCACAATACCACCCCACAAATTCACATGACAGAGAAGCCAAAGTTCAAACAGAAAGGATAGAGAAGTAGTTGAGATGGCGGATCTTGAAACGGCGAACGAAATTAAGCTCTGCTCTTGAAAGGAATGGCTCTGATGACTATCTGGTGGTAGACAGCAGCAAGAGCAGCTCCGATGAATGGCCCGACCCAGAAGATCCACTGTATGAAAACAGAAGGAGGATACATCATACATTGCAATGAATCAAAACTCCATTGAGATAGTGAGGGAGAGCAGCAACTAAGTTGTTTCAATCAAACTACTTACGTGGTCATCCCATGCATGGCCTTTGTTGAAGACGATGGCGGCTCCTAGACTCCTTGCTGGGTTAATGCCAGTTCCAGTTATGGGGATGGTGGCCAAATGAACCAGGAAGACTGCGAATCCAATGGGAAGAGGAGCCAAAATCTGCAGTTAAAACATACATAATTGACAACATAAGAACAACACTGCTCAAAGTGAAGTGTGAGTATGAACAGATGAAGCGCCAAATATAATTCAATGCAGCAACCCTAACTAACTACCATAGAACATAAGAACACTGCTCAAATAAATTAATATGATAAAAAAATAGCAGTGGAGCAGTTAGTGATCATGGTAAGAAAAAAAAGATTGGTGGGGCCACAACTTTTTTAAAGAAGATGTGTGCTCTGGCAGGTTGCATAGCACACAGTATTTTGTTGAGCACTTCAGAAGGCTAATTACTAGTGCGCATGCTAAAGTTACATTTCATCATCATTTTTCTCTTTTTCGGGAAGAGAAACCAGCCAAAAGGTAAAAACATCACCATCAAAGTGAAAGTGATTCACATCAAGTAAAGTAGACATCCCACCCAGCCACACCCACCGGCCAGTCTCTGTAAAAATGATTTCAGGAACCTTGAAACCAGAAACCACGCCTAAAAGAAAACCACACATCCAATCCTGTCTACGTCAGTGTTTGTTTTGAGTTTTTTTCATTTCATCTTCATATCATCACAAATCAAAAGGTTCTAAGAGAATCAATTTAATGCTTTTTTCAAGACAAAATACAGTTTCTAAATTACACTCAAACGTAGCCAAAAACGCGCATCCAAACATGGACTAAAACTTGGAAAACATGATCTGCATCCATATCAAAGATCCTGGTTAAAACCCCCCCCAGCAATTTCCAGCTAACCAAGAACCATGCTTGTCTATGAGACGTACATGAAACAACCAGGCAGTAAAAAGCAACGAGAAATACAGAAAAACACAGTAGATAGCATCGATCGACACGGCAAGGACTGCTATAAATTTAACTAGGTAAACACAAGGATTAAAACAAAACGAAAGAGTACTTACAGGGACATGAGAGTCTCTGGCATTTCTCTTGGCATCAGTGGCAGAGAAGACAGTGTAGACAAGAACAAAGGTACCGATAATCTCAGCACCAAGGCCATCACCCTTAGTGTATCCATGATTCACAACATTAGCTCCACCACCCTGAACATCAAAACTGTGGCTTCCCTGGAAACCCTTCACCACACCAGCACCGCAGATAGCACCAAGGCACTGCATGATGATGTAAAACACAGCCCTTGTCAAGGAGAGCTTCCTTGCCAAAAACAGACCAAAGGTCACAGCTGGGTTGATGTGTCCACCTGAGCTCATGCAGATCCAGTCAGTACTTTACCAAGTAAAATGGAAGAAAAAAGAGAAAAAGAGAATTATCCAAGGCTAAGCAAGTCCAGAAAGAAAAAAGGAGGCATCTTTACCTGAGATACCAGCAGTGCAGTAAACAAGGGCAAAGATCATGCCACCAAAAGCCCAGGCAATGCCTTGAATACCAACAGTGGAACATTTGCTGGTGCCAGGCTTGGTTACGCCCATGACAGTCAAGACAGTTATGTAAAGGAACAAGAAAGTGGCTATGAACTCAGCAATACCAGCCCTGTAAAAAGACCATGACTTGAGCTCACCAGGCTCAAACAATGGAGCGGGAGGTGCCTCTTTGTAATCCTTGTCTGTCTGAGCTGATGTCCCAATAGGCTGCCTCTCAGAGAACTTGTTAGCTCCGAGCTTAACATCCTCTTCTTTGCCTTCCATTTTTTTTCTTGCTGGTTTTTTTTCTCTGAAAGTAGAAGAAGACTACACTCAAGAAAACTAAGCAAAATTTCAATGAGAGGAAGAGAGATAAGGTGGCTTCATATATAGATGATAAAAGCTTTTCAATTATTTGGCCACTTAGAAAAAACGGGCTGTCTTTTTTCTTTTTTTATTTTCTGCCTGACTTATCCTGATCATTAAATGTAGCCACGTCACTGACCGGCCCTGTTTTTTCCCTTACAAGTACAATAATAATAAATAAATAAAATAACTTATAAGTTATACCTCGTCCACAAATTAAATGGAGTATTACATAAGTGATTTTCATTTGAAAATTTATCTTAAAAATATTTTTCATTTTCAAAATTTATTTTTTATATTAATATATTAAAACAATATAAAAAAAAACTTTCAAAAAATATTTATAGTAAGTGAGGGTTCTTCAGGGAGAGATGTTACTTGACGGGTTTTGGTTGGTGGCTCGTATCCTTTGTTCTTATCCTCTCACCACCCGGGAGAGGGAGAGGGAGAGAGAGATTCATCTTTTTCTTTATATTTCTTTTGAGCTTCAACACCAACCTTTGTAAAGACCAAAGTAACCACCATCCTTTTATAAAATGACAATTGTGCGCGGCGCTTTAGCTGGTTTGGACAAAATTCTAATTTGGTATTAGAGTCGAAGTTATTTTTAAAAATATATTAAAATAGTATTTTTTTTTAATTATTTTATAAAAAAAAATTAACATCAAATAATCAAAAAATATTTAATTTGATGTAAAAATTAAAAATAAAATATTGGTTTTTAAAAATACTTTTGAAATATAATACTAAACAAGATTAATCATTTTTTTAATAGTAATTTATGAGAGAGATGTATATTCTGTTGTGAAGTGCGGTACAGATGGTAGTATTTATTATTTAAAAAATATTTTTTTTGATCCTAACATATTAAAATGATAAGAAAATACTTAAAAAATAATTTAGAATAAAGAAAATATTCTAAAAGCACATTAACAAACATGCAGTAACTAATCATTCCCATCCAATTCTCTTGTCGACACTGGAAAGAAAGAAAGAAAAAAGAGTTTAGTGGTCATTAAATGTTACTACTAATCCTAATAACAAATATTTAATTATGTATTTGCTAGCATGTTAGCACCCAGTAAAACATGCTATTGGTAGTTGACTTAATTTTCTTTTTTAACGAGAGATTTATTAGATTTTAATTTTGAGAAATTATATAAATGTTAATTTGTAAAGTATAAGAAAAAAACATGAGAGAGATTTAAAAAAAATAAATTTTAAAGAGAGAGAACTCTTATTAATTCAAAGTATATATTTTTTCTTTTTTATATTGTAAGTATTGGTATTTACAATTTGAGCACCTTTTTGTTTTTTTATATTAATAATTTAGATTGAAAATAAAAGGAGTATTTTCTTTTTTTTAAAAAAAAATATATACAGACTTGTCTATTTCCTTTTGTTGTATAGTTGAAAAAGCTATAAATTCCAAGGGTTTGTTGTGCGGCTAAGCTCAAGCAAAAGAGCCTATCAACAAGTCAAATCACTTTCTTGATCTGGCACCCTTTTTCCTTCACCTTGGACGGTCATGATCTCTCTCTTATTTTTATTTTATTTTCCCGGAATATTCGTTTCGTAGAAACAAGCACTCCCAGAGCCACTCCCTCGGAGGTGAGAAGGGCAATATTGTCATTCCATCTAATGGAGGAAGCAACTGGATTTGGATTTTCCTTCCAAGGAAAGCGAGGTCACAACCAGGAAAAGTGAAGAGGGTTTGGAAATAAAAACGAGATATCGAGTGGCTGTGACAGCCTGGCCGTTTTGTGACCGTTAGGAAAGGGGCTGCCTTTTTCAAAGGAGAAAGCGGGGGGTCTAACGGCTAGGTGGTCTAACGGCTAGGTGGGCTAAAGGCTTAAATGCATTCCAGGTGAAGTTACTGTTGCGTCCTCGTTGTATCACATCGGACTGACATGAAGGGTGGCGGGTCCACAAATAATTGTCTGTTATAATGATTTGAAATTGTTTTTGAATTTTTTTATTTATAAATATATTAAAGTAATATTTTTTTTAAAAATTATTTTTAATATTATTATATTTAAAAACATAAAAAATATTAATTTAAATAAAAAATATTTTTGAAATACCATACCGATAAAGTGGTGGGTCGCCCAGGTGCCCCTCCTCTCCAAAATCAGATCGTCTAGAATGGAAAATGGCTGTATCGTAAATGAGCGTTTAAACAATTTTTAACGGCGTCTCAACAATAGGAAAACACTCATAACCAGAAACCAGAGGCACTTATGGAAGTTTCGACAAAAATCTCCGAAATGGAATATGGTTATCTCCATGGATTTAATTATATCATTTGCATTGCCTAACATGACAATTACAGATTGGGACCACATGCTTTCTTCTCTTAATTTTATCCATCCGATGTAATCTTCTTCTTGTAGCTTTATACATACATACATACATACATATATATATATATGAGAGAGAGAGAGAAGGTGCGTGAATCATATGATGCATGACAACTCACAATCATGGGATACCCTTCTGGTATTCTCCCTGCCTTCACATGCTCTCCTATCCCCACACCTCTCTTTCATGCAGCCTTATAGGGGCCCATTGCCAACCATTTGTGACATTGAAAATGTGCACCAACTGAGAGGAGAAAAAGAGAAAAAAAAAGACAACTACAGAAACCCTAAAACCAACTGCACTCCAAAAAACACACATCATCTCCGACCGTCCAAACCTCTATCTCCTCCGCATGTGGCATGACCCTGACGTCAACCTGGTGCTGTTTCTACTCTCTGTCATCTCACCTACAGCTAGCTAGCCACACCGCCCCAGTGGTCCCAGCATGGCTCCACTACTTATTTCATGATCTTGCCACGTGTCACCTGCCTAGAACATGCTTTGACTGCAAGTGATCAGATCAGATCAAACCTAATCATGTGTGGAGTAATTACGTTCGTTGTGAGGTCAAGAAGATGGGTTGTACGCTAAGAAACAACCCTTCCTTTTTTTCTTTTCTCTTTTTATTAATATGGTTTTGCAATACAGTCTACATGCATTTTAACTAGCAATTTTTTAAAATTTATAAAAAAATTAACTAGTAATTTTCAGAAAGCAAACCGCAGACCTGAGCAGTGAAACTGCTAGGGTGAAGGGTATGTTGGATAGGACACACAAATAGATACAAGACTTGCGAGGGCATCCATCTTACTCGGGAATATTATGAACTGGCCACTAATTTTCTTATATGATAATGAATTGATGATGGTGCAATCGTGATCTACGGATGAAAATAGGGTTTTTTTTTGTTTCTGTGTACAACAAACACTACGCAATAAAACATGGGTTTGATCAAAGATTCTTGAGGTCATCTTATTCTTAGTGTAGCAGATACATGTCGAGTATCTCATCAATAATTTCTTAGTCAACAATTTTAGCCCATTGATTTGTTTTGTTTAACAACTTTTTAGGCTTGGATTGTATTCATTTACGGGCAATTTCATGAGCCTGGTTTAAATTTGTAGAAAAGAATCAAGGAGAAAGGACCGAAACATACAATACGAGAGACATGGCTAGAATTTTTTGATTTCCATGAAAAGTTATTTTAGATTAAAAATTCATTTTGTTTATTTTTCAGTCACTTAAAATTTAATAAATTATATAGAGAGAAAAACATTAGAAAATGATGAGGGAGAGATATGATTGTCAATGACTACATCTAGAAAATAAAATATGATAATCCTGGTGTCAATGAGTTCTATTTGAAGAGAAAGGACTTGAACATGAAATACGAGAATACCTGACTAATTTGATATTTACACGAAAAGTTATTTTAGCTCAAAAACTCATTTTATTCATTTTTCAACCATGAAGTTTGAGAAATGAGAGGGAAAAAAGTTAGAAAATGATGATGGAGAGAGAGGATTGTTAATTGGCTGCCTTTTGACAATAAATAAAACGATACTGATGTCAACATTTTATTATTATGATTATTAAAGTTATAATATTAAAAAAATATATGTTTTTTTTTAAAGTAATTTTATATGTTGATAGTAATATGAAAAATATAATAGTCAAATACACGAAATTACTTTTCATAAATTTCAAATTCAACCACAGTTTTAACCAAATACTTCAATTTCAATTATGAACCGCAGCTAAAAACATTTTTCATGAAACTGTTTTTTTTTCAACTTTAACCATAACAGTAACCGCCATGTCAAACATGCTGTTACTGTGATTTTATTTATTTTATTTTGTCTTCGAATCATTTTTGGATTGTTTGTGCTGATAAAGCAATTCGTTGATGTTATAAAAATATTAATTACGTGTTTATAGATGAAACTAGGTTGAGAATTGAATTTTAAAATACAAACTCCCAACTTGATTTTCCAACCGCCTCTCGTGGTCAAAAACTAAATTTGAAGATGCATCATCTACTTTATTTAAAAATAGTATAGAATGATGTGTCATCATATCTTTTAATTGGAAAAGGAATCATCCTAGTTGCATAATGCTTATCCTGTCACAACCCAACAAGACATAATCATTTTTTTGTGATGTGTGTCTGGGCTATGAAGTTAACAATCAGTTAGAATACTCTAGTGACTTTGAGGGTTTTGATCATTTTGATATTTTCTTAATTTTTATTTAACACCCACACCCTCCTTTTTATTTTTTAATTTTCATGAATTTTCTTATTTAATTTTTAATTCATGTTCCCCTTTTTTTTAAAAAAAAATGTTTAGTTCATCTTTCTAAACACAGTTTTTTAGTTTTTTTTTATTTTGTAATGCTTCAAAGAAATTATATCTATACTTGCAATATTTATTTAAAATTTTATTAGTGAATCTAATATTTAATTGATGAATACAAAATAAAAACAAAATCAATGAGACAAAAATATTATGTAAAAAAAATTATAAAATTATTATAACTATAAAATTTATATGACATTAAAGCATTATTCCTAGCCATTTATGATCCATATTCTATTAAAATTGAATATTAATTAAAATTATTAAGACCAATGCATATTATATTGTTTTTTCAAACCTTATTTTATTGCTCTCAGAAACAATGTTTATACCAGCAAGGCTTCTCATGAAGTTTCACCTTGCCCTCACCCTTTGCCATGAACGTGCATAGCCCTAATCTCTCTCCAGAAAACAGGAGAGTGTTCTTGGAAAAATAATGCACACTCTCGTTATGCTAGCTTATAATCAGCCCAGGCTCCATTAACGTTGACCGGCTGCTTTTCTCACAAGCTTCCCAGTGGATGAGCAATAAACCACAAAAGACTACAAATATAATCGCATTACTCTCGTTATGTTTACTTATAATCAGCCCAAGGTTAATCTGAAGGGCCTGAAGACTTCTTACAATATTTCCATTTTATGTTAATGTTGACAGGCTGCTTTCTCACCAGCTTCCCAGTGGATGAGCAATAAACTACAGATGTAATTGCACAAGGAGTTGTTTTACCTAGTCCAATTCTTCTCGATGATGGAGACGGACATGGGGGCATGGTGTTTCTGGTTTTCCTTGTGTCCACAACACTCTGAGATCCCCTCTTTTCTTCCCCAGTGTCAGAAAAGTCCCTGCATCAATGTCGGAGATTTCTTACAAGGTGAAGTGAATGCTAAATCCAATCTGTATTTTCTACTTGTGAAAAAGAATTACCAAGGGTGAATGGGACAATATAGAGCAGTGCTGGCTGACCATGGCCATCCATCAAGTTCAGTGCCACATAAGTAACGAGAAGACCTGCCACATTTAATGATTAAAATGAGGAATTGGTAAAAATATTATTGCTATTGAAAAATCCCGAAGCACACGGTCCTTGTTATCTTTTCATTTTGGAAACATGGTTCAGTGTTCGAACAGAGAAAGGGACTGGTTTTTAATGTTCCATACCTAGTCCATAAGCAAACATTGCCCACGGGAAGTACCCAGATAGAAGACTCTTAGTTGCTAGCCAATCATACCTGCAAGAGCGATCGATGTTTTTTAGCATAGAAATCTTGTTGAATGAACTGTACATGTGATCAGAACTTGCTGACTGAAACAGAAGCACAGGGATCAAAGGTGGAGCAGCATGCGTCATTGTTTTTCCACTCCTCTAAAAATGCCAAGAGTACAATTTTCTTTACTTTGTTTCCTTATGCTACAGATTTGGATTCTTCTGACTTAGAGAGCTAGAGCTAAAGTGAGCATCATAGCTTTGAAATAGAATGGAAGAAGAAGAAGAAGAATATTGCACAAAGAAAGTACAGTCACCAATTCTGTGATCCAAACTGGAAAATGAATTTCGAAATCACATGAACATAAAAATTAACTTAACCTGGAGGAAAAAATGAGGAAGAAACACCAGAGAATGCTAGGAAATAGAAATAAGTTAAGAATATACTTCCTGAGAATACATGCCAGAGGATCAAAGAGTGAAGTGTAAACCTGAGGGAAAATGCTATCAGCAATCCAGGCAAAAGGATGTCACCAAATCCTATGATGCTGTAACCACCCCAAGGATCAAACATGCGTGGGATCTTTAACAGCATCGGTATACCGTCCTCTCCACTTCTATCACCACGAGCCACCTAAGGAAAAAAATACAATCAGCCAAGTTATACCTCAGCAAGCGAACACATTGAAATTCAAAGGTCAAAACCAAAAGTTAAGCATGATAAATGGTCAAATTAGCAGGATTACTTACCACAATCATGACGCTTTCATGGAACACCTTCTTAGAAACAAACACCCAAAAGATGTCATACAAGAACGCACAACCGAGAAGAACTGTACCCACCTGATTTACAAAACATAATAACTCATTTCAGAAGAAAAACCACCGAGTTACCAGAAATATTCATAGCCCTCAAATCTGCTCTATCTAGATTGATGCCAAGTGATACCAAATCTGGTAAAACTAGACCACGACCACAGTTGATCAAATAAAAGGATTGCATCTTTGTATGGAATTAAAGGAAATACTATCACAAATGCAACCAAAATAAATTCTGTGACTTGACAGAAGAAATCATGTGAGCATGTGCAGAGCAACACTTGTCATTGCTAGAGCTCCTTGACTCAACAAAGAGCCGATGATTGCCTATTTAGAAAGGAAATCCACTGGACACATACTAGGTACAAGAGCAATTAAGAAAGGAAAAAACTGATGAGTCCAATTATAGAAAGAATCTAAGGAGCAGTCTATGCAGGCCCAATACATGGTGTGATGGCAAAGATTTTGAACCTGCTATCACAAGGAACAATTCTTCCTCACATCCACCTTGGCAGGGCCATAACCATTGCAATAGCTTCTACATATTTGCCTGTTTATTTAAGAACATTACCTTGAGATTAGGCACATGGACAATTTGCAGAACGGTGATTATTAGAGCAATTCCCTGATTCAAGAACATATAGATTAGAAGGATTATTAGCTAAATTGCCTCGTCAGTCTCGTCTGACAACTTCACCCAAAAAAAGAGATATATAAGAGATTAATAATGCATGCCTCGTAATATCCATTTCATTTTGGAGTCATTAATCATTAGTGTTGGAATGGAAAGTATAGCAGATGGGACAACTAAAACAGAAATCAGAGAGATGATGTTCTATAATCTTGATAATTGGAAATTAAAAATTGCAGAAACATCAGCCAATAAGGGAAAAAAAGAAGTGAAGGTATCCTTACGAGTATATCTTGACCTATCCAGGCAAAGGAGACAGTGCGATACACAGCCCAAACAACTGCAAATGTTATGCAGAATGGAGCAACAGCCAAAGTTAGGTATGAGAGAGCTCCAAAGAATGGCACTTTAACATATGATTCTCCAGCATGTTTGAACCACCTGTACAATTATTGTAACTTTAGTTCTTGACCACTGAACTGGCAGAAAATACTCAAGTAATCCAACAACAAGCATCCATGGGTAACCAGCTTCATAAAACTCCCAGGCAGCACCTTCAAATACATAATAGCTCCATTTAATACATTAACACTTCTTGAACTGAATTGGAATCACAAGATGTGTTAATGAATTTTCCTTGGGAGGAGCATGTAATTTTAACTACTATACTACTTTCATGGCAACTTATTGACAAATTGGAACTTTAGCCAAAGTTCTCCAAATCAAAGATAAAAGAATCATTATGAACAACTCAAACATGGAACATGCCAAGCAAAAATCTCAGTAAAAGGTAAGCACATATCAATAAGAGATTGATTAATATACCTTGACAACAAAGCTACCAGGCAAGTCTGCAAGCCCTGCAAATGCATAAAATTACATAGTTAAAATTGATCCTAGCTAACAGAAAGGGAAAACAATGGAAAACATATCAATCAGGATGTTTGCGTGTCGAATAGTTTGATCGCAGTTTGCATAACAATTACTACTTGTAACATGTGCATAAATACTAAGTAGTAGCTCCCAGACCACATTCCATGAAAAGTCATACCTCCACACCACCTATGCAGAAGAGGACCACCAAAAGCTCAATGAACCAATATGACATGAGCTTGTAAAGTATGACCAAGAAGCATGAAGCAATAACAACAAACAGAACAGCTGATGTTGTATTAATGTCTACAACAGTACTAAAACCCACAGCCTTTTCATTTGGAATTTCATCCACAGCATCCTACATGAAGATGATGGTCATGAATCAGAAAGTATATAAAAGTTGTAATGATAAGAATACCACTTCCGGAAAGAAAGCACTAAGTTGATGTTATTTTGCAAATATTGCCAGAAGATCACCTTCAATAGCTTGTCTTGTTCAATAGCTGCTTCTCTGGCACTCCATGCAGACCAATAAGAGGCGCACAAGATGGTACCGACTGCCATCAACCACAAAAAGACTTCAGCGATATCAACTAATGGTCGCTTTGGAGAGTAAAGCTGCACAGACACTGCAAACAGGGAAATATTTTTAAATACCTCTCCACGAGAAGGAAACTGCCCAATAAATGTATGCAGTACATTAAAGCAGCAAGTTGTCATCACCTAAACAAATGGACAATCATCTTCAGAAAAATCCAAATGCAGGCAAGGTCAAGTTAACAAATGGGTTTGCATGTTATCTCACAACATGTGGAATATGGAAGAGTTTACCTGATGAATTTGTTAGCAGCATTTTTTCCAGGCTTGAACCTGCATCTTGTGGAAGCATAACAGCAGGTATGTGTATATCCAGATCAGTTTCATCTGGCTCACAGACCATCTTGTAAAGTTCTGCAGAAAATGAAACAAGTTCCATGCAAGATAAGCCATAGTGGTAGAAATTGAAGAGTAAAGTGCTTTATATAGGTTGTTTGCCCAAGTTAGCATATGTGTAAGCAAAACGAAAATAAATTCAAGATCAGTTATTCATCCATGTCCACAAAGATTAAAAGAATGATGCGGTTAGAGAAAGATTTCAGGAAAGAATTTCAATGGTGAGTTCAAGAATTTCTGCATGCAATCCTAACATACCTCTTAAATTAAAAATGGCAGATTTATAGGACACTGGGCATTAACACAAAATATTTGTAAAACAGGCGTGGCTAAAATGAAAAGGTGCAGATGGAGAAGGGAATGGTCAGAATAATGGAAAAAGATTCATATGCCCAATCCAAGCCAGACAGCATCAAGAATCAGTTAATTTGAATTTTAATAGAGTTGACGAGTTCAATTTGAGGAAGCACAGCAGGACCATTATAGTTGTTTGCTAAGATCTCTACTAATTATTAAACGCATCAAATGCAGCAGCAGATATGCTGATTACCTTTTTGGTTATTTATAATGAGCAAGGCTGAAGCGCCAGCTGTCTGAGCATTATTTGCTTTGGTAGTGAACTTGCAGTGACCTCGGTGAACCATGATGACATCTCCATCAAGCTAACAAATTGAAGAACATCAACTTCAGTAAATGGCCACGACATATAACTGAAGTACACAGCTATGTGCAAATATCTAGAGCATAAATAGTGTCCTGAAGGAAAAACCTTATGTTTAGGTGCACTACAACAATCTAGAGGGTCTGAAAGTGTAAGGCGAATTTGGTTTGCATTTTTCTCTTTCGACACAATGGTAGTGCCAAATCTAGCACCTACGCCAACAAATTCAGCATCCTCAACTCCATCGACCCAAGTCTGAACTTTTACCTTAAAAAAACAAGCCACAAAGTTAGAAGATAAATAACGTGAACACAATCTGAGTCCAGAGCAGACCCCGTAAAATCAAAGGAAGAAAGTACAATTTCCAACCACGAAAGTAGACAGACCCAGTATAATCTGGTGAAAGTAACTCTCCTTTAAAACCAGATAAGAAGTGGTAGGCTTCAAAGGTATGCACTAAATCAAAGCAAGCTTGGCACTGACAACATAAATGTCTTTCCCAATCATAACGCATAATATATGCAGTTATGCATATTTGATATTAGCCTAAGAAACCAAAAAGATAGAAATGGACCAGCACTTCTAGATTATATTCATAAGAAGTAAAGAAACCACCTTCAAAAAGTTTTCTAAAACACGGGACCTAATTCAACCCTGGAAGACAAATCAGCACCAAATCCAAATACACAGAATCAAAACCTCACCAGGATCACAAATTCAGAAACTCCAACTTTTAAGGGATCACATTACTAGCTCCAAATCACACAAAATTGTAAAACAGATCAAGTAAAAAAGGGGCATTAAAACATACAATCAAGTTGAAAAACAGTTAAAACAACCATTTATACAATTTGAAGCTATAACCATCCAAAAAAACATCAGAGAAAATACGCAAAATCCAGGTGAGAAACAATCAAAACAAGAGCTGGGTCGATGTCAAAAAATCAGCACTTAGAAGTTACCAAAACGAAGTCATTTTCGCAGCCTGGCTTTTTTGGGGCTAAATTATCATCATGAACTATATCTCCTGCGGTAACTGAAGATGGGTAACACACCAGTGAAATCACAGCTGTGACAGTGATTACAAAGTACAGTTTTTGCAAATCCATGGATTGTTTTTAAGCAATCTTCCTTGGTGTTCTCTTCTCTCCGCTACTTCAATAAAACTTTGGAGCATGAAAGAGAGGGAAGGGAGAGAGAAACAGAGGCTTTTGTCTTGTTGTGTTTATGCAAGAAATTATTGTTTTTAATAAAATAAGAGTAACGGTGAGGTCTTCTCACTTGATAGACCAAACTAGTTAAGTTATTTCGCTTCCCCGCGTTTGTTATTATTATTATATATATACAAAAAAAATTAAAATTGTTTTTATAAAAGATAAGAAAAAATTATATATACATGAAATTAAATAAATCTTTAACTATATATATATATATATTAATAAATAAGGTTATAAACAATAAGTAAAAATAAAACTAAATTAAAATATTTCATCTTATAAAACAGGATAATTGCTCCGTTTTATTTTTATTTCTTTTATTTAATTAAGAAATAATATAAATATGCATACATAATTACTTATTAAATTAATTGTGTAAAGTAAAAGGAAAAAATAATATCATGCAAGGATGAACATAATGAAATAAAAGTAAAAATTTACCTATATAAAATATCATCGTTGTGAAAATCGTTAGTTAACATGTAAAATCAACATGTAAACCTGAATTAAAAACTTAAAAAAAACAATAAAATTATATTTTATTTGTGGAAAACTGATCAATTCAGTCAAAAATTATGCAAAGTCGAGTTTAGAATTTTGCAAAAAAAATAGTGTTTAATAAAAAAACTCACCAATAATTAATCTTTAACCATTAATTAATCAAACCATTGTATGTTTCGTAAAGCAAGTAATTTGTTTTAGTGGACAATAAACTACAACTAAGCAAACACTAAAAAGCAATGGATCATTAAATTTGAGCACAAAAATAACCTTATAACTAACATAACCTCTATAAAAACCTACGAGAGCTAAATCTATACGACATCGTAAAGAGAAAATTAAGAGGAATAAAACCGAGAGAAGCCCCCACGTAATTTGCATTTTTTTTCTAGACATCAATGACCCCTCAATATGATCATCATTATCTTAGGTTCAATCCCTTTCATATAAAATATATCTATTCATGATCGAATGAGTTTTTTTGAGCTTAAGACCATACCTCTGACCATCACACATATCGAGATGTTGACTACCATTAAAGAAAAAAAAAGTTTAAGATTAAAAATTTTATTTTTTTACGGTCTCAGATTCTAACTATAATTATTAATATGATAATCATTGAAAATTTATATAATTATTAACTTTAAAGTTTACGAGATTAATTGAGATATATACAAGTAGTACAGATAAAGACATTAATAAAAATCCGTAGAAATTAATCCAATGATGAAAAAATGAATGGGTACAAATAACAGTACACGCATAATCTTCCAGATCTTGAAACGGGTCATGCAAGTCAGTTCTTTGACTCACAAGAGTCCATATTACTTTTTGGAAAATGATTCTATCTCTCACTACTACTCTCGCCAAACATTGAAAAAATAATTGAGAGACAAAGATGGCCCAACAAACGATAGGGAATGTTTGGTGTGGTAGCAGGTAGGACGTGAAATATTTGGAAATTCACCGCTGACCACAAGACCACGAAGGGGAGGTGGAATTAGGTTAGGGTTTATCAAACATCTCACTTTATTGATCAATCATGAAATAGAACTCGTTCACATGCATTTTTCATTGCCACATAAAATTCGAGTTACTGAGTTTGTAGCTTGTATTAAATAATTTCCGAGGCCACTAGATATAATTAGCAATTCAAAATTGAAGTTGAATATGACTTGTCTGTCGATATAATGACTTTTTCTCACTTTTTTAACTATGATCGGTAAAAGATGTTCGTGCTGTGAAAACATAACTTTTAGCTCTAGTAATCGAAAGTGGTCCTGAAGCAAAGATCCAGGAACAAACAAATAGAATATCATAAGTAAATTTTTCCATATTGATTCTACAATGTCTTTCAAGGACAACCAAGGCTAAGATTTGAGATTTTCAAAGAGATTTCACGGTTCAGGAGAAGAGAGTCCTTCATTTATATATATATATATATATATATATATATATATATATATAGTCTAAAGTTTACGACCGTCTGGATGCACTACAAAAATAACAATTACTAATTAATCTTGAGTTTTCTAACTTGAACCAAATCATTTGGCGACTTTAGGTGAATAGCAACCTAAGTAGAGGCAGATATGCAAAATATATGATCCATCTTGTCAGATAACTGTAGATTTTGCTTGGTGGAGGAGAATAAAGAATTTCCAGATTTTCAAGCTTCATAAGAAACAGACACCATCCTGCACTTATTCCCTTCACATTCAACAGCATTAGAAAGAAAGAGAGAGAGATTGTAGTTTATTGCTGAGCAAAATTGACACTAATTGATAAAATCCAAATTGAAAGGAGATAAATATTCCTGTTGACTATAAATCACTGCTCTGACATAGCTGCAGCATCCATGCAGCCACTTTTGACAGGTAAAAATGAAGAAATCAAAATCGTATCTTTTATTTTCTTTCATAGTAAGTGCACTTGAGTCTTGAGGTATCGAAACCTAAGATAACCCATCATGGGAAAAGCAGATACCAAGTTAATTGAAAGAGCATCCCTTATCTCACTACTCCAAACGCCACCTTCCTTTTTTTGTCAGGTGCAGGATCTTTGAAATTATCAAAATTGCTCTCTCTCAAAACTAGGCAATCCATAGTTGAGTACAATTTTCGTTCCTGCTCATTATTCGCCTCGAATGACAACTACTTTGGGAATTGATAGCCATCTTGATATGCCAGTAGTCCTCCATCTACTTTGTCACTAGAATGGTTGAGAAAGTTGTTGACTATAAACTGTTCTGAGAAAGAGTAGCTTCCCCCTGGAATCCTCTTGGCTTCTCCTTTCTTGTTGTTGCTTTCTCGAGCTAGATTTTCCAAGCTGAATTGGGCTGGAATATTAAAATGACTATTTACGGCCTGAAAAAATGGAATTGGGAGTCCATTCCCAACAATTGATGACATGTTATTTTGGTTGAAGTAACTGGTGTCTCTGGAACTCACTCGAGCAAAGTTTCTACTTCTTTCCTCCGGCTGCATGTCCTGAAAGTATCCATGATGACTGCTTGAACCTAGTAGCAGATTCGGTCTTTCTGAATTTTTGCCTATTTGATTCCCAGCAATTATTGGTTGAATAGAGTTCAATGGAGATGTATCGAACCTATGGTTTGCTACGTGAGGCTTTGTTAACACAGTAGGCAGTGTTGAGTACATTGACGAAGGTGCCTGGTTGAGGTTAGCTGGAAACATTGGTTCGACAGAAAATGACACTCTTTCTCCTTTATCCCTCTCAGCTGATGTCAAGTATCCAATCACTTGGCTACAATCAGATTGATGTTCAGGCACTTGATGGTGATTATTAGAATCACTGGTCTTTCTGCCATTTTCAGACCTCTCTGTAGATTTTATCATTGCAGTCTTTGAGCTCCTTTGAAAGATCTGAAGGCATTTCGATTCTGCAGGAAAATGGTCTCCTGATGATGCACTTCATTGTTCTCGAAATTGATTAGGTTCCGCCTGTCGACGTTCTCCTCAAACTCGTTGTGGGCCTGCAGTTGGCCATACCCCTGAATGTTGTTTCGATGCTGTGCCGGTATGTTCTTCTCGAAGATGTTTTGGAGCTGAATTTCTGAATTCTCCTCAAAGTTGGTTTGGTTCTGCAAGTGAACTTTCTCTACTCTGAAGCTGCGATTTTTCCAGCTCAGGAACTGTCTCCTCTGCCACCGATTTCTGCATTTCTTCCCTCATCCACTTCAACAAATTTTCTCTTGAAACTTTAAGATCCTCCAATAAGAAGTTCATGTATTTATTAAGATCATAAAATACAGCGTGCTCATCAGTAATAGTTTTACTCTTCTTACGGGGGTCTCCTTGACGAGGGCCCTTCTTTATCTCATCAGGATGGCTGAATCATCCCTTTTACTCTTCCTCCTCCTCCGGCCATTTTCAGCTTTCCCGGATTTCATTTGGTCCGAAATACCAGGATCACAGTTCCCATTCTGGTGCAATTTACAAGCCTCACTAGTTTCCTCATTGTCAACTGAAGTGAAGCTTGAAGAATCGGAATCGTTGTCTTTCCTGCTAAACTCTCAGCGTTGATGCAGTTTCAGTTGCTTTGCCATTTCAGAGTTGGGGGACATCGTAGAACTCACTAACTCTGGATCATCACACAAATTGAAGATGTTGAATTGTCAATGTTTTTTTTTCCCGTCACCTGGGGAATCACAGCACCGATTCCTTCCCATATATCAACAATATTTCATGATCTTCTGAAGTGAAAAGGCTTCTGGACAATCAAAGAGCCTACTAAACTTTGACTGCAACTCATTAAGCAGGAACCTGATTACATAGAGAATACTTCAAAGTGAAAACAAGTCTATCAAACACGGTGCTCTAAATATGAAATATTTGTCTTCTTTCATCGTTTTATTTCATAACAAAGAATAATCAACAACCAGTTTTAATGAATTCACTGACTTAATGGATTCTCTATACTTGTAAAATTCTGCAACAGTTGATGCTATGAAGAAGTAAAAACTAACTATCAGGCCAAATATCTAGAGCAATACAAACCGCATATAAAAGAAAGAGCACCATCTTGATCTTAAGAAAACAAGCACTCAAAGTTTCAAAATCCTCCCCTCACTAGGGCATGAGGTTTAAACCAGCAGAAAAGCAATCCAATTTCTGAACCTTATAAGACTTTCAATGAGGCATTAGAAACAGACACTAATCAATTCATACGATAACTACTATCTATCTTATATGTTGATCTCATAAACCCAAAAACCAGAACAATTCAAAAAAGGGCCTTTAGAAATTCCAAAATCTAAATATAATGCACATAAGATCCACAGAAAAGAAAACTGGATTCAATCATTATCTTTTTCATGATATTGCATACGAGTAAAAAAAAGCCCCGAAAATTATCATAACAAGTGAAAAAAGAAGAATAACAAATGAAGAGAAGATCAGAATAATATCACCAAAGCACTGAGCTTTTGAAAGATGGACAACAATATGTAATAAGTCAAGAAGATGCTTCTTAAACACCAACCCTAAGTCCCATTTCTTTTAGAAGAGCTGTTTTCACCGTGAATTTATATCTCCACTCTCTCCCTTTAAAAGGCAACAAAAGATATGTTTTGTTTCCATCTGTGCAGTGTGAGTGTGTTTGCTGTTTATGAAAGAGTTATTGGCGTGGCAATTTAACCATTTTTTGTTAATACTGGCCGGCCATTGTGGCAGAATGTTCTTTAGCATTTTGAAGATTTTGTCACTGGATTTGAGATAAGCCCACTTACAATTCTCATCTGTTTTCACCGAACACCTGCCATCTTGTCGAGAAAGAGAGAGATTAAACTGTCTTTCCATGTAAACTGGCTTCCTGTCTTCGTCTTTTGACTTCCATGACAAAGGACTTCTGTATCGTGTTCAAGCTGCAGCTGTAAAGATTAATGGGTTTTATGTATGCATTCAGGATTTAGATAACCAGCCATTTATTGCTTTTACTATATGGTGCAATCATGTCATAAATGTTTTTTTGTGGACAAATTTAGAAATGGTGTTCTTCGGATGGCATGTTGAATCAAAAATGGCTACTGAGCAATGTACATCAGCATTTTTATTTTCCATAGCATAGGTAACAACTGGCACCTAATGTATTATTTTCAAACTTTATTTTCCATATTGCATAGGATACCATTAATATATTATTTTTTAAAATTTATTTTTAATATAAACACATCAAAAACATAAAAAAAAATTAAAGTAAAAAAAATAAATTAAAGTATAATTTTATTTCGAGCATGTCTATTGATTTTGAAGTCAATTGTCTATTTACATGCTAATGTTGATTCCATTGTAATGAACTTTTTATCTCTTTTCCTCCTAAAATAAATATTTAGTTATAAATTGATGGCCGAAAAAAAGAAGCCAATAATCCTAGCAGAGCCTGGATGGTAGTATGCCCAACCGAGCTTGCTGGTCAGTAGGCCCAACCATGCCAACTAACAAAGGCCCAGACAAGGCTGGCCCAGGCCACTATCCTTATCAAACTTATTTTAAAATAAATAATATTTTAAAAAATAACTGCACCACTATCCTAACCACACAATCCAATGCTCCAAACCCGGTCCGAGCCG
Source organism: Salix viminalis (assembly GCA_029228465.1). Taxonomy (NCBI): domain Eukaryota; kingdom Viridiplantae; phylum Streptophyta; class Magnoliopsida; order Malpighiales; family Salicaceae; genus Salix; species Salix viminalis. The sequence continues at coordinate 5,651,414 of CM055428.1, forward strand.
ACCACACAGCGAGTTAAACAAAATAACCCACTTCATAATCTACAAATAAACAGCTAAACCCCACCTCGCTTCCCGCCAACCCTCATAAACCCTAAATTCCCTCCCGTCCCCTGCCCCTTTTTAAACCCAAATCTCTCTCTCTCTAAAACCCCAGCCGCCCCCGTCACCAGCTCCGCCGCTGCCACCGCCAAGATGGACCCAAAAGCAGTGAAATCAGACCTGGTGCTTATCCTAGACTACGGTTCACAATACACTCATTTAATTACACGAAGAATCAGGTCCCTGAACATCTTCTCTCTATGTATCTCAGGCACTTCTTCATTAGAAACCATAACTTCACACAACCCCAAAGTTGTTATCCTCTCAGGTGGACCCCACTCGGTCCATACTGTCGATTCACCAACTTTCCCATCTGGGTTTGTCGAGTGGGCGCAAAAAGGTGGGATCTTTGTGCTGGGGGTATGTTATGGGCTGCAATTGATTGTGCAAAGACTGGGCGGTCAAGTTGATGTTGGTCAAAAGCAAGAGTATGGGAGGATGGAGATTGAAGTGGAGAAGAATTTGGGTGTTTTTGGAAATAAGAAAGTTGGAGATAAGCAGGTTGTTTGGATGAGTCATGGTGACGAGGCTGTTAAGTTGCCTTATGGGTTTGAAGTTGTGGCTAGGAGTCAACAAGGGGCGGTTGCCGCAGTTCAAAATAGTGAAATGAGGTTTTTTGGCTTGCAGTATCATCCGGAGGTAACTTGGGTTTGAGTTCGATATTTGGGTTTTTTTAGTGTTGTCATTGAATGGATCTTTTTTGAGTTCTGAGGTACCATTTAACTTTAAAGTGTTGCCTGACATTTAGTTAAATTTGAAACATTTAGATGCCGTTAACTGGTAAGTTTTAATATGTGAACCAGTTTGCAAAGTAACTTTAATTCGGTAAATTGTTAGGTTGACTTGATGCAATGAGCCTGCTGGGTGTAAAGTTTATTGTTGTTCTAGTATTGGAATTTTTGTATGTTGGTCAAGCATGGTTTTCAGATAAAACTAGGAGGGAGATTGCTATTCTTTGACTGGATGTGTGTGAGTTGCCAAGCGTAAGCTAATAACACCCAGATAATTGATTTGACTAGTTAATGTTTTGGAACTTGCGTAGGGTGGTAGTGGAAGACTGCGTTGTTTTCATTTGTTGGCATGGTGTATATGCTGAAACTGTTGAATATTCTGCAGGTGACTCATTCACCCGAGGGCATGGATACACTACGATACTTCCTGTTTGATGTTTGTGGAGTCTCTCCAGGGTGGAACATGGAAAATGTTTTGGATGAAGAAATCAAGGCGATCAATGACACAGTGGGGCCTGATGAGCATGTCATATGTGCATTGTCAGGGGGTGTGGATTCCACAGTTGCTGCAACTATTGTTCACAAGGCAATTGGAGATAGGCTTCACTGTATTTTTGTTGATAATGGCTTGTTGAGGTGAGGGCAACCACCTTTCCTTTTCCATTTTTCCATTAACTACATGACTGGCATCTCTCACTGAAATCTTTTTCCATATATCATGGTTTTATTTCATGTAGATATAAAGAGAGAGAACGTGTTACGGAAACTTTTGAAAGTGATCTGCACCTGTCTGTTACTTGTGTTGATGCATCAAATGAATTCCTTGGTAAGCTGAAAGGCGTGGTGGATCCTGAGATGAAAAGGAAAATTATTGGAAAGGAGTTTATTAGCATCTTTGATGCTTTTGCCCATAAGTTGGAGCAGAAATTGGGAAAGAAACCTGCATACTTGGTCCAAGGGACCCTGTATCCAGATGTTATTGAATCTTGCCCACCTCCTGGATCTGGAAGAAACCCACTCTCGCACTATCAAGAGCCATCATAATGTTGGAGGGCTTCCAAAGGACATGAAATTGAAGCTCATTGAACCACTTAAGCTTTTATTTAAGGATGAGGTATTGATTAAACTTCTTGCTGTCTTTTTTTTTGTATTGCTTTTTTTTTACAATAGTTTTATTTTTAATAACTATCTCTCTTTTCATTTGAAAAGGTTCGTCAGCTAGGAAGAATCTTGAATGTTCCTGATGCATTTCTGAAGCGCCACCCTTTTCCTGGTCCTGGCCTTGCCGTGCGAGTCTTGGGTGATGTAACTGAAGGAAATGCTTTAGATATCCTCCGCCAGGTATATACTGTTTATCTTTGGAGCCTAACCTAATCCATCATTTTTGTTCTCTTATACTTTTTGGAAGTTACTAATTTGACTGCCATTTCAGGTTGACGAGATTTTTATTCAGTCCATCAAGGATGCTGGGCTATATGATTTGATTTGGCAAGCTTTTGCAGTATTTCTTCCTGTTAGATCTGTTGGAGTTCAAGGTGATCAAAGAACTCATTCTCATGTTGTTGCTCTTAGAGCTGTTACAAGTCAAGATGGAATGACAGCCGATTGGTGAGCCTTCTTTTGTTACTATATGTTTTGACCTTATGACTCTTTGATGTGGGTGTTTGTGTCGCATGCAAACTATAAAATGTTCAAGATTTAGATGTATTTTTTGGGAAGACTCTGATTGTACGATTTGTGCCCTTTCACATGTGCATGCCTAACTATCTCTTGGAAACTTCTTTTTTTCTTCTTTTTTTTCATAAATGAGTTTTTTCTTGATTTGTAAATATTTGTGGGATAAAGTGATTTACAATTCTTATTTGCATTACAAACATTTTTTTCCTTACATGGTAATGGTACAAGACTCCAATCTTAAGATTTCTCTAGGATGGGAAGGGGGTCAGAACAGACGTGGGAAATTTAGAAGAGCTTGGTTTGTTTTTTACTAGTGAGAAATGATCGTTGGTTATGTAGGCATTCTATCTTGCAAAAAATTGATGCATCCATTGTTGTTTCATCTGTGTATTGATAAGAACTCTCACACCCATATTTGAATTGCGGAATTCCAGGTACTATTTTGAACACAAGTTCCTTGATGACGTGGCCAGAAAAATTTGTAATAGTGTAAGAGGCGTAAACCGAGTTGTTCAAGACATCACATCAAAGCCCCCGTCAACAATTGAGTGGGAATGATGCCAATCTTGGATGCACGAGGCTGATTGTCCATGGTTGTGTCAAGTCAACGGTAGCTTATTGTCCAGTTTGCAAATCTTGGATGCACGAGGCTTAATGTCCATCAAGTCAACGTTATATATACGTCCAGTTTGCTATAGGCTTATTGGCCAGTATGCAAATCTTGGATGCACGAGGCTATCCCCCCCTGCTATATGCCCTAGATCATTGCCCGGTGAATAGCAATCAAACCTGCCTTGAAATTTCAATAACCAAACAGCAAACTCTGCCTATTGCTCAGAATTCTAAACCCTTAAGATCTTTCTGTCTTGTTATCTATGGGTGCACTGGATATCAGGATTTTATTCGTTAGATATGCTGGCTTTAGTAGCCTGCATGTCATGTCCATCTCCTTGATATGGACCGGTTTATTGAATATGCTGAAATTCTGCCTTTTCCCAGTTGAGATTCTTGACTTGAAAATAGAATCTACAGATTCGTTGCTGTAGTTTTTCTGTTTTTGGTATGCGTTATTGTTTCTAGCTCTAATAGTAGGAGCACTAGCAGTAGAGATATTGATTGGTGATAATGGTCTGTGGTCTCCACCATTATGCAGATTATGGTTCCAAAAGTTTTCATTTTGATGGGCCGACAGCCACTGCCTTCCCCCTTCATACCTGACCACTAGTAGTAGTTATTGTGGTGATTGGATTTCCACCCTCCCGAGATCCATGGCATTAATGCTTAGTGGTGGCAGTTACTACAGGCCCCAGTTTCACCTGTATTATTTCTGGAAGAAGGAAAACTTGTCTGACTGTGAAATTGAAAACTTTTAAGTAATAAAGTATGTGAAAATTCTTTTTTAACTGCTCCCTACCTATATGTAGCCTACCCTCTAGCCTAGTGCTTCAAGCAACTAAAGAATCGTAGCCTCGTAGTATATAATGTCTGGACTGCATGATTCTGTAGAGCTTCCTGTGTTAGATTTATCTCAGCCAGTGAACCTCTCCTTTTTGTCATCCCTTTCTCAAGCCTGTCAAGAATGGGGTTTCTTTTATGTTACCAATCATGGCATCCCAAGAAACTTGTTTGGCAAAGTTTGCACTCTTTCGAAACATATCTTTAGCCTTCCCCCAGACTCCAAGCTCAAAGTCGGTCCATCATCGTGCTTAAAAACCTACACCCCTCATTTCATAGCCTCCCCTTATTTTGAAAGCCTCATAGTGTCTGGACCAGATTTCTTTGCGTCTGCTAAGCGTTCTGCTGATGAACTATTTTGTCAACAAAATTTCGAATTTAGGTACAATTTCATATTTTGAAAACCATATTTTTCAGTGCTATTTGTTTGCAGAAGTTTCTGATGTTTTCAGTGTCGACTAATTAGCATCTTTTATATGTAAATGCGCAGTGAAATATTACAGGAATATGGAAACAAGATGATCGAGTTGTCGAAGAGAGTCATCGAGGTTTTAGTAATGACTTTGGGAGATGGTTGCGATAAGAAGTTTTGCGAAGCAGAATTCAGCAACTGTCATGGCTATTTCAGGGTTGTAAACTATTCACCGCCTCAGGACGTGGAGGAAAGGGAGGTCGAAGGGCTTGGAATGCACACTGATATGAGCTGTATAACCATCGTCTACCAGGATGACACTGGTGGGCTGCAAATCAGATCCAAGGAAGGAGAATGGCTGGACATACCTCCATGCGAGGATTTTCTTGTCGTTAACATTGGAGATCTGATGCAGGCTTGGAGTAACGGACGGTTAAGATCATCCGAGCACCGGGTTGTCTTAAAGCGTTTAGTAAATCGCCGCTCTCTTGCTTTCTTCTGGTGCTTCGAGGACGAGAAGGTGATTCTGGCTCCAGATGAAGTCGTGGAGAAAGGAAACCAGCGCGTTTACAGGTCATTCGTTTGCCTGGATTATCTGAAATTCAGAGAGAGCAACGAGGAAGGTAAATTTGAGAAAATCGGGTACACCGTGAAAGATTTTGCAGGGCTCGCCCTTCAAACTTAGCATTTGGTTGTCAAATTTTCATGCTGCTGATGTGCACAGTTCATGTCTTAGTCTTCTCCTTCACGGTAATTAAACAGGAACTTCTTCTCTCCGGCCACTTCTCCCGGAAAGTTGAATCAGGAAAAAGGATTGAACTTTACAACAGGGTTGGATCAGGCACGAGTCGAGTGGAGGTTCGTAGTGGGGGGGGAAAAAGGCAAGCAAAGGACAAGAATGATTTGTAACTATTAGGAATGTATTCTGCTTTCTGTATTGTTATTTTCTTTCCTTTTTCCTCTCTTTTTCTAGCTTTCCTCTCCCTGCTTGATTGCTTTTTCGGACCAAAGGAGACTTGGGAATGACATTTCACGCCCAATTCGCTCGCACCCTTTAGTTTTCAGCATCTAATAATATAAAAAATTGTTTTTCTGTGACAGGTTCATAGCATATATCAACTGTGGACACTTGAAAAATTTTCCAAAGATGGTTATTGATCGTCACTAAGGGTGTGTTTATTATTTTGATTGCTGTTATGGTTGAGGTTTAAAAAAACTAGTTTTATAAAAAAGTATTTTTAGCTGTGATTCATAACTGAAAAGATTGTTGTTTAATTAAAATTATGGATAAGTCTGAGGTTTAATGAAAAACAGTTTTGTGTCTTTAATTACTGTATTTTTAATATTACTAAAAAAATTGAGCTATAATTTTTTTTTGATTTAATTGGAAAGGTTTTGAAATATATATTAATTAACTTTAAGCTAAAGAAAGATATAATCAATAAACTAAATAAACGATACAAATCAAGCAAAAATCAAAATCAAAAATCAAAATGTTAGCAAACACAGCAAAATACAGCTGCTATGCAATCAATGAAAAGCAGTATATTGCTGTTTTTTCTACACCAGCGTTTCATTTACTATTTTCCTGTGGGACTCATACAATATTTTTTATATTTTAAACCTAAATCAAACATTAAATTAGGAGTTTTTTCCCGACAACACCGGCTGTACACAAAAACAAACACCCACCAAGACGTGGGCTTGCTGAAAGAAATCTTTGAAAATAAAACGAGTAATGATGACGAGCACCTTGATTCTTCATAAATAATATTTTTCTGAGCGGTCTCTGTTGAGAAACTATCCTGCAGTCGGAAAAGAAAGCCATGAGCTTCGGAGATGCGATTTTTTTAATTATTATTTTTAATGTGTTGATGTGATATGTCTGGTCTGGATATTTTCCGAGTGCATTAATGAGGAAGCTCGCGTTTATTATTAATAATTATTGCATAGTTCCAATGCTACAAGAAACATAATTTTATTAATTTGATTGACTTGATGGATAAAGCGTGTACCTTATGAAGTTTGCCTAGTATTTAGTGTGCGTAATTTAAATAATTAAGTCATCATATTCAATTAAAATAACCATGCACTCCTCCACTTCCTGCACCGAGACTAATTTATTGTTACTAGTGTATGGTTTATTTTATTTTTGATGAGATGGATTTGCTTGGTTTCGATGAGATGTCTAAGGCTTTGAAAAATATAATTTCAAACCAGCAGGGTTTATCCTAGCAGTAGGTGGAGGGTGCCCCTTTCAAGTGACCATGGTTCAAGTGTTTCAGTGATATCTGGAGGGTGTTCTTTTTCATGACATCCTGGTTCGATCCCTGCCCGGTATGCATGTCACCCCGCGCTTCCTTATATGCTCACTGAACTTACAGGATATTCAGTGGGTCCGGGAAATAGTCGAGGTGCACGCAAGCTAGTCCGAACACCTCGGTTACCCAAAATATATATATATATATATATATATATATATATATATATATATTTCAAACTTTTAGCATCGTATTATAGGAAAATGTGATTTTAAAAAATAAATATTCTTACGTGCCATGATGTTTCAAACCCTTAAGTAATTCTTATACATTATGGTGTCCAAGTGTAATGCTCATTTCATTGAGGTGTTTAAACCATACTCTTTATCGCTATATTTTTTTGTTTTGAATGTGAGTAAACCTATATTTTAGAAAATATACTTTATAAATTTAAATAAACAAATAAAATTTTAAACATTTCAAGTAGTCACTTTGTCATCACACGGTGTATTTGTGCTCATAACTCCAAAAATCTTGTGAGTAAATTGGTATTTCAGGGCATATTTTGATACAATTTAAAAGAAAATCAGAGATGAAAAATGTGGGACCATCCACGCACGTGTGGAGTGGGCTGGGGTTATTGTATTATTGCATGTCAGATCCTGTAAAGAGCTGTTGAGCATTTTCTTTTTCAAAAATAAATAAATACCAATGGCTAAATAGTAAATACACTAAAATCATTTACACAGAAGAGGAGTGAGTCACTTCATGGACTATCTTTTTAACTTTCCTTTCTCTTCTTTTAAGCTACTTTGACAAGTTTACAGTACACACCACTGCTGTTCTTTCGAAACCAGGGATGATGTCAGTGGTGCCCAAAAACAAAAACAAAAACAGAAACAGAAAATAGCTCCCGTCCACTACCCTGACTAGATTTGGTGGGCCATTTGTTCATCTTGTGTCTAAAAATTAGCAAGGAAAAGCTTTGCGGTGGATCGACTGGTTAAAATCCAGCCAGAAAGGATATATTTTATCTTTATATGGTGTCGGCAAGCTCATCTTTTTATCCCATCTGAGCTTTCTGTCTGAAACTATGGTTTTCACTTGGCTTTCTTTTATTGGCTCCTTGTAATGATCGGTAGCTGTCATTTCGTTTATTGGCTCTTTTATTGGCTTTCTTTTATTGGCTCCTTGTAATCCAGCCAGAAAGGATTTTTTTTTAGATTCCTTATCTCTTAAATTTACTCTGTCCCGTCAATGTCAAACTAAATCATTCTACTTACCCTGTTCGGAAAGCTCGAGCCCTATCATATTTTCATGGTGAAGCTGTCTTTGGCTACCCCGATGGCTACGTCCAAGCTCCTCCTAAAACGATAGCAGCCTCGAACCCCACCTCAAGTTTCATTGTTAAAATACCCGATCCTCAATATGACCTCAAGTTTTGCATGATTCTTTAATCATTGCCACCATGAATGCTTCTCTCACCGAGGGTGTTCTCTCTCAAAGTCAAGTCATATACCACCTTTCGTGATGCATGGCTTGCACTTGAGTGAAAATTCTTCTTTTATTTTCTATTCTAAAGCTTTTCAACTCTTCACTCAACTTGAAATTGCACGTAAAAGAGCTATGTTTGCCGAGGATTGTTTTTTTTTCCCATCAAACACATTGCTGATAAACTTGTACTTGCTCCATAACCCCTCAGTTTCCTTTGTCCTCAGTACCCTCAACATGTTGTTATGAGACGTGAATTTTCAAAAGGTTCAAATGGAAGCTGATTTACAAGGTGCTTTAATAAACAAAAATGGATAACCCTGCTCTCAAGTTAGTTCTCAACAGGATAATCATTGGGCCTCGAATGGATAAGGCCAGCCCCCAACAGATTCGATCATTGTTACCTACCTCGATGTCAAATCTGTGATCAACTGGGATATTTCTCATATGCTACTTACTGCTTTCTGCTGATAATTTCTTCATAGTACAGGCATTGATCTTGCCTTTGTCACCAATGTTATCCAGCACCTCAGTAATCAGTTTCATATAAAGGATTTGGGTGGTTTGCATTGTTTTCCTGTGGATTGAGGTGATTCCAACTCATGTTCGCTTGTTCTTATCGCCGCACAAGTGCATTGGTGATCTCTCATCGCATACAAATATGGTGGGTGTTAAAGGACATCTTCACTCTAATATCCACCAGTCATTCACTTCAGTTGTATGATGGTACTATGTCAGTGGATAGCTCTCTGTTTCGCAACATCGTTGGGAGTCTTCAATATCTTTCCTACATGTGTCCAGACATTTGTTTTTGCTGTGAAAAAGCCTTTTTCAATTCATGCACAAGTTGTCTCAAGTTCTCAACACCACTAGACAGCAACCAAATATCTTCGTTACTTGAAGCAGACAATCTTTCATGGTATCTAGATATCGCAGGTTGGTGACCATGTTCTTGATGTCAAATAATTATCTCATTTAAAAACTTAAAGCGATTAGGTGAGCCCAAAATGTAATTTATATTGTTATCTAATACACTCTTTAAGTGAAAGCTCTTTAGTATTAAAACCTTGTTGACCCAGCGGTCACGAACTCAAATCTCGTCACTCTCATTCTATTTTATAAAAATCAAGCACAAGGTAATATGGATCTATGCAAGTTTCGAGCCCAAAGAGCTTTCACTTGAGGGGGATGTTAGAGAATAATATAAATCATATTCGGGACCTCACCTAACAATTTAAGCTCTTTAGGTGAGATGATTTTTTAACAATAATGGATAGAGATAATGCTAGCATTTCAAGAGAAGTTGCCTGCAATCATGCTATTTGATCTATTGTAGTTACCTATTATTTGTAATCTATTCTAGGATGAAACTTAGTTTAAACAAAATATCCTCCTTAAAACTAGACTTCTATGATCAGTGTATATATACTATGTAATCTCTTAATAATAGGTGTGTGAGGATTATTTATTGAAAACATATCAGTTCCAGACTCTTTTTAAAAGATACATCGGTGAAATACTGATTCTAGTGCAGAGTACAAGCTGAACCTTTGAAATAAATATAAATGTTCGGAATAAGTGCGTTTTCTACGTGGAGGAAATTCGATGATGAATAGCTCTGATCAATGAAGCCTTCCATGACACAGGGTTTGTACAGCTGAAGCTGTGAATACTAATCATACATTCATCGATTCGGAAAACAAGTTCCCAGCAACTATTTGAAAAGCATGTTTGATTGTGCCAACTGATGCAGCATTCAATCCCTTGTGCTGCAATAAACACAATATTGACAATACAGTAAAGGAATCAATGCTTTTTTCGTAGAAAAAATTATGGGTTATTTTGAGTCCATACCTTTGATTTGATAGTCAGCGAAAGAATCCCGTCGGTGGTGGATGATTCAACTGAGTGTGAATCTAAATGGAGATGGCTCGCTGCATCCATTAGCTCGAGCAATATTCCCTCCCTCCAAAGACATTTGATCTCGATTAGAACATCCTCTTTATTCATGCTGACAATTGTATGGTCAGCTGAACCATCTTTTGATATGTTCTGGTTGGTATCTGACTCCATTTCATCAATGTCAGGAGCCTTCCTCTTATTTGTCAACGAATTTTTACCATTTCCAATCTTATTGCTGCCGTAGTTATCAGATGTCCTCTCCACAGTATCTTGAGGTTTTCTTTTTGTTATTGCCTCTAAAAGCTCCCTCCTAGATTCCAACTCTTCAACCTTTCTTTCAAGCTCTTGAAGGTATTGAATAGTGCCATCTAGTATGGATACCTTATCAACCTGCACAGACAAGGAAAAAATTAATCAATGACTTTTACTATTCGAGGCCAAAAACTCTTTGGGAACAGAATTTTTAACAACCTTGCTGATTGAAGGGACAATTGATTTCAGAATCATAAGACTTTTATTCAGCTTTTCTCTTCTCCTCTTCTCTGATAATACATGGCTTGCATCGTTTTCATCAGCCTCGGGCCTACCACCTATAACTTTGTAACGATTATTTTCTGGGGAGTCCAGCAAGCCATCAACATGAATCCGAGGAACTTCAAACAGTATCTTCTTTAGTAATTTTTGCGGATTACCACTTTTCAATTTCTGAGAATGCATCAGTCCTGCTTTCTTCCAACTGACAAAGCTCGGTTCCTGATGACAATATTGGACATTGGGTCCAAGAATTAGTGGATGGGAGGTCTTTGAGAGTAATGAGAGAACACTTTGATAATGCAAATCATCGCTTTGAAGTTTCGATGCAGTCAGCTTCTTGTGATTGCAGTCTTGAACATCCTGAAGACTCTGGTCATTTACCTTTCCATCCTTCAGAACAGGAACAAGCTTCACAGGATCTACAATGGTTTGAGATACACAGTCACTAGAATTCAAGGGATGATGAACACAGTTGCTGAAGTCATCATCCATGAACTCCCAACTTTGCACTTGGGAAGTTCCTCCATTTCAGCCCTTCAGCCATAGTCGAATCTGTGGCTGCCTGATCATTTGAATTGTCATTACGGGAAACTATGTCTAGTCCTCCACATCGTATAGCTGGAACAGGTTTGGTGTCTTGTATTTCACGATTGAGAGTGGCAGAGGCAAGCTCTTTGTCACTTTTTGCACTAGAATGCTTGGCAGCTACTGTGCATGGGATCTCCAAGAATGAAGTTTTGATGTGTTGAATGAGACTTGGGTCCTCTAAAACCTGTAGAAACAAGTTACAATGAAGAAACATGAGTTGACCTGTTGGTGTTTTGATGTGCGGACAACAAATCAGTAGTTGATTGTATTCTAAATAGAAATCTGACAGAAGTACTACCTGCTCAGAGACACCCAGCTCAACAACTCCGCTCATAAATGGAAAGCATACTACAGTCTGAAAGTTTAAACAGGAAATGTTTGCTCAGATTTTGGTACAGTCCAGTTTTACTTGTTCTAAAAGCTTTAATATTGTTTCATGCAGGATCTTATGCATTTAGTAAGAGCACGCTGCTGTGTGCTTGTGCCTATAAACTGGAACTCTACTAGGAGATAGGTAGAATCGGTACCTGAATCGATGCACTCTGAGGGTTATGATTTCCACAATTCCCATCATAGAACAAGAACCAAAAATATTAAAAAAGATATTTAATTTCTACTATCATTTTGAGTATACAACTTTTATTCAGTAATGAAATAAGATCCCCGAAAGGAAACAGAATCCTAACCTTAGCTAGCAGAGAGCGACTGAATATTTTGCTGCCAGCAGAAGGAGCGTTGCATAGCCAAGTATGATAACCATTTGCTAATGTTGTTCCTGGCAACCTATGAACAAATCGGAAGAAGAATTAACGACGATTTAACTCTAAAAGAGAATAAATTGAAAGGCCTTGTTCAGCAAATGGCAAAGAAAATGAATTTACCCTTGGCCATTGTCGAATACAAAGGACATGCAAACCAAATAATACCACTCTGTATCAGTGAGATCTTCTGGGGATAATGCAGCTGAATGTCTCCTCGCTTGTGGATTGGCTTCACCAGCCGACAGTGACTCGTAGAGTTCTCTCAATTGCTCACTTCTCTGTAAACCAAATTCATCTTCATTAAGCTCTATGGATTGAACTGTTTTCCGTGTCTTAATATCTCCATTGTAGAACCCATCAGCCCACTCCAAAACCCTACAAAAGATTCACATTTACCAGTGATAAGAACATGAACAGATAATGCATTAGAGCTAGTTCCTACATGATTATACGGCTCATGGCTATAATCAACACACAATACAAATAGACTACCCTTTCTCTCAAGGCACTCAAAAAAGAAAAATGTTTCCCTTTGAATTTGAATGAATGAGATAGCCTTTATCATAAATGCTATGTTCTTTGGTTATCTTAATCAAGAAACCATAAAATGTAGTAGCAGATTTTGAGAAAGGGATAGATTCCGTTAAAGCTAAAACCTAAATTTCAATTCATAAAACCAATGCAAACCATATGTCAAAATCAGTACCATTTGCACGGTTATTCACACACAAAAAATAGATTTCACTCTAACCATACAAAATGAAACATGTATTTCACTCTTTCTGAAAAGTAAACTCCCTGCTCCAACATGTGACTGAACTCCCAGAAACTTAAGCTGTCCCACTTTCTCAAAAATAGCAAACAATGCAAAGAAAAAATTTCTTTCGCGAGATTCTTAGAAAAAAGACTTCTTTTAGCTGCAAAAAGAACAAGTTCTAAAAACAGAGTAAAATATTAGCACCTATACAGACAAAGGAAAATAGAGATATAATAAGGTTTAATTAGTACCCTGGTTGTCTGGTTGAATTTGACCAGAAGATTGCATAGCTCCATTGAATGCTCCTCACCGCAAGAGCAAGCTGTTTCTTGAGGTTGTCTGGTAGTCTCTCTTGGTTACGGAGGTCATCTGCCATATCTTAAGCTCAAAGGATAAAGCACACCGCTTTTATCAGATCAGGAAAAAATAAATAAAAATCCTGCTTTAATCTCTCTTCTGCATTTTTAAACATTAGAAACTTTGATGATGGAATGTTCAGTATCTGAACGACCAAATGCTTTAAATATTTATTTTTGATTACAAAAGGTGGGTTTGTTCAAGAAAACTACGAAGACGAGAAAGCTCGAGGTCTCGAAAATTAACCACAGAAAAAGCTCTTGCTCATCTTTTTGCCAGGAGTGAAAAACATACTACTTGGGAGGCCAAGGTCCCCTCACTAGACAAGTGTAGTAAGTAAGCTATCTCCTGTTATGAAATGAGAGACAAAACACAAACTTAGATAGGGAAGGGGACGATGAATGGAAGCAGATTTTTTCTTGTTTTGTACTCTTAATCTTGTGGATGGTGGTTTAAATTATTGCTCAAAATATTCTACGTACTATAACTAGCCTTATCATCATAAACCCAGGAAGGAGAAGCTCGTGAATGGATTAGAAATTTATGAACTCGCCCACTCATTTCCTTTTCCTTTGTTTTTCAATCGCACAAAAGAACCAGTTGAAGGGCCCGTTAAGGGATCCGGGCCCTCATCACTGACCCAGAAAACAGAGACACTTGGACCTACAAAACTGTGCACGCCGAGACAACTTTCTTCTTTTTGAACTCTGTGAAAAATTATTTTCACTAAAAAAACAGCTCTAAATATCTCCGGTGGCTACAGCAGAGACGGGGAGAGATGCGCTATGGTTTATTGGTTTTGCTTTTAAAACATGCTGTGAAAGAGCACCTGTCCCATTCACTTCCATACGTGAAAAATAAGTGTTTAGTTTGGCTTCATTTCTTCACTGTGATGTCAGCTTAAAACAACAGAATATGTACATAAAACAATATCAAAGAAAGAAAGAAGTATAATGAGAAGAAAGATTCTCTTCTTTTGCATATCCATAGTTCATCCAAACAAGTGGTTATAGTTCATTAAGATAAAGCTGTAATCTCTTCGAATCTTTATATCTATTCATGATTAACTATATGTTTAGGAAAAATAATGAAATAAGCTCCAAGCAATTGGGAAGTTCATAGCAAACAATAAAATGGAGATTATCTGTGTCTTTTTCATGCGTGTGTGAAGAGGCTGGGTCGAAATTGAAGTCCGGGTAAATGGGAGCTCTCACTCGAAATAAGAACAATTGCTAAGACTGGAGTGCATGAAGCAAGTATTGGAGTGGACGTAGGAGGTCTCGAGTAATTATCACCAAGGTCTTTTAGTTAATTCTCAATAACAGTGATAAAAAACTTCATATTTATTTTGTAGTTTTCAGGTTCGAAAAAAAAGAATTTATTTTATAAAAATTTAAACCAGTTAATATTTTAATCGTTTAAACTGGATTCATAAAACATAACTAAAAAGGATAGGATTTACTGAAGAAGAAGAAAAGGTATTTTAGTTAGGAAAATAAAAGCAGGGTAAAACTGAGGGTTAGTTGGGCTGTGTTTAGGTCCTGTATTTGTCGTTCGGAGATTTAAGGTGACCAGCGTGAGTAATGCAATGAAAGGATACTTCAATGTCAGGCAACAAGAGCAGGACGAATCTCTGTCAGCATCGTCGATGTTGACTTGGGCTGAGCTTCACAAATTCACGTGTATTGTCACGCGTTCAGACAAGTACGTGATTGCCCCTGTATATGCCATCGATTATTTGTTTTTTGCGCCAGGTAGGGGGGTACCCGCTCTATATCATGCGTGGTCTAGAAATTATGAGCGGGTGATTGATTGGTGATGAAAATATTTTTTTATAAAATGTTAACTCCATCGTTTTTAATAAGATTATTAATATATATTAATCTAATGTAAACCATAGAAAACGATAGCGATGAGTCATTAAAAGAAATATTTCGTAACAATTAACTCAAATAAAGATACCAGTCTTGAAAATTTTGCAAAAAAAAAGAAGAAAAAATATTAAATCTAATATGAAAAAAATTGCAGAGGGGGTAATAAAAAATAATTATTATAATTGTCTTAGATTACTTAAGATAGCAATTAGAAAATAGAAACCAGGTTTGACAAAGCAAAAAATTGAATGGGGATAAAATCAAAACAAAAATCCAATCCAATGAGTTGTTTTTAAAAAATATCCAAGAGAACAGGGACTCTATGAAAAGGAGAAATAAGTTCAGGGGTTTATTTAAAAATTTAAGAGAGCAATGCAATGTTCCAATGAAGAAATAAAATCAAGATCCTAGGGTCGACAGCATTCGGCAACTTGGCAAGTAATAAAATGACACGTTTTGTCCAAGAGATACGTGAAATAATATCCAATAGAAAATACAAGTATAGGGTCCACAGCATTCATAGCTTGTCCAGTAAAAACATAACACGTTATGCCCGAGAGATACGTGAATGGAATGCCTGATTTTCGAGTTTTAATATTTTAGGCATAAGTTGGAAGATTCAGTGAGTTTTTCAAAATTTTATTTTTATTTTTTCAAATTTATTTTTAATTTTAGCATAGCATTATATACAGCCATTAAAATTAACAAAAAAAATAATTTTTTTTTCTTTTCTTTTTGTTAGAGACAATATTTTTACTTTAAAATTTCTCTTCAAATTTATTTGATTAGATGTTGTAAGATAAAACAAATATAAAAAAACACATCAACATGTTTAGTTGAAGGAGCAAAATAAATATATTTTTGAAATAGTATGAACATCCATCATTATAAATAAATAAATAAATAAATAATATTGGCCACCTTTTTAAAAGACATCGACTTGTCCCTTGATTTATCACTTCAAAAGGACGTGTCCAGGGGGTCGCCGCTTGCATAATTGATTTTTAAATGATTGAGAAATATCATCAGGACAGCTCCAAGACAGTCGTGAACATCTCTGCCACTTTCTCCTGTCAGGTTCGGATATACTTAGCTTTTTGGAGATTGTTTTAAAATTATTTTTATTTAAAAAAATATTAAATTAATATTTTTATTTTTTAATAATACTACAGTGTTTTTTTTCTCAAAAAGCACATTCACTAAAATACAAACATATTAGTCTTTGATTGTTTGTAAAATAATTATTTTTTTTAGAAATATATTAAAATAATATTTTTATTTTTTAAAAAATATTTTTTATATCAGCACATGAAAATAATTTAGAAACACTTAAAAAATAATTTAAAAAATAAATAAATAAAATTAATTTTTTAAAAGTATTTTTGAAAAAGCAAAAACAAACACTAAAACCTTGTTAGGTCAGCTGTTGCACTGTTGTTTTATCTATTTTTATATGTATATTTTGAAATTACTTTTTATATATAGTTTTTTTGTGAAGATATAAAAATAAATTTTTAAAAATATATAATATATTAATATATTATAAATAAAAATAACATTCTAAACACCTCCAGAGAAATATAGTTGCGTGTTCATTCGTCCATGATCAGGACAGAATGTACATGTAAAAGAATATTTCTTATTTGATTTTTTTTGCATGTGAAGATCATTTTTAATAAATTATTTACTATATTATTTGTCATTTTCCACTCAACAATTCAAATATCAGATATGACAGCACTGGTTAATTGTATAATATCACATTAAATAACCTTTCCAGTTTCCATTGCACGTCGTAGCAAAACGACAGTGAACTCTTAAGAATCCCAGGAAATGTTTGAAAAGAAAAGTAGCAATGCGGCTTGCACAGAGGTAAGGAATACAATAGCAATTTTATTACTGTCACAACGCTTATATTTTAAACAACTATATACATAGAAATATATTTTTTTTCTCTAATTTTAATTATTTTGAGGATTATTTTTTCTTTCAATGGATTACTTTCTTTTTATGTTGAGCTAAGATTACTTTTTGCATTAAATTTTTCTTACAAATTTATTATACAATGTCAAAAGAAAATAGGATTTTTCAGTGGTTTTGTGCTCTGAGAATTGTAAAGAGAGAGCAATTGTTGTAACTCATTTTTTTACTTCTAGTTTTTATATGTATTTTCAAGAATAATCTTTTTACAAAAATATAATAACAAGATAACAAAAAAGAGTTTAGGGAGTGAAGTGAGAAGAAAAAAGAAGAGTGGACATTGCATTTCAAAAAACATTTTTGAAAAAAAATAATTTTTATTTTAAATAAAGTTTTTATGTTGTATTTGATTTTTGAAATAACATGCTCAGATCCTGACCACTATGATAATTTGAAAATCAGGTATTTGATTTTTATCAACTAAAAATAAAAATTCAACTAATTCCCGACCCAAACAACTCAAAAGCATCCCCATTACCTTGTTTAACCCATTTATAAACTTGCAAAACATAAAAAAAACATTCCAAAACCAAGATTCAACCCGAAACCCAATTTCTTTCCCAACTCATATCTATTTTTTAATGCAACTAAAACCTAACTCAAACTCTCCTTATCATATAAAATCATATGGAACAAAAATCTAACATTTTGAGGTGTTGAAATAACATATATTTATTTCTAAATCAAATTCTAGTGATCACCTTTCTATTTTCTTATCTAATAAAATTAAAAAATAATATAATTAAAGTTTAGTGCTGAAATAGTTTTTTTTTTAAATAATAATACAAGTAACACAAATACACCTCACTAACAAATTCAAACACCACCAACAAACATGCAATAATCAATGTTAAAATACAAAAGAATAAACAATAATATAATTATTTAGTTTTCCATATAAAATAACGTGTTCCTCGTTTCTCGTAATGATGCTCTCTTATTTGTCGTAATGAGGGAGGACAAAATGGGAACAGAGTTTCCAAGAGTGATAGTAAATGGATATTACTTCTTAGGACAATCATTTGCAAACCTCAAATCAAACCCAACAAAAAAACCTTTTCCTTTTTCATTTTCAAACTCTAGCCAGAACCAAGCCTATGCTTCCAGCGTCTTGCAATTACCTTAACGGGCACGGTCCACTCACCGACAATGACGCGCTACCGGAGACTGGAGACGGCATGTCGTTCCCTTTCTTCACTTTCTGGGCCTTCGTATATGGGCCTGTTCCAAGTGGCCATCCTGAATTCCAGAAACTAGAATTAGCGCAGCTGAAAGTGACCCCATCATCTCCAATAACTGGCTGAAGTCTAGCCGATCAAGCAAGCCAGCTCATCATGCGGCCAGCTGAGCATTATCCTCCTTTTTTGCAGTCGGAATTGGACTACAGTAGGTTGACTAAGATGAAGGCTACTCAAGCTGATTCATCCCTGAAAAGAAATGAATAGAACTTGATGACATGACATCACCTTCGTCACTCTAAGCTTGTAGCTGAAAATCAGAGCAACGGTTCTTACAGACTCACAATATTCCTATTATTCAGAAACTTCAAGAGATTTCAATTCAATTACTAGGGAAAATAGTGTGCAATTGAACTAATCTTAGCAGGCTTATGAAAAACAGAATGCCCATGAATGATCTTATGAACAGCTGTGCTCAGCAAGTGGGCCAGATGATCGATTCACAGAAGACAATCTTCCGAAAATTGTAAACGAGCTACCTTCTTACCAAATAATTTAGAACTTCCCAAGTAAAACCAGGGTGATGCGAATGAAGTTGTACAGATAGTTCTCATGAATTGTGTAAACAAGTTAGCCGAGCAACTCTACGTTAGTGGTTCATGGAGACCGGAGGAGTTTGTTCACAGCCAAGTCCAGCGCATCGACATTTCTCCTCAGGATTTCTCTCATCAGGCATTAAGAAACCCAAGAGCACTGACATGGCGAGAAGCAAAACGAAGAGAAGAGAAGAGGAGAGAGAAGTGAAGCTATCGGCAATGGCCACTCTCGACGATTTCTAGTGCGTTACATGCAGATCTCGTTCTGGTTCAAATTGAGTTCCGGCTCAGTGCGACCGGGTTAATCTGACCACGTAGACAGTGGATCGAGGTCTAGCTGTATGATTACCGGTCAACTCCCCCCTCACCACACAGAAAAAAAAACTAGCTAAAACGTCGTAGCATCGTTACGATTTCAAATCCCAAAATACGGGAAAGAAAAATAAAAGCGACAAAAGCAACAAGGCGGGAACGTCCACTCTAAATTTGTTAGGGTCATGGCCTCCACCTCTCCCAAAATAAACAAAACGAAAAATTTTTCAGTTATTTTTTTTTAAATCCCCAAAATTAAAGAAACGCGTTCCATTTGCCAGCGAAGGCAGACATACATAGCCGTTCTCCTCTCTCGATCTCATTGCACCCGAAAGAGGGAGAGGAAAAAACGGTGTCGATCTATACATTTCTTCCTCGACGTTTTTTTTCCTTTCCCGTTTCTTCGATTTGTCAAAAGCAGCTATTGTAATGCCTGTTCATTCCTTGCGATCCCATGTTCGCTTCTTCCTCTAACAATCTCTCTCAGGTTCGAGCTTTAACTGCTCACATTTTAACCACAAGCTCCATCTCCTTTTGTGTTATGTCGATCCGGTGAGGAATTAGCGTAATTCTGGCACTCATGGAATTGCATTTAGGATTTTTATTTTCCAAATGAAGAATTTTGCTCTTCATAGGGTTCTTGCTGTTTCTGAAAAAATCATTGAATTCTTCAGGCAGCTAACGGCTAAGGTTTATTGGAATAGAACCATTAAGCGAAATAATTGTTTTTTTTTAATAATTCTTTCCTTTCTTTTATTTATTATCCTGGTATAATGTTGGGAAATAAAATAATCCTATAGCATGCTTTTTTAGCTTTTTGTGACATTTTTTATACAATTAAAGCTGCTAATACGTGGAAAATTATATTTTGACTTTTAATTTGCGCAGTTACATACAGAAGCAAATACTTCTAGATCTTTGAAACATGGGTGTTTCGCCAGAAAGGAGCTTGAGCGAAAATGGGAGATATGATAGCTCAAATGGAGCTCATGCTGACGGTGAGGAACATTGCAAAAACGCGTGCTGCTTTTTCTTTTTTCGTTTCTGATTATGTGTTTTATTTGAGAACTTTGATTTGGCAGCAGTTAATATTCAATCAGTGATTGAGTGGTTAAACCGTCTGCTACCTCATTTAAATTTGCCATCGGATGCGTCGGAGGAGAAACTGAGGGCATACTTGATTGATGGCACTGTCTTGTGTGACATTTTGGACAAGCTCTGTCCTGGTCTAGTTGAAATGGTTGGATTACCTTCTTGTTGATGTTTCTGTTGCTTGGTTCTTGTACCTTTTCCTTTTTTGGTATGGAATTTTTCTAAGAGGAAACTGGATTTGATGTTCGCTTCTAGGGAGGCAATTCTGAACCTGGACCAGAAAATATCCGAAAGTTTTTAGCAGCGATGGATGAAATGGCATTGCCTAGGTTTGTACTTGCTGACATACAGGAGGTATGTGATTTTTTTCAATCAAAGCAATCGTGGTTTGCATTTTTGTCTAATTTTGGTTCAGCTACGTATCATTCATGTGATTTGGGGATTCAACTTAAAAACAAAATGGAGCCAACGTGACATTAGGTCTGTACTCCAAGGACAATATGATTAAAATGGTCATGTGTTGACACACTAGGTCTATTAAAAGGCCATTTCCTGGGCAGCTTTCAGTGAAGTGGGTCTTGGAAGGGACAGTTTTGAGAGTCTCCTACACCTACTTCATACATTGGGTACATTGTCATGAGAAATTTACCTTTTTTATATGATCGTGACTCATCATAAATCTAGCAGGGCTGACTCTTGTTTTGGTTTTTAACTTCAATATAAAGTTTAAGGTATGGAAATGTTTATTTGGTTTTTGGCTTATTATGAACTTTTCCAATACAACTTGCCTTTGCCATTGGCATTGAAGACATTTTGTTACCAGCTTTCATGTCTTTCTCTGCTCCAAAGTTTTTCTGAAACAGATAATTTGAGATGCTTTACAGGGATACATGGAACCGGTTCTGCAGTGCCTTGGGACACTTAAAACACATTTTGAATTTACTGGTGGGAAAGAGAGCATCCATGAACATCTAAGAAGAAGATGGAATCTACCGAAGGTAGAGTTTTCAGAGGGAATCACTAGCTCGCTAGTGTACACAGCGACATGCGATGAAAACCCTGCCATATATGGAGACGAGAGGCGACAAAATTCTTTTGAGAACAAAGACAGAAGCATTTTGGATGATTCTTTCTCTTCAGGTTTGTATGAAACAGAAGCTGTACTTGTATGGGTTGGAATTGCAACTTTCTAATTACACGCACGATTAGATTCGCTTAGCAAGTTCATGTTATAGTTGCTTCTGAATGGGAATTTATCTTGTTTTGAATGACCTTGCTTCTGAATGTGAATTTATCTTGTTTTGAATGACCCGGACTGACTTCTCTGCATTTTATTATGGTTATTGTGATCTTAAATTGGGCAGCTATTGAAGGGCATAATATGAAACCTCATCTTGGTTCATGGCGGGGGCTGTTTTCCCAGCAGTGTCATACTTTAGGAACTGGCAGCTTTTGGCTGTCCGATCCATTATCATTAATGGAACTGTTAAGGAACCATCTCACTTAAAAACTGAAGCTTTTAGATGAGATGGTTCCTTAACATTGTATCAGAACCTTGTTGACCTAGCGGTCATGAGTTCAAATCTCACCATCCCATTCTATTTGATAAAAATCAAGCACAAGGTAGTGTAGGTCTGTGCAAGTTTCAAGCCCAAAAGGCTTTCACTTGAGGGTGTGTGTTAGAGAATAATACAAATCATATTCTAGGATCTCACCTAATAGTTTAAGCTTTTCGGTGAGATGGTTCCTTAACAGGAATATTTTGCCCCCTCTCCCATCCTCCTTCCTTCTCTAAATATATTACATATTTATAGAAGTTTGTATGTGCTATTTTCTTATTCTTTTTATTCTGGTGCTTTCATATCTAGAGTCTGCTGCTTTGGCGCATGATGCTGGGCACAAGTTATCTGAGATGTCCCAACAAAAGCAAGGGTCCTATGCTGATCTTTCAGATTCCAATATTTTGGAATTGATGAACTCAAATGGGTTCGATGTAAGTTCCTGATATATTGTGTGTTTGTGTGATGATCAATTAAGAAAGCTAACTTGAGGTGATGCCTCTCTAATTCATTTTTTTCCCCCATTCCTTTTGAGCAGAATGCCTCTACTCGAACATTGTTCAGCTTAGTGAACAGAATTCTGGAGGAAAACATTGAAAGAAAGAATGGACATGTCCATCATGTATGCTAATCAGAGTATGCATAGACATTATACGTCTAATGCATTGAAACGATATATTGTTTAATCAATAATTTTTATGGATTTTCTCTCTCTTTTCTTTCGTTACCTGATTTCTTTTTATGTTTTGGATGGCAGATGGCTCATATAGTGAAGAAAGCTGTGCAAGTTATTGAACATCGGGTTTCAACCCAGGCAGTGAACTTGAAAGATGTAATGTTTCATGGAATTGTCTTCTAGATTACATTAATGTATGATATATTGTACACTTCTCATATTGTACATTGCGCATGCTTATTGATGATCATGTTGTTGCATACTTGCAGCTAAACAATCTTCATGAGGTTCACTTAGGAAAGTGCCACTCACGAATAAAAGTTCTAGAGACTCTTGCAGCTGGAACCACAGAAGAAATTCAGGTATATAGAATAAAATTTGAATTGTCTTGCTTATCCTTTTTTAATTTCTTTTTAGTAATTGATTTTTATCCTTTATTTATTTATTGTATTTGCAGGTTTTGCTGTCACAGCTACAACAAATCAAGGTGTGACTTTGCTATTCAATACTTTTGTAGCATGCCTTTCCTGTTGCTTCCTTGTTTCCTATGTCTGGGTATTTTTTTTGGTGCCTTTGGGCAAATGCAACATAATCAGGATGCATTTTTTGTCATTGACTTTGCTATTCAATACTTTTATAGCATGCCATTCCTGTTGCTTCCTTGTTTCCTATGTCTCGGTATTTTTTTTGGTGCCTTTGGGCAAATGCAACATAATCAGGATGCATTTTTTGTCATTGAAGTTATGCATATGTCCACTTCAAAAGAAGGGGGAGAAAAAAAGAAAAGAAATTCATTGAACTCCTGGCATTGATGTTGGAGTGAATATGAACAAGAACTGCAGATTTGCCCCGAGTTCCTCAGCTATAGAATTGTATATTGGTACCACTTACGCTATTATTGCCCCACAATCTAGGTTGAAGTATTATAGTCTCAGATTTTGCGGGTTTGAAGGAATTACGATTTTGATTAAGATGTATACTAAATTTTCTTAGCGGCTGATGTGCATAATAGGTTTTTTAATTCGTTGTGCATAGTCTTCTAATAATATACTCCTTATATGTACCGAGGAGGCTTTCCATATGCTTCATTGATGAACAATTCTTTTTGCTAGTGGATGATGACAAGATTTTTAAATTCCTTAGAGAGGGCAGATAGTAATCATTGTTATTTTTCATAACTGATAAGAAAGGACACCTGCAAAGATGTAATAATATCTGTGTTAAATTGTTAATTCTCTTCAGCCTTATCCTTGTTTTTGGTGGCAGATTGAGAAAAATAAAATAGAGGAAAAGAAAACGCTTGAAGAGCAGGAACTACTTAGAATAAAGCAAGAGAAAATTCACAGTGATATTGAGAACTCCACGCTGAAACATGAACTAGAAATCACCAAGACAGCGCATGAAGAGCACTGCTTGCTATTGCAAATGCAGGCTGAGGAAACTAAAGTTCAATTGGAGAAGAAATTAAAGGAATTCGATTTTTTTTTAACAGAATCAAAGAAGAGGGTGAAGGAGCTCGAGTCATTTTCTGAATCTAAATATCAGAGATGGAAAAGCAAAGAGGGCACCTATAGAAGCTTTATAGATCATCAATCTAGAGCTTTACAGGTTTGCCTTCCTCACTTGTTCTTAAGTGAGCCTCTGTTGATTTTTAAAGAATATTAAATCATGCTGCTACTGCTAGGAATTAAGGGGAGCTTCTGACTCTCTAAAACACGAGATCTTGAAGACCAAAAGGAGTTACGCTGAGGAATTTAATTTCCTGGGTAGGATTGATTTTCTGCCGTAGTTTTGTTTAGTGCTGTTTTTTGTAATTCATCTTTTGTTCTTTATTTTAATATCAACACGTGTTTCTGCGATTTACCTAACATTCTCTCATGTTATGCATGCTCTCTTTTTTTTAATCTCAAATAGGTGTGAAGCTTAAAGGACTAGTTGACGCTGCTGCAAATTATCATTCAGTTCTTGCAGAAAATCGAAGATTGTACAATGAGGTTCAGGATTTGAAAGGTACACTTCCCTGTAGTGTATGCTTGGTCTGCTCGTGACCTTGTGTTGCTTTTGCTGATATCATAAGAAATGTTATCGTGTATTTTCTTATAGCTTATACTTGTCTATCATCTGACCATAGGCAATATTAGAGTGTATTGTCGAATAAGGCCATTCCTTCCTGGACAATCTAAGAAGCGAACAACAGTAGAATATATTGGTGAAAATGGTGAATTGGTTATTTCAAATCCCTCAAAACCAGGAAAAGACAGTCACAGGCTCTTCAAATTTAACAAGGTTTTTGCCCCAGCAGCTACTCAAGGTTAGAGTTTTTCGTTTTTGTTCTTTTATATATATATATAAAACTTTTAAGTGGCTGTAACGCAGAATTCAGTTGCATATAGTTGTATTTTATAGATTGTATGACTCCTAGCTTTATTTTCTCATGAACTTGTGATGGCAGAGGAGGTGTTTTTAGATACCCAACCACTAATCCGGTCTGTCCTTGATGGATACAATGTATGTATATTTGCATATGGTCAAACGGGCTCAGGAAAGACCTTTACAATGGTATGATTATCTATATTTCCGCACCTAAACATATGCATTATTATACAACTTTTGCTGCTTATAAATCTACTTGTGCTTGTATCTTTCCTCTAGAGTGGGCCTAATATATCATCAAAAGAAGATTGGGGGGTCAATTACCGAGCACTAAATGATCTTTTCCAGATCTCTCAGCACAGGAAAAGCTCCATCTCATATGAAGTTGGAGTTCAAATGGTTGAAATTTACAATGAGCAAGTTCGTGATTTACTCTCAAGTGATGGTCCTCATAAAAGATATCCTTCATGCTTATTCTTTTCATTCTTTTTATTTGTTCTTGGTTATATAATTCATGATTGGAGATTTTAACTCCATAGCTTTTTTGGATCGATTCTGTGATCCTTTCTGGTTCTTTATTGATTTATGAATGCAAATTTTTGCTTTCTGGTCAAGCAAATCTTGATTTTAGTGTTAAAACATTTGCCTCTCTTAACTTGCACACACTTGGGATTTGGAGCACAACCCAACCAAATGGTTTGGCTGTCCCTGATGCCAGCATGCATGCAGTTACATCAACTGCAGATGTGTTAGAATTAATGAACATTGGCTTAATGAATCGTGCAGTGGGTGCTACAGTTCTAAATGAAAGAAGTAGCAGATCCCACAGGTTCTCTCTTTTATGTTGATTGTTGCAACCGTTGGTCATCACAAATAGTTTTTGCTTTAACTGAACTCTTATTTTGCAGTGTTCTCACTGTTCATGTCCATGGCATGGATTTAAAAACTAGTGCTGTTTTACGTGGCAACCTACATTTGGTGGATCTTGCTGGTAGTGAAAGAGTGGATAGATCTGAAGTTATTGGAGAGAGGTTGAGGGAAGCACAGCATATAAACAAATCACTGTCCGCCCTTGGGGATGTAATATTTTCCTTATCACAAAAGAGTCAGCATGTGCCATTCAGAAATAGCAAACTAACTCAAGTGCTTCAAAGTTCATTAGGTAATATTTTCATCTGAAGTGCTTTGTCGTAATTTATGACTCAATGTCTTGTATCTCATTCTTAGTAAAATGCACTAATGGCTTTTTTTCTTTCCTGTTGTATTTCTCTCCACATTCTAGGCGGTCAAGCAAAGACCCTTATGTTTGTGCAGCTTAATCCTGATGTAGATTCCTATTCTGAAACTATAAGTACCTTGAAGTTTGCTGAGAGGGTTTCAGGGATTGAGCTGGGTGCTGCGAAGATCAATAACGAGGGGAGAAATATAAGAGAACTTATGGAGCAGGTGAACTTCTTTCGTCAATACTCATAAAGTTAATGTGTGATTTTTAATTTCCTCCCAGGATAGGGATAACTCACGATTGATCAATGCCAGTCATGTAAACAGGCACAAGCAAATACGAAAAGGGAAATCCCATTAACCTGCGCCCCTGAACTAGCATAGGCCTGCTTGACTTGAACCTTGTTCGTTACATTTTCCTGATGTGATGGAGTGACTGCCCCTTTTTTTCTTTTAAAAGAAGGTTTTTTTTGGCTTCTTCAATTTCTCATGGTACAGACATTCAAAAGTGGATAGGTGTGAGAATGAGAAGATTATTGTTCCAGTGCCAATGCCATTCATGTCATAAAGCTCTGTTGCTTGACAGAATTGGTGTTCCTTTCAAAATTCAATAGTATCTACCTGTTTTCAAATTTTATAGTTAGCATTGAATATTTGGAGTCCATTTGGTTTGTTATATTCAAAGGTCAATCTTGCAGGTTGCATTCCTCAAAGACACAGTTTCAAGGAAAGATGAAGTGATTGAACGGTTGCAGCAGCTCAAGGTTAATGCCAATGGCGTGAAGTGTGGTATGAATTCACTTAGGTATGACTCTTCTTCTCCAAGAAGATATTCAAATGGTACCGCACGACATAGTCCCTAGGCTCTTAGGAAGGGAAGGTTCAAGACTTTTTGAGAAAGCATCTTCTGATACAGACAACTGCTCAGAGCACAGTGAAAGACGCTCTGAAGCTGGTTCTGCACAGTCAATGGATGACTTTCAACATCACAAAATGTTGCTTCCACAGTCAAAGTCAATGGATGACTTGACACTCAAGAAGGAATTCGTCTGTCGGCCAAATTTTGTCGGAACGTATCTGTCTCAGAATGATAAAGAAGACCTTGATCTCCTGGGCTTTGGAGATGCAGATTCTGATGAGCGATTAAGTGACATATCTGATGGTTGTCTTTCAAGAGCTGAAACTGAAGCCTCCCTGAGTAGTGCAGTAGAGTTCACTCTTTTCCCTGAATCTAAACCATCTGAAGCTGCAAAACCAGTTGGAGCTGCAAAACCAGCCAGGAAGGCTGCGGACAAGAAGTAAGTATGCTTCATATTATTTAGAAATTTAAATGCTCTACAATCCTTAAGTAAAATGCTCTGCAACTCAGGATTTTTTGTATGATTGTTCTCGAGGCCTAGGATTTTAATCAGATTTATACCACTTTGTTGCAATGAAACCAAAGCCTGATAAATTTTGCTTTTTTCTGCAGACCGAGTTTCATATCTAGGCTTCCTAAGCCTTCACAAAAGCTGGAACAAACAAGATTACCTCGTCTGTCAACGACTATCAGCCCTGCCTCTAAGGCTTCATCGAGTACGTATGTTTAATTACTTTTCATTCTGAGCCATTGATCTCCTTCTGTAGCCCCTTATCTTGCGGGGCATGCTATTACTTCTAACACCAATACTTACAGCTATCATCCTTCACTTACAATGGTGCCCTATGTTTTTAATAATCTCTGTTGATCCACCCTCTGCTTCTTCTTCTTTTCCTGGAAAGGTATGTCAGCAGCTAGGAAGCCTCCGGCAAGCAGTTTCTCTGCCACCAAGCCGGTGAAACGATGGCATTGAAAGTGAAGCAGTTTTAGATGGTAGGATGATTGACGCATAACCTTAGCAGAATGTGATTCTAGCTTGTAATGATTTTTATCACTAACAATTACTTCCATTTATCTCGTGGGAGTGTTTGTGTCTGTATATACGCAATGGTAACTCATTTAGGTTTCACCAGTCACTCTATAATATCACAATTTTTGGTTTTAACCGTTGTTTTACTTTTTTGAGCTGATGAACGACGTAGTTTTTATTTCTGTCATCCTCATTGTCATGATAAACATTGAGCAGGTGGGATGTAGTTTCTCTTGGTTTTCTTGAGCTGATGAACGACGTAGTTTTTATTTCTGTGATTGCTTCAATGGCGGAGAGAACATTTAGAAGGAAAACAACAAATACTATTACATAGAGATTTTTTTTGTGCGGATTCTCTCTAGTCCCGCATATCATGTTCACTTATTATTTTAGATCTTTTTCGTTGTAAAATAAATTATGTACACAGTAGGTTATGTTAGTTTGTTTACCACGTGCCTTTCAAAAAATATATATATTTGTTTTAAATTAGTTTTTTCTTTAAGTTTTTTATTGTTTTGATATATTGATATTAAAAGTAAAAAAAATATTATTTTAATTTATTTATATAAAAAAAAAAACACATTGATGAGTCAAATTCTTCTCGGTCCTAGTATTTCAATTCCTTTTCTTTAGGAGAGGATCACTCATGTAGACACATTAATTCCTTCAATTTTACCGTAAAGAAGAAGAAAGTTGGGTTAGAAAGCATTTCAAAAACGCTTTAATTTTGTTTTTTTTCATTTTAATTTTTTTTGTGTTTTTAAATAATTTTTATGTGCTAATAATTTAAAAAAATAAAAAAAACATTATTATAATGTATTTCTGAATAAAAAATATTTTCAAAATCAACCAGAACCACACTACTATAAAAACACCTTTTCCCCAAGATGAAGTCAACGTATATGATTTCTCACCGGACAAAGATTAGACAGCAGTATGCTGATCTTCTTTCACAAGATTATAGCAAACACACACTTCAAATTAACATGCTGGTATATCAGACAGCTTCTTGCAATCATCGATCATCTGTATGTTGCTGGGATGCTTAATCAGCAGTCGAAGATTTTTAATGTATTTCTTTTCGATTGGAAAGAGTGATTGGATTTATGGATCATAATGTTATCCATTCCATTACACAATCATAAAAATGACATGTTTGCTAATTCTGACCACCTCCATTATTCTGAGTCACCAACATGTGTGTTTCTAACGGATAATAAATATCATAAAAATGGCTCGTGATAATAAAATCTGCGATGGTTATTGATCATGATAATAAAATCTTCGTTACATAATTTTCCCGGTGGACGAGAAATAACTTCCGGTCCTCTAGATGCAGTCAACGTACGTGATTTATCACCGGACTAAGATCCGAGGCTTCTCTTTCTCAAGATTACTGCAAACACAGAGAGTTAATACACACTTAGAGCATGCTGGTACAGCATACTTCTTGCAATCATCATCTGTCCTGCAATGGATTAGTTTCTGAGCTTCAATTCTCTGCACATTTGAAGCTATCATGCCTGCCAACAGAGGGTGTAATTAATATCATCGGCGTGTAGAATCACTTACCGGAGCCGAGCCAAATCAGAGAGAACATGGCTGAGCAAATCATGAGAGGAGAGAGACTTACATGCAGTAAGAAGGAGAGTTGCCAGGAAGCACAGCTTGAACGAGGCCATATTGTGAGGGCAAGATTTTTTTATCTGCACTGTCGTGATGAATACTGATTGAAATCTGAGGCAGAATTTATAGGAAGATTGCTGGAGCTATAAAAGGAAAGCTGGCTAATTAATAATTTAGCCTCAGATTTATTAGGACAGGAATGATTTGCAGCCTTAATTACAGTGATGTGATTAGTGTTATTAGTCAGGAGAAGATTTGTGTTGAAATCGTGTTGACTCGACAGAAAGATCTTGAATCAAAGAATCATCACCGTTAATTCATTCTCCACACACACACAAAAAGTAATAATCTTCTAATCGTATCACCATGATTTTATTTTTAAACTAAAAGGGATTCATCTAATAATGATAATTAAAAAATTATATTTCATTCCACCTATGACTTCTTGATTTTAAATTGGTTATAAATCAACCTTTACATGGTAGATAAAATAGAATCCTTAATAAAAGTGGAAAGACAACATAAAATCTAAAATTAACAAAAAGATTAAAAAAAAAAAAAGGAAAAATAATGAAATTGGATCGAATAGCATTTTCAAGATTGATTTCTAAGGTGATTCATAGATTTGTTAAGATAAACAATTGTCCTTTTTATAGAACAAAGCTTGTAAAATCACTAAGTAAAAGTTAGGCTCAATAAAAAAAATCGTAAGTTATGGTATTTATATGTCAAACTATTGGTTTGGCACAACTAGGCATATTCTTAGGTATAACTCTATCCCATTACACTAAAAGCTAAATAAGGCCGTAGAATTACTGTAGATCTAGAATCAGATTATTGTGGATTGTAATAGTAAAAATATTATTTTACCCCTCAATGCACAATAATTTTAACATTGAATCCAAGGGTATTTTCGTTTATTTATGTTTATGTGCATATTAAAATAACCATAATATCTATATATAAGACAGAAATACATAGTTACCGTTGGGAGTATTAAGCATATTGCATTTTTTTTTAATATGTATAAATACAAATATACCCAAGTATATTGAGTAAATACAATTTTTTTTTAAAGTGCGCTTTCAAGGAGTGGAGTTTCCTCGAATCCAAAAAAAAATATTTATTTTTAGTTTCATGAGATGAAACATGTCTCAATCCAATTATTGGATTGAGATGAGATTTTATTAAGAATCAATTGAAATATTTTTTATATTGGGCTATAATTTTAAGACAATAAAAGATTGGAAAGACTTTGACAGAATAAAAACGATAAAAAAAAACACAAAATAAATTTGGCAATATTCAACATTATAGTGTCCTATCAAGGAAAACTTTTTGGCAATAAGTTGCTCCTTCTTTAGAGACCAAATTCGGCTATCTTGATCGATTCCTCAGCATGAATTGTAGAAATGCGATGGAAGGGAAAGGTCGGAATTCTGAAATTGTCACAAACAAATCCTGCACTTCTCAAACTCCACGCAATAAACTCCAGCTTTTTTCATTGACAAGTATGATAAACTAGGAAAATATATTCAAAGATAAAAAAAAATATAGAGAAAACCTGTCATTTTGAATCCTATTTTTATGTGAATGGAAGAATACTGTTTCTTTCTTTTTTGAAAATAAATGAGAAAGCATTACTTGATTTCTAATAAATGGCACAAACATTTTGGATCATAAATTTAATGATTGAACCATCAAATTCAATATTTTTTTTTTGGATATAAGGAAACTTCACCTCCCGGGAAGCGTACTTTGTGGACCTAGATTAGCGAGTAAAACTCCAGTTGTTCTAGATTTTTACAAGAAATACATACCTTGATTCGAACTCGATACCTATTATATAGATTACATAGCCTCTGTCATCACATTTACATCAAATTCAATAATGGTATTTCTAAAGGAACAAAACCAGTTAGAAATTTTATTTTTTAGAATAATATCTACTGCTTGATGAGGAGAGCTACATCGGATCCATTAACATATCAATGGTTGATAATTGATAGTATTGGAAAGAATAAATTTGGGAACGAAATGCATTTCTTATTTACGATAGGGTCCTGCCTGTATGGTCAGGCCCATTGAACATAGTCTGACCCATTAACATATCAAAGCGATGATTTGATAGAATTTGTGCTTAAAATATGACATCACAAATTTAAATAAAACCCCCAAATTTTCCTTCCTTCAAAAATATTTATCGAGAAAATGATTCAAGAAACAAATCTCAGATACTGCTGCTTTCTGCGGGAAAAAAAGTTAAACTCATCAAGGTCTGAGCTTTCCCTAAAACTCCTTAAACTCTTATAAATGTTTGACCTTTTTATTTATATTCTGTTTGGATACTGTGAAAGCTCTAACCCCAATAAGAACGGGCTCAGCTATTGTTTTTGTGAACTGGGTTTTAGATACTTTTAGTTGCTGCTATGTAAAAAGGTTTACTCTTCTTTTTTTTTTTGAATTGGGACTACATTGTTCAATTTTGCATTCCATTGCAGCAGGTGGGTTTTGCTACTAGTTTCAGTCAATCTCGTTTTTGAAAGGGTTTTGGTTTTTGCATAATTACGTGAATTACTTGGGATTTAAGGTGTTTGTGTCATGTTTAGATTTAAAATTCAATTTTTGTGTTTGCAGTTACTGTTGTATTCAAGATAGTGACGCTGTACTGTCTGCTTTTTCAAGGGAAGTGCTGAAAGATTTGTAACAGAATGTACGGGGGCAAAAGGCCTGGTAGAAGTGACCGGCCTCCTTCAATTACTTACAAGAGGAATCGAAATGGAGGAGTGCCTTGTGACCTAGCTGATTTTGTCCATGATGGACATTCCCCCTCCATTGCTGAGAATAATAAGCCAGAGGACATAAAATCTGGAACTTCGTCGCCAGAAATATTCAGCACGACTGAGCTTGTCTCAGCAGTGGGGCAGATTTGGAATCTTTTGGATCCTCGTGCTGTTTCTGAAACCAAGGATCAGAAAAATGTTGTCTTGAATTATCTGAGAGAGGCAGGAGTTGGCAGGGCAGCTATTCTAGATGATAATACTAAATACTTCTGTGTTGATTTAAGGACTGGTAGCCATGTTACACAGATGGAGCAGCCACATTTTGAGCTTCTTAAAGTAACTAAGAAGATGTTGGTTTTTGAACCTTCTAGTAAAAATTACAGCCGGTCACTGTTCTGGCGGTTTCTGAAGAGAGGTACCAGCTCGTGGAATGAGTCTTGGGAGGGAAAGGGTCTTGCAACTGTGGGTATTGGATATGAATCGGATAAGGTATATGGATGGATGAAAGAACTGATTCCTGCTGGATCAAAAGATCCTGCAAATAACAGCAGAGAAGGTTGCATTTCCAGAGATCCAACTGGTCCTGCAAATAACTTAGCTTCTAGAACTGCTGATTGTTATTCTGATTCTGTCAAATCAAAAGAGGTATCATTGTGTGATAATGGAAGAGTAGTAACTATAGGAAAATCCAGCTCTCTGTCCTCTGACTATTTCCTTGGGGCTCTCCAAGAGTTTAATGCCAATAGTAGCGCTTCAAGAGCTCTAAATTCTGGTCTTTGTGCAGATTATAATATTAATTGTTTAGCTCCGTGTAAGAGTGCATATGAACATTTGGAAAATGACATTGGTGATTTTGATGTGCCTAAAAGTGCAAGAGAACAACCTCAAAATCTGGTCACTCAGGACAGAACTGGAATACAAATTCAGTCATCAGCATGTGAAAAACCTCAGCATGCCTTAGCTAAGCAAGAGCATGCTTTTGCGGGTGCATTTGCTGGTATTTGTGTTAGCCTTTGTCTGCATCCTATAGATACAGTAAAGACAATCATCCAGTCTTGCCCAGCAGAACAGAAGTCTATCTCTTGTATTGGCAGATCAATTGTTTCTGAAAGAGGTAAATTCTATTGTGAAAAGTTAAGGTGATTGTATTTGCTGGTAGTTTAATGAACTTGTTCTTCTTCTTGGATTTCTGGTTAATATTTATCCTGGCAGTAGTGTCATCATGTATTGATAGAGATGGAAATTTCAGGCGTGACTGGGCTTTATCGTGGAATAAGTAGCAATATTGCATCGTCAGCTCCAATTTCTGCGATTTACACTTTTACATATGAATCAGTTAAAGGCTCTTTGCTTCCTCATTTTCCCAAGGTTGCATTTATTCTATTCACTTTCTCCAACTTTCTTGTTGTTCCTTGTTTATAAAATTTCTACCCTCTATGTGCAGGAAAATATTTTTTTTAAAAAAGGATTATGATGCTTAATATTGCTTTTATGCATGTCTTTTGTGTTATACCTTGATGCGATGCGTATACACCTAAAAGTGAACATTTACTTTGCAGGAACATTATTCTTTTGCCCATTGCATTGCAGGCGGTTGTGCAAGCATTGCAACTTCCTTTGTTTTTACTCCCAGTGAACGTGTAAAGCAGCAGATGCAAATTGGTTCACACTATAACAATTGTTGGTATACCTTTGCAATTCTACTATTACCTTAGTGTTTGAAGTTCTGTACTTATTTTTCCTGGACACAGTTATATGTTGTCTTCATAATAGAGAATCCATTCTATTTCTATTATCGGTTGTGGTTCCTGTGTTACTTTAATATGTGGTTGCAGGAGTGCACTGGTTGGAATAATTGGAAAAGGTGGTTTCCATTCATTGTACGCAGGTTGGGGAGCTGTACTCTGTCGGAACATTCCACAGTCAGTGATCAAGGTTAGATCTTTCTACATACTAGATGTTTTCGCCTGATAATGATCTTTCTGGATCATAATGTAAATTAAACTATGAAATCTAATCGCTTTGCAACTTATGTTGACCCCTTCTATTTGATATTTTACAGCCTCTTTTATGTTAATCTCCTGCTCTACTGTAACATGTGATAATGTGATGCCTTTGGGTTGCAAGATAGTGAAACACCATAAAAAAATTGGATGTTTTAGTACTCAAGTTTTCCCGAAGATTTTGTTTTTTATGGACTGTCTGCTGATGCTTTATGATTCAGCATCCGATTCTAAAGGTATATTAGCCATTATGCAGTTTTACACATATGAAAGCTTGAAGCAATCGATGCTGTCATCTCAAAATTCCAGTGCTCAACCCAATACATTACAAACGGTTTGTTCCTCTCTTTTTGTGTGCTCCCTTTATAAGTGCTCTCCTGTTGTGTGTAACATTTATGCTTTTTTGTGGTGCTGGCTTGGTGGCTGGATCATAGCATTTTCTTTTAGTATCTTCAACACATTACTCGGATATTCTTAGATAAAGTTCAATCAATGCAGCTAGTTTGCGGAGGATTAGCAGGATCTACTGCTGCCTTGTTTACAACTCCTTTTGATGTGGTGAAGACAAGATTGCAGACGCAGGTTTGTGAATGTATTTAATTGTTGTTGTGTAGCCTCATGTGATTCTTGAATAAGAAAGTTAGATGATAGAAGTACACATTTGTCAAGCTGTTATGCACACATTAAAACACGCACGCATGCACACCTCCATCGTTACCTTTTTTGTACTTCCGTTCTGGAATGGCTCTGTATGGCTGTATCATGAATCAGACTGTACAATTTAATTACAAGAATATGTCAGGGACTTTTTTATTCAAGATCTTTATCATAAAGGAAAGCTTGATATTATTCAATGACATGACATCTATAGATTTTCAACTGATGAGAAGTTTATGTAGCATGTTTTTTTACTATTCTAAAGCCTTTTTGAGCATGCAATTGTGTAACCTCATGAGAGTTTGGTGCAACAAAAAAAAAACTTGTCAGATAGCTGTATAACAGGAAACTGATTATATTTCTCTACGTGCTGCCTGCTATCATCGTAAATCATTTGCACATGTTTCTCTAACAGTGGCATTTTGCAGATTCCTGGATCCATGAGCCCATATGGAAACGTATTTCATGCACTTGAAGAAATAGGCAAGAAAGAAGGTTTGAAGGGCCTCTATAGGTACAGTTGATTTGGATCTGCACATTTTCATCTAAGCATGATAATTGTTTAAAAATTTGCTTACAGGCTTAAAATGGTGGAACATTTGAAGTTCTTAAGTCATCATTGATGAGTCTTACCTCGTAAGAACAGATAACTCTGATGTGGCTTTTGAGTTGAAGAATGTACGATTGTTAAAAATTTGAAGTTTTTTAGGATGAACATATAGTATCTAGAAGTGGCATATTTGGCAAATTTATTAGAAGTTTGAGAAGGCACAACATATGTGAGCTTCTTATAGCCTGTATGACCATAAAATTACTCTTTGCAGAGTAATTTTAGTTTCTGAATTATCATTTTATGAATTATATTCCAGCATTGAAACTTGATATTTGCAGACATTATCCGCAATGCTTGACCACTCTTCTTTCTTCTTGTTTCCATGTTCAGGGGATTAACTCCGAGACTGGTTATGTACGTGTCTCAGGGAGCTCTATTCTTTGCATCATATGAATTTTTGAAAAGATTATTTTCTTTGGAGATGCCACAGTTTAATGCTCGAAGCATTCAGCACAAAGAAACGATTGAAGATGATTCCGCATTGTTGCCATTAGCATCATAATCACAATGGTCGCACCCTGTCATCATAGCTATATGTTGTGTGGTTTGCGATCAGGATTATTTGTGAACACATGTTCACTTGAAGAATAAAGAAGCAAGATGTCTTCACGGTGGCTTAGGATCATGATTATTCTGTGAATTGTGTTGATTGGAATTGGAAGAATAAAGGAATGAGAGAGTATATCAAGGGAACCGTCTACTGGAAATGGATGCTGTACCCGCAACATGAAGTGGGTTTTTTTCTTTGCCATTAACTTCAGCTAAATATGATATTCCATGCTATTCTAGCCTCCCTGGGATTGCTGGAAAACATCGACCATGATACGAACCAAATTCTTCATTCTGGTGCTGCTTTTTTTTTTTCCCACTGAGAATGTAGCCGTAGATGAATGATGGAACCGGCACTGATGCTATTTTGAATCCAAATTCTTTTCCGTCCAATCACTGTAATTTTTTTAAGATATATTAATTAGTTAAGCACTAGATGCATTTCAACAATGATTTCAATGTGTTTCTCTCTTACCATGCATATTTGTTTTGCATATGGAATAAGAAAAAAAATCCTAAAACGAAGAAGAAGAAGCGATGACCGTTACTAAACGCACCGTTTTATTAATGTTGATTCGCAGTGCTTTTGTATTGATCTTAAACACAGCGTTTACATTTCCTTTTTGCTTTGTACGCACCGTTTCAATTAGTTGCTTATTCCATTCTTTAACTTCCCTAAAGCTCCTGTCTGCGTGTTTTCAAAGAATTAGCCTCTGAAAGGAAACCTTGGCTATATCCTATGTATTTCAACAATGGTGATGGTCAAGAATAAAGATAGCTTATAGAGTTTGTGTGTTGACTACAAGACCCTCAATAAACTTGTTGTTAAAGACAAGGAACTAGGTGGGGCTACTATTTTATCTAAAGTAGACCTAATTAGGGTCAATATATCATCAATTTTGTATTCAAAACAACTTCTTAAGACTCACAATGGTCAATATGAATTCAAGGTGATGCCTTTCTGTTTGACAAATGCATTTGTCACCTTTCAAAACCTAATGAGTGGCATATTTAGGAGGTATTTAAAAAAAGTTCATCCTTATATTGCTTCATAAACTTATCTGCAGTCACTTATTGAGAGATCTCATCTAGGACACTTGCGAATTATCTTTGGATTGCTCAAGGGTCACAACTTGTTTGTAAGGAGAAACAAATGTGTGCAAGAAGAAACATTGAACATGGAGATAATGTCTCTTCAAAACTTTAGCCTTATAGACAGAAATCAGAGGGTTATAGAAACTAGTAGCGAAGTATTGTCTACCCCTTCTGATATTGGAAAGGATAGGCAAGGTTGCTTGCAGATTGGACTTACCTCCATCAACAGGAATCCACCTCGTCTTTCATGAATCGGGATTGAAGAAACATATGGGCCACGAAGTTGTTCAGACCAATCCACCCAGTGTTCATCCTCAGCAGAACCTTCAACAACAAGTTGTTCTGGACAGACAAATAGAAAAGTTGGGAAACCAAACTCCAACCCAACTCTTGATCCATTAGAAGGCTTGTTCCCTTTCAGACGCTACTTGGTAGTTTTCAGATGAATTCAAGCTCAGGTTTCCGAGGTTGATCTGAAGGGAGGGCAATTGGCAAGTGTCGAAAACGAAGAAGAAGAATGAAGACAATAGACTGTGTCAGGTTATGATTTTTATATGTATTATTTATTATTTAAGAATCCATGCACAAGCAAGTCGTTGTAGTATAGTGGTAAGTATTCCCGCCTGTCACGCGGGTGACCCGGGTTCGATCCCCGGCAACGGCGAATGGTTTTTAGTTGATCTATTTTTTTTGTCAGCGTTTATATGACCATTATATTTTATTTCAATTCAAAAGGTAAAATAGATTTTATTTTGTTTAAGATCTTGTTTTGTTATTATCAAAGAGTTTTATTAAAAAAAAAACAATATTTTCAAGTTCATCATATCTCAATTATATTTTTATATCCAACTGTTGAATTGGTTAAAATCTTACAAAGAATTATCTTATATATTATTATATCTCATGTTAAAATTTTAGAATAATTATAATTTAGAAAGATGTTGCAAGGCTGTCAATGATATATTTAATTTTGTTTAAATCCACAAGAAAAGTCATTTTGTCATGTATTTTTTTAGATCAACTTTTTTTAAATTTTAATACTCAACAATAAATTTATTGGTATTTGAGCTTTATTATTTGAGTTTATCATAGTCTCATGATTCAAATCATATATTTAAAAGATTAATCCAATATATTTTTATCTTTAAAATATTGACTTAAATTTAGTATTTTAGTTAAATTATATTTTTATTAGTCATTCAAATTGTTTTTTAACTCATCGAACAATAAGGTTATATAGGTTTAATATCTGTTTTTTACTTATATTTATAATTTAAACTATGTAATTTCAAGTTAGTTTATCTTGAATTAATTATTTGTGTGTGTGTGTATATAAAGAGATGCCAAAACAGTCTAAAGCTAAAACATAGCGTTTGATTAAAAAAAACAAAATATCAACTAGATAAAACCACAAACTTAGGTGTTCCATAAGAGAGAAAAAGGATAGCAAGAATCAAAGTATGCTACTGTAACTGTAAGTATTAGCTTGGGAGGCCAAAACAGACGAAATAAAGGTAATAGATAGATGTAAGAACTTGTTAGTGCACGGTCACTGTCATGGGAGCATGCTCTTAGGGACAAAACATGTCAAGATTTCTCACGTAAGCAAGGACATGTCCTGTAAAAGGGACACCCCAGCATGGCTCTGCCATGATTCTCATGAAGGAGTCAAAAATCTGAAAAGCAGTCTAAAGATGTTTACGGGCTCCCATCCCAAGTGTCAAATTATAGAGCTACTGGGTGGGGGTTACCCAAGACGTCACTGCATGAAATTTTGATTCACCATGGAAATTTTGAAGTTACAATATGGTTTTGTGAACAAATATTTTGAACTGCCTGCCTCCTAATACATTAGTGATGAGAGCTTCTAAAATATCTACTTCCCTTAGCACTATATCCTGAAATATAAAACAGATAGGTACAAGACTCCCCCCTCTATCTTTCCGATCAGTGTTTTTCCCTTCCTATCAAGTTACAATTAGGGACAGTGATACGTTTCTATTCTATTTCTAGCTAGTTGAAAAATGGAAGAACAAACTAGAATGAAATTATTATACATTGAAGTATTCTTATGAACACAGCTGTGCAAGGGTTTCTAAAGCATTTTCGAACTCCCAGCTTAGTCGCCCTTGGCAATGATTGCTGCGACTGGCTTCCTGCCGAACCCTTTTAGATCATGAAAACCTCCTTCATTGGATTACTTTTGGTTTGGTTCTTCGCAAGTCTGGTTTGTGTTTCGCTGGAGGAAGCATTCAGTATGACGATGCCAATTGTTGAGGTTATACCCGAGCAATTGGAGAAAAGGGAGGGTTAAGCACGTAAGATTGCTTGATCCCTTCCACTTTCTTGGATGCTTTCCTTTTCTCCTCCTCAGTGACTCCTTCAATGAAGAACTTCACTTCCTCCTTAATAAGCATTTTCAGTGAATCGCAATGTGATAACCGATTGCCTCTTTCCTCTCCAATCACACCAGTGGCTTTTGTACCATGCAATATAGCAACACAGATGGAAAATGCTTGTAATGTGGATAATTGTGCATGGAAATCAACAGCATACTGACCCTCTTCAAGAACTGTCATGGTCATTGCTGGTATATTGTTCTCTTTCATTCCCTGCACAAAAATCAGAATCTGGTTGTAGGTAGGAACTATGAAGAGACTAATTACGTGGTTCATATTATCAATCAATAAAGCAAAGTTGCCTGCATTTAGTGCATGGATTCTTTTATCCAGGTGTAAGATTTCCATTTTATCCATGTTAGCAATGTAAAACATCTGTGAGCATGAATCAGGAAGCTTACCTGAAGAAAAAGCTCCAAAGGCCGCTGATTATCCAAGAGTGGTTCGTCTTCAGCACATTGGATGCCTGGATTGCCAAAAACGGTAAGGGGGCAGGCCATATCCCAGCCACCACAGTCACAGCCTCCACCAGATCTCCATCTGTCAAGCAATGAAGAAGGACCACGACCATCACCCCTTGGCAAACTATGTTTTCCGGTTGGAATCACCACCTTCACCTTCTCTTGATTTTCTTCATCGATAGTTTTCCTCCTTTGCTCGCCAACAGAAAGGTTGAGCAGATTCGAATGCATGTTATCCCTACCCTTGTCCCTCCTTTTGTATTTCAGGCTCTCTCTCTTTGCAAATGGGAGTTGTATAACAATGGCTGCTATTTCAAGGTCTGGATGCAAAACTGCAGCTGCCCATGGATAAGGATTGGAAGAATCAAAGTCGCCTCTATCAAAACCATGTTGGGATTGATGTTTGAACTTCGCTGCATCAGAGTTGCCGTCCATCTCATGACTTCCACCAACCAAGCCTGGTTTGGCACCTATGTCAGGTCTAACTTCAGGGGAGTCTTCAGTAGAAACTCTTTGTCTTGTATAGACATTATCATACAACACAAACTCTGTCACCATAGAGTTGTCAAAGTTCCCCCCATCTTTTAATTCTGAACATGAATAACATGAAACTTGCATCTGCCCCACCATCAACGACTCCTTATTTCCATCATTCAACCCCCACCCTGTGCCGTTGCTCTTTTTCCTATTAGAAATGGAATGAAATGTATAGACCCAATTTAATGCATTGTTTGCTTTCCATGTCTTAGCCACCAGAACTTCTCCAGGGCAATTCAATGAGAACTCGAAAAAAGGCACGCCGTGCTTATTTTTCAACTTCAGACAGCCATGTAGGTGAACTGGTGAACACACTACAGCTGAATGATGGTGATCTTTCTTGACAATCTGAGAGCCAAAATCTGATTTCTGAGCTGCATGTGAAAAGTCATGGAATAAGGATTTCCGAAATGTCCGATTCCTTCCCATGTTTGGCATCCCAGTGGTTTTGGCATCACTTGGTTCAGGTAAATGACAAAACGGACTCCGGATAGACTTTGATTTTGTGAATGGATCGAGCTTCTTTCGGATGGGACTATGTTGGGACCTTGAGATGGCTACAGTAGAGAAATCTCTTTCTGAAGAACAAGGTGAACAGGGCATTTCTACCTTAGCAGAGACTGGTTGGTGGAATGACAGAGCTGTATCTTTTTCCAGAAGTTCATTACCATCATTTAGTGGACCAACCAGCTGTTCGCATTTGAAGTTTGGATTCCCAATCGAGTCACTTCGTACAGCTCCAACAGAATGCTTTTCTCTTTTTTCCAAATTTGGACAGATTTCAATGAAGTCATCTGATGAGCATGGTTCTACACAAGGTCTTCGAACAAACTTAGAATTCGAGTTTGAGTTCACAGAGCTTGCAGGAGATCTCTTCGGCATGCTCTCTTCATCTAAGCTACACAGAGAGTCAACAATTCTGAAAGAAAACGAGGTGTCACTACCACGCGACAGTTCAATTGTTCTCCTCCCTCCATTAGAACCCATTTCCTTCATTCTCCTTACTTCTCTGGAGCTTTGATATACGGAGCCTCGCTTCAGCTCCATGTTACAAGACGAACTACGGTAATGAGGGAAGCTAATGTCGGTGAAGCCCTCCTTCATCCTCAAAATATCATCTTTACGCGCGAGTTTGCCATTTGCATTTCTCTTTTCTGCTTTTGAGCAACGTCGATGCGGAAGAACACTATTAGGACTCAGATCTGAGGTGCTACTCTTCGCAGAATCCAACTCCATCTCCAGTTCCATTTATAGATCCACGATCCTGAGAAAGAACAAATCCAAAATAAGAAGAATATTATGTCAATATCTGAAGAAGCCAAAAAAACAGACAATAAAAAATAGCCGCTAGTAAGAACGAATCAGGCCAGCACATTCTCATTTATAAAACCATTCTGCTCACTTGAAAGAGCCGTCTCTGATATTCTAATTTTGAAGAGCTGATGCAAAAGTTGAAGAGCTATAAAAAAAAATTACTTCAAAAAGCATGCTCCCCGTTTGATGATTCCTAAGTTTGAGATCACAAAAAAAACTCAGAAGAAACCAGCTTTGACGGTCCATAAAACTGAAAAACTTGAATTAACAAGGAATCCGACGATCTCTATAAACTTAACTCCCAGAAAGAGTAAAGTTGCAGGCATGAAGATACAATTAATTACTGGCAACAACTTTATCTTCACTTGCATTCTAAGAAAAGAAAAGAGAAAAAAATGTTGAAAAAAAAGACTCTTGAGGAAATGCCATACCCCACTAGATCTAACAGTTGTGAATTCAAAGAAAAACCCAACATCAAGTAGCTGCAATCATATCCTTCCAATCTCTTCAAGCTAAAGCCTTTTCCCAATTAGAAAGAAATGTCAAAAAAAAACAATCCTTAAGAACAGTCAGCAATGACCCCCAAAGAGTGTTTACACTCTCAAAGAATCAACAAAAGTACAACGTGAAGGAAAAGAAAACAAGAAGTAGACCAATGACAGTAAAGCATAATAAACACAAAAAGTGAGAGCGAGGGGAAGAGTGCATGCCTTGGTTTTAGCGACGGAGAGAGTGTAGCGTCTCTTTGTTTCTATAGAATATAGAGTGAAGCCTCACTCACATGACAAAGGGTTTCAACGAGAGACAGAGAGCTGCAAATCTTCTGCTCATGTCTACTAAAAAAGCCGTCTTGTGTTCAAATCATGATTTGCAGCCTCGCTACGTTGTCGCCTGTGTTTCTTCTTTTTGTGGTTTGCCGTGTTTTGTTTTTGCCTTCACTTTTTGCTTCATGACATGGCCATGGGGGCGCTCGTGCTCGCAATGACATTTATACCCTTATTTAAAAGCGGGATCCATTTCCTGGGTGAGGGTGATTCTGGTTATTTGGATATGTTTTAAAATTTTAAGAGGGGCAGGTCTATTTTATAAAACAGAATTATAATATTTTCTACCTTAATTTTTATTTGATTTTTTTGGTATTATTGAATTATCCTGTTCTCATTTGTTTTGCTAATTTTATATATATATATATATATATATATATATATATATATATTGCTGAGGGCATGCTAGTATTTCTTTAATGAAGATGAGACGGGGGTGTCTGTCGGATTCACTGGGACATCTCATTATCTTATTGTTTTGGGAATAGCAGATATCAAGACAAGATGATGCCTACATTTAATCTCAGCTGTTTCCAGTAATTAAACTAATAATTGTTATTAGAACACCAAAATGCAGGTCTAATTCTACTGTAATTACAATTAAGTCCTCGGTGCATGCTCCATGGAATCTCCACAGGAAGGCTGGACGATAAGAAATTTGATTTTGCCGTATCAGATTGAAAACACAACGATTTGTTTGAAGGTATTCAACTAATGAATTATCCATTAGTTTTAAAAAACCGACCAGAAATTTGAAAAATATTTTAATTGATTTAATTAGTTTTTTTAATAATTCAATTTATTTTGGTTAGTTTCTTTGTTAATCTTCTCAATTTAATCAGATTTGTTTTCATCAACATTGTGTCGTGGCTGGCATGTCATATGATACAAGCAACCTAGTACTGTCCATCAATATTACAGTAGTACCACATGCATTTATTCTTCTGGGGCTGTAAGGGTAGTTATGT
Source organism: Salix viminalis (assembly GCA_029228465.1). Lineage (NCBI taxonomy): Eukaryota > Viridiplantae > Streptophyta > Magnoliopsida > Malpighiales > Salicaceae > Salix > Salix viminalis. Next base: position 5,695,018 of record CM055428.1, read on the forward strand.
CAAGTGCAATTCGGGACATGACTTTTCTTACAAACGAAGGGAGGAAGCAAAACCGAGGCAGTCGGTCAAGCACAAGTCACATCTAACCGACGCAATCTCCCACTTAAATTTAAGCTTTCGTTTTCCTTATTAATACCCTCCCCCCCCCTCTCTTTTTTTATTTTTTTAATAAGACGCTATCCATGTGATAATTGATGTAATATATCAAGTTATTGTTTAATGTTTAATATACTATTGATCAACGAATATACCATTTTTTATATATATATATATATATATCCTGCGCCGGCGCACGCGCACCCTTTAACAATAGTGTGCTCAAAGCCTAGAGACCGGCTCACTAGGATGGTTGAAATTTGCAACGCTCATTTTGCCAGAAATCGTACCGTTCCGAATAAAGTTTTATCCATTTCAGTGGAGATCCAAATAACTTCAGCTATTTCAGTAATTATGCATTTATATAATATGGATTCAAGAACAAATCGAGACTTGCTGTCATCGGGGTAAAGATAACTTATACCATGCAATGATTAGGTAGGAAGAACTCCCAAGGTCAGAAGTATTACTAACACAATCCTACTCCTGTACAGCAACTCTTTAGTTAATTTTTAGATAGTTAACTTGGAATCAAGCAAATTCCAGGCAGTATTTGCAATTCAGCATTCCTTTTGAGTTTCAGAACTCTCTTCAATCTTGACCTTGCTAACTGATCTCTGGTTTTCCGACTCGGGCATACATGGTTCACTTGTTTTCTTGAGGAATTCAGTTGCCTTTTCAGATTCACGTGGACTCACTAGCTTCTTCTCAACTTCTTCAAACTTGGTAGTTGCCCATGGTGCAGTGCCTACATTTCTGGCAGAACTCGGCACGTCTATTAATAGCATGGATACCTCATCCCTGGGTGCATACCAGGAATGGCCGCAGGCAAAGCACTCCAACTGAAGAAGAAAAAAACCTCAAAGTTAATTGTGACTTAAACATGGCAGTTCATTTACATGTACAATTACTTCTAGCTAATGGAGATTGCAATTTGGAGTTGCAATATAGTCCAGTCATTCAAAATAACTTGGTTTGTTAGTCACGTTTCTGTTCTCGATGAACCAGTTACGACTTCAAATTCAGTAAGAACTTCCTTACTGTCCCATCATTAGTAGAGAAGAAAGGCATGCATTGTCTTGCATAAACATTTTCAAGATTTGATGCTTCCATGGAAAATGACTTATGGAGTACCCAATTGCCAGGAGAATTTGGCAGAGCCAAGTCTTAAGACACCAATGCCCATAGCAAATAAATGCTGCCAAGGCAAAGTACATAATCTTATTGAATCAGGGACTGGCACTACTTGCAATGGGTTTAAGATTAGAAAGCTATCAAACAAGCACTATAAAGAGAAAGAAAGCACTATAAAGCCAACGTAGTTAAGGTTCAATGGAAAGGCAAACCCCATGAATTTCCAACTAATAATCCAAACATGCAAATTGGTTTTAAATTCCGTGTTTTGGTCCCAATAATCATTGAATATAACAAGACAGAATACAGAGAAAGAAGAGGAATTATTTTGATAAAAAGGAACTGCTGTTCTTCAACATGTAGGAGAGAACTTTATACAAGAGAATAATTTGTGGTTGTTATTTTCTTTTTCATGGGCAACAGACAGTTAACATTTTGTCTGTTGAACCTATTGCCTTCCTAAGTTGTTCACTATCATAGATCACCAATGGAAATCTGAAATGCAATCTGAGTTACCATGGTCAGCAAAGTTTTGACTTGCAAGCCAATATTTCATATGGGGATTTAATAAATGCACAAGAAGACTTACAAGGATTCCCAATTAATTTACTAGACAGAAAAGCAGAAGCGACCAGGTGTCTACAGCTTGGCTGTATGAACATATTATGCAACTGTGCGTGAAATGCATCTCTAGAGTTCAAAATACTAGCACGTCTACCATGTCAGTTTATGCATTGGGTGTGCTTGCACCTTAGCTCGCTAGATGTAGTACGGTCAGAAAGGCAAATCAAGATGCTAAATATTTGAAATTAATGTCATTCTAAAAAATAATAGCAAGTAGAAAACAAGGTTCGGGTGTGAAGAAAACCTGGTACCGGGATCCATGTCCTGCTTGGATTATGTCCCTTAGTCGCACTTTAACCTCACTGCATCTTGAGCAACGAGCATCGGTCATCTGATACACAAGCAAACAGGTTAGCCAAGCAATGAGCACGAGCACACATCCAAGTGTACAGCCAAAAAATCTATCCAGCACCTCAAATTTAAAACCAAAGTGTGGCAAAAAGAAGTAACCTGCATGTGCTCTGACTCTTCAGGCTCCTTCTTCGCAGTTTCCTCAGCTGTTAAACCCTCCTGGAGATAAGTTTGTTAATTCATACAATCTATTAAAATTGTACATATTCCAGAACGAATCTTAATAGCAGAAAAATAAAAATAATGTGGAGTGGGCAGAGATAGAGCTTATACCTTTAACTCATTTGGTGACATGTTTAACATTTTTGAGGGTTCCAACTCTCTGTTTAGAAGGCGGCGGGCTAGAAATGCATTATTCTGCCAAGAATAGAGGGGGGGAATTTAGGTAAAGAAAATTGACATCAATATCCTCAGCAAAAGAAGGTGGCATGCTCAGTCAAAAGTTGGACACTAAACACCATTAGTTTTGAGAATTCATCTTGTTCCACAGCAAAGTCTCAGGCGTATGAATTCGGACCATTCTCCACACCCTATGATTAAAATACCGCTTAAGACAATCACACTAGAATGCTTAGTTTTCCCTTTAAAAATATTTCACTCAAATGCTTTTGATAAAATTTCAATCTTTCATTTAAATAGCATCACTGATATTCAGAGCATGCTTGTTTTCAGTTTTAAAAACCATTTCCTTCGAATGCAAACAGAAAAAACTTCAATCATTTATTTTATTCAACAGCTAAACACATATATACATGCATCACTAATATACAAATGTAAAGAAAAAGCAATTACAGTCTCTCAAAATGACTGACATCTTTTATGAAGACTGAACTCAACTCCATTGCACCTTTATTCTCATACTGAGCAGAAGGGAAGAGTAGCCACATGGGGTGAGCCCCTGGAGCATAACAACCTTGATAGAGAGTGAGCACAAGACTAACCTTGAGGTTGAACGCTAGCTGACGCAGCTTTTGATTATATTTCTGAAAATCAGAGGAGAGAGCATCATGTGAGGCCTTCTCGAGAGCACTTACTGCAGGAACAGCTGCATCCAGCCAGGGAAAAGACTTGCCAACCTGTCATTTACAATTAGATCACAAGAGTCAAAACATCTTCAAAACTATCAAATTTCCATCTCAATCTTCTACTAATCAAGATCCAAAAAAATGGGAATTCAATGTCATATGCCAAAGCTAAGTGCAAAACTCAATATACACCTCTGCACTATTTTCTTTGGATCCACTCGCATCTCCCTGGGACTTCTGCTCTTTTTTATGGTCAACGCCATCAGAACTGCCTTTCAGCTTACCATCATCATATGTGCTGTTAGGAGAACTGCACATATATTGAATACTCTGAAGAAGCCGCTCCAACCATTTGTCTCGGAGGGTATCTCCAGTCAGTGCATCAAACTTTACTAAGATGGCATAATATTCTGAGTCAATGCTTGGGCAGCTTCCTGGTGTTTCAGCTTTTAGATTATCAGGTCTGCCAGTTGTTTGTTCCTCCCTGGTCACTTCAAGAGGTGAAACATTCTTTCTCCTCAGAGTTCTTTTTGCCTTTGCCGAGTCTTCTTGTTCAGGAGGACCAGTGGGAGCATCTTCAATTTCAATGTCGGGAAGGTCTCTCATCCTTGATAGAGTTTTCTGAACAAGAAGATCAATCCCGTGCTGTTTATTATATTCATAATCCTTTTCAGTAAGCTTCCAAAGCTTCCTCTCCACGGTGTCATACACTTTCTGGACAATAAAACCAGGATATTGTTTGCGATTTGGCAGCTGTTTGTGAGTTGGGACAAAATGCACCACACACTTGTGCATGACAGACTCTGCTGGAACCTCATCACGATGAAAACTATAAAAGAGCTCTCTAGTATCACGTGACTGCCAGCCTCCACCACCTTTTCTCTCAGCTTCTTCAGGGCGATAAAACCACTGTCCAGTGACCATCATGCTGCCGTGCTTAGTTTGAGAAATATCCTATCAACAGAATAATAAAACCATTGGTCACAAAGGAAGGTGATGGCAGAAATCATACATGCAAAATTCATAATTAAAGAATTCTGAATGATTTACATGATCAAGATGAAATGACTAAATGAGACCTATGTTCACCAGGCAGCATATGAATTATGCTTAATAGAACAAACTCAGTCAGCAACAGAACTACAATGAAATTGGCCGAACAGTGTGTACTTTAAGAATATTTTACCAGAGAGACCCGTGACATAATAAAATGCGAGACAAAAATTTAAGAAACTAATTCCCAATTTAGCGTGCAAGAGAAGTTTATGGCATCCCCAAAAGTGAAGGAAAATAAGTTGGAATCTAAATAATTGAATCGCCAAGGTATGCAAGCCACATCTCATTTCCAACTGGTGGTTGGGAAATAAAAAATGAAAAGAAATGAAGAGACAAAAATGTTAGTGTGGCATAACAGGGTCTTCTTGTAATCTTCAGTGTAAACAAAAACTTGCTCCCATTTATAATATGAAAGGACCAAATCCACGAAACTTAATTGATGTTCAGAATTTATCACTTTCATTTTTGGAAATATTTTAGTATATCATTCATGTGTTCAGATATTGTTTTAGATGATTATTAATTAAAGCCCATCACCCATTATTCAGCCAAGGGTCGACAGCATAGCATACTATTGTGAAATCTGACAAAGCATAACTGCCCATCATTAGAATCAAAAATCACCAAAGATAACTGATTTCTAACCAGTACAAAATCTGTGCATGAACTTCTGAAAATTTGCACAGTTAACCACACAAAAAAAATCTCATTGTCAAGGAAAACAGAATATCAATGTTTTGCTGAACCACCAAAACATCCATCATTAAAGAGAAAATAATGAATGAAAAGTGTAGGAGGAAAAACCACATGAGAGTCAAAATAGGATATCCATGCATGAGATACATATCCACCACATATGACACCGAGCACATGAGGAATTAAAATAACATGCATTTCCATGAGTTACCTTGATAATTGCCACATAAGGTTTTTGCTCTTTATCTTCAGGAACTAGAAGGACGGGATCCTCCTGCCAAACAGCCAGAGCAAAAACAAATAAATATCCACGATGATTCATCATATGACAATTAGGGAAGGACAGTAAAAACAACAATGATTCCATGAAGTTCCTCAAAACCACTGCTGCATTTACTGATTATATAAGGTTAGAAAAACAGCAGACAGCTCTAATCTTAAAATGTACAATTGCTTGCTTCCTTCAAATTTTGCAGGAGCAAAAACAGCACCAATAGCTAAACTGATTGCCAGCAACAAACCAATATTACCAAAACATGGTTTAATCCAACAGGAAACAGCAAAACCCAAAAGCAATCAATCAAAACATATGTATAATCCTAGATTCCCACAAAGCTTCTCCAAACAATGAATACATTAGAATCAATAAATCAAATAGTGCATAGCACAAAAGAAAGGTATAAAGAATCTAAATTCCACCAATCATCATCATTTCAGTTTCTTGTAATTCTGAATCTTCTCAATAGCCACATTAAGTCTGTGACTGGACTTTAAAAGTCATGCTCCTTCCCCAATTCATTTTAGCACATTCAAACTCCATACTCTAATTAACTGAATAACTTAAATCTCACTTCACTCAACCAGGTGCAAAACAAAAATCATCGGATCCGTAAAGAACACAACAGCTCAACAAAATAACATAAAAAGCAAACACAGATTCAATCTGAGCTTAAATGTTCCCTGCTTTTGTCAGAACTATGGATAACCTAGGCCAAAGTGTTTCCAGAGCTAAACCCAGCATATATATATATATATATATAATCACAAACTCCAGTACACCCTTCAAAAACCAAAACTGATGTCAAAACACAAACCATACTTAAGAACCCTAAACCGCCAAATAAACCTACCAAACCAATCAAAACCAAACGCACTACAAATCCCCTATTAAACCCCAAACTCACCATGCCTGCCACATTCCCATGTTCAGATAACATCTAGCGAACAACCAAAGTGCTAAAAAAGCTAAGACAATGCGAAGAATCATTCAACGAACAAAACCGATTGACAAAATTAATGCGCAAAACCTAATCTTTCTCCAAAAAGTTTAGCTAAGAAAAAAACCCTAATTACACTAATTAAAATATATAAATAACTCACGAGCTCATATCGATTCCCATCAAAATCGAAAGCATCAAAATGAGTTCGCCTCCCTCTCCCTTTCCCCGAAACCCTAGTCGATACCCCAGCCGGCTTCGCATCCTCCTGCGGCACCTCTTCCACCTCCACTTCCTCCTCCGATTTCTCTTCCCTTACTTTCTTCCTCGGTCTCCCTCTCCTTCTCGTAACTACTACTTCTTCTTCTTCTTGAAGCACTATCTTCTTCCTCTTCCTCTCCCTCTCGCTGTTGTTTACAGGCTTTGTCTTTGTTGATAATGACGGTGCCTTTGGTGGCGTCTCGTCTTCTTCGTCACTGGTGGACAGTTGAGCGAATCTTCGGTTTCCCATTTTATTTTGATTTATCCGGTGAGTTTGTGACTGCAACAAGACCTGGTTTTAGCGGTGGTGTGGATAAATATATCCAGGCCAGGCAAGGAGGTGTTAGCTGTTGGATGCTTTGTGTCGGAGAGATGATGATAACACCGAAAAGGTCTTACAGTTTAAATAGATCATCTATCACATGCAAATCACACTGTCGGTTAAGGCCAGAAAACCAAGTCAACGCTGCTGATATCATATTGTTGTCGTTTTTTTTAATAATAATAATAATGTCAAACCATCGACACTTTTTTCTTGAAAATATAGAAACTAAAATAATTATTACAGGAAAAAATAAAATATTTAAAAAGGTGTATTTCAATTATTATCCCATGCAATCACATGGTTTTTTTTATGAAACTTAAGGTGGTTAAAATAATTATCAGTGATTTAAATTAAAAAATTATTAAATTAAAAATATTATTTTTATTGTTGATATATTGTTTGTCTTACAAAAATCTGTATTTTTTTATTGAAAATATGATTTTTTTTAGAAACATTATAATAATCTAAAAATATCAATAAAAAAAACATGTATCCACAATTTAGAAATGACTATATAAAAAAGTTAAAAAGTAATGTGAAAAAACTACATTATTTTTTAAATATATATTATTCAATATCAATGAGCAGATTTTCATAAAATATATGAGAATAGCTAGAGTTATAAAAAAAATGTACACCATATGTGATATGCATTTCAATATATTAATTCATAATGAAAAAATTATTTATTTATCTTGCATGTTTTCTAAGTTTTTTATGGGCTAGAAGCAAGGCATCATAACACAGTAGTGTCAGGACTCATCAGCTATCGAAGATTGATGCTTGCTTGTTCAGTGGTCTTTTGGTAATAAAGGTTATCAAATTGAATTTCAAGGATTTAAATTGAAAAGAAAAAAAACTAGAAACTAAAAGTCAAGTCTGATATACAGATGAAATAAAAAATAATTGAAGGGGATAAAATTAGAAGAAAAAAACCCAATAAGAAAAGGATTTTAAAAAAATCAAAAGAATGAATACTATCACCGAAATAGAAATAGAAATAAAAATAAAAATGGGAGGACACAATTGGTTTTTTAGCTTGGCGAGTGCACAATCACGAGGCCATGAGAGAGAACAAAGTGGAGGGAAAGAAAACACCTGAGTGTTGCCGAACCGCAAGGAATCGCGATATACGCGCAAGCTTACTGGAAACACCGCCACTCGCTGATTTGGTGACACGTGGATCTGATATTTCTAGTCATCGGAGCACGCTGCACGCGCCATTTGAATGCAATGGCTCATCCCCCCGCGCAACCGTATTCTCTTCAAATGTCTAAAACTTTTTTTTTATTAATTTTATACCTTCAAAAGGACCAAATAAATCCTCATTGACGTTGTTTATTTATAGCGTAAAATTACGATGAAAAAGTCCAAAAAAACCCTTAGATGGTAATCTATAGAATTTTAGGGAAGTAATTACATTGTATACAAAAATTGAATTTACAAAAAAAAACCTCCTGTAGTATTTAAAAAAAAAATGGCTATTCAGATTTGATAGTAATTACGCAATAGCCAAAAATAAATCTTATAACGCAAGTTGTTTTTTTAAGGAAATTATAATATTCTCAATGTTTATTTTTTGTTTGAAAACACTAATAAGACCAACAAAAATCAACAATGACCATTGTTTTTCTATGAGGCCCGTAAACCAATATTTTTTTCTTATGAGTGGAGGGGTAAAGTAGTCATTTAAATGTATCAATCTACAAAAAAAATTGCATCGTCCCCAAGAGGTGTAATGTAATGATAGAGTATTTGTGATCTGCACAATAAATATCGAGTTCAAGTCAAGACGTGTATTCTTTATAAGAGTCTGGAACAACCAGGATTTTCTTGATCATCTAGATTCTAGACCCACAAAATACATTTTCTAGGAATGATATTTCGTCACATCCAAACACCAAATTTGTATCTACTATTACAATGGAATGACACACACACTTAGCTTTTGTGTTTATTTTTTAAGTGACTTAAAATACAAAAAAAAATAACAAAAAATAATTTTAATTTTTTTTCTTTTAAACTTTTATTTGAAATTTATTATATTACCGACATTGTCATCAAATATATCACCACTACAGCATTAATATCACTCTGATATTACAATCATGACCATTATCATTTTTATAATATCTTAATAAATTGCATCCATTATTTTCATCATATTTGTTGCCACCTTTTATTTTAATATTATTATTAAAATAATTAACTACACCGTCACACCAATCCACCACCACTTGCTAATTGATACATATCTGAAATTTCTATCATCAATGTATATCTTATCCCGATCATTTTTATTATATCATTATCACTTATTGTAATTTATATCATTTGCTAGTAAAATAATATTCATTATTAATTTTGTATCAATACGTATCAAGAGTGGTTATCTTAGCCTTTACAATGACTTGGAATCTAGGTGTTTGTTTTTGAATTTTAATGGTTTTGATGTAATAATATAAAAAATATATAATTTTAATTAAAAAAAACCACATTTAAAAAGCTTTCTTCACATACTAATCAAGATCACATTATATATGGTATGCAGAACACCAATCAAATAGTTTAGTTATGCGAGGCAGATTTACTGGTCTATTTTGATCACACCCACGACAATTAATTTTGAAACAGGAAAATAATTCTGCAAATATCAAATTAATTTCTACCACATATAATGGTAGAGAAAAAAGGGAAATACTTGCTGAAGGAAACATTCCGTTACCAGCTACATTTCTTCAATGAAGGTTCCTGGAAATTATTCAGAGCTATTAACGAAGGGGGTCATAAACTCTTGGTGATTGACATGTTTCCTGCTACTCCAGGGGGGTCATGCAGATAATATCTGTATGCCCAACCTTTTTCCTCAAGCTGTAGGTCAAACAGGCCGCATCAATTCCATCTCCGGCCACCACAATTACATCATCTCCTTGTAATTCCAAGAAGTTCACACCTGCAAATCAAATATTGATGAGCCAAACCTGGCCTCGGGCTGGCCCCGAATGTTTTATTGAATCAAACTCTTTTAATTTATTTGGAGAAGAAGATAGTATATATCCTTTATTGGTCAAAATCTCTTACACTAGCCAGCCAGGAGGAGTTAAGCGGGGACTAATGATACTGTATAATTCCCTCAAAATACACAGAACAATCTTGCAACTTTTGGAACCTTAAATGCGTGGAAGAATCCACCTGCCTCTTGGTTATAAAATAATCTGAAATGTCTTGCAATTAAAACTCAGACACGATTAAATGAAATCCAATCATTTCTGTGTTCAAAGAAAACTCCATTATTGGATTTAAATAAGAGCAAAAGGATAATAGATCCAAACAGTGAAGGGGGGTTGTTGTTGTTGTTGTTGTTGAACCAGCATTAACAATGGAGAGCAAAGTGGTGTAATTTTTACCAGAACAATATCAAAGAAGAGGCTTATACGAGCATACCACATGTTTTTGCCACAACTGTGCGAGCCTTAACCCTGCTTTTCCCACAGGCCATCTGAACCTTAAACACGATCATTTGCTGCCAATTGACAATGAAAATAATAATATTAATCAGTAAATAAATAAAAACGAATATAACAAATAATGCATGAAATGTTTTCTGTCCAGCTCTAAGAAGACACTGATTCGCAAGACATATACATACCTTCATTCTCTCTGTCCTGGATGATTCTTCTTCTCCAGCAACAAGAAAAAGGACTACAGGACCCTCACAATGCCTTGTCAGAAAGAAGAAAAAACACTTCCACAGAAAACAAGAGCACCAAAGTCTCATCCAATTATATATAGAATAAAGGATAATATCACTTGGTTAAAGATTGAAGTCACTGTCCACATCTGAAGGTAAGTATCTGTTGTTTTCCTAGGCGACCAAAACCATGTGCAAACTGCATTCTTTGATGGAACGCAGATGACACATCGCTGCTAGTTATGGTAATTGGTAAGCTGTAGTTTGTTTTTCTAATTGTAGACATTCACAGGACTACTTTCGAATCCATTCCATATCAAGACAACATTGCAATTTAGACCGTTTCAGGGTTTTTCCGATAATAATACGCAATAAATGTCATGGGCAAAGACAGAGTTCATTCAACAATACAGTGCACCATGATTCAGCAAGCGAAAGGAAAGTTGTGTGATCATGTTAGACCGGTTTGAACAACACAATTTGGGAGCAAAACATGAAGCTAGGCAACAAATGTAACGGGTAAAAACAACATCGGGATAATGCAAAACGAACAAAAGCATGAAATTTAACAAAAATATTTGCCTAGGATAACCCCTGTACTAAACACAAGAATGCTTGTCCTAATTACATAACTTTCGATTAGTCAAATTAATAATGTCCATTGCTGTCAATCATTTCATTCTTTCTTTTACTTGAGGTCCCGAGTTTTTTTTAGCACATATTGCAACAATGTGCCTTTTAGATTCCTCTTATTACTAGCATCCTAATCTATTTTTCTTTCACCTCTCTGCGTCCAAAATATTATCAGAACATTGGGAGAAAAACAGAAATGCTAGTTATGGTCCTTGTCAGCTATCTTCCAGAGCTTCTGCTCTACAGCATCATAAATTTGCCGGACAATAAAACTCGGGATGTTTTATGCAATCTGGAAAGCTGCATTGTTGGCGGGGATAAAATGCACCACACACTTGTGCATTACACAGTTTGCTGGAACCTCAACAAGATGGGTACTGTAGAGCAGCTCCCTGGTATCACGTATCTGCCAGTTTCCACCACCCTTTTTCTTAGCATCTTCGGGGTGATAAAACAGTTGTCCAGTGACCATCACCATACCATCAATGGTCTGTGTAATGTCCTGTCATCATGATAACAAGTACTTGGTTTCAATGGAAAAAAGATGATGTGGAAGTTGTATGTGTGCTAAACATAAAATGAAGGCAAACTCGATTAATTCACTTGAAAAGATTGGAAGAAAATTTATGTCTGGTTGACAATCAGTTGCTTATCATTAAATAAAGACATCAGAGCATGCTAGTAACACATGAATTGCAATATGCAGAACAGTAACAACTCAAAGAACCTTTTCATCCCTACAAACAGAGAATCCTGTTTATGCTTTGACACCAGCTTATTTAGCATCGAAAGCGAAAGAAAATACGAGGAACAAAGTGAAAATGAAAAAAAGTGAAAATATCCAATGTAAATATGAATGGAATAAGTGAGTGTCCACTAGATGGGTCAACAAACAAACAACAAGATCAATGAGAAGCCTATGGCACACCCAAAGCGATTCCAAGAAATTACCTTGATGATTATAATGTCAGGCTTTTGCTCTTTAGTTTCAGGAGCTAGAAGCACAGGATCTTCCTGCAGAAGAACAAAAACAGAAACTGAGAAAGAAATATAATTCCATGTTGACATGAACTATTTCAGGAAAAAAAAAGAGGCAAATGTAACAGCGATTCACCAAGGTCTCAAAAACCAATGTGCGTGCATTCCCACATCAAATTAAAACAACAAACAATTGAAAATTTGAACTTCAATTTGTCCAATTCACTAACCTAACTTCACCTAACCAAACCCAGCACACTAAATATGGAATTTTTAAACATTAAGACTCCAAATGCAATCGATGAAACTATCTGCAGTCTCATTCCAACAAAGCAGCTCAAAACCACTGCTGCATTTGAATCGGTAAAATCAAAGATTACAAGAAACGAGAACTCTGAATGCCATGAAAAATATCAATTCCTTGTAACAGTACATTTTCCTCAAAGCCACTTCAGGTTCAAGCCAAGGAGACTTCGCCCCTCTTTTTTCAGTTCTCAATTCTGTTACCTTACACAAACTCCAAATTCTTATGAATACAGGTCCAGAATAAAAACCACATTGATAAAGAAAACAGTTCAAACATTAGATATCCAAAAAACAACAGTTACAGCCTTCGCAACACATGAGAATGAAACAGCTAACCTTTGAAAAGCTCTAAACTTTCACATCTTTCTCACTTAATTTTGAGCAATCAACAAACCTAAACCCAATTCCCTACTGATTAAACAAAAAAAAACCTCCTACACTCAATAACAAGCACAAACTCAAAAACCCTCCAACAAAGATACCAATAGCAACCAGATATCCAAAGCGAGAGGTTTAACCCTAAACACACTGGATGAAAAGACCAAGACTTTCAATTCAAACACAAAACGTCGAAACCCATTCATGTTTTCGAGAGAAAAAAATCACTCACAATAGTGTAACGGTTTCCGGAAAACTCGAAAACCTTATAGTGACTTTTTTTCTCGCTTCCTTCTCCTGAAAACCTAACCCGTTTCCCAACCGGTTTGGGATCCTCCTGCGACGCCTCCTCCTCCTCTTCTTCTGGGGGAAGTATCTCGCCTTCTTCAAGTTCCATTGACATTTCTTCTACCCCTTCCTCTTCCTTGCTCGTTGAGATATGCGCGAGTTTTCGGAGTTTCATTCTCTGATTCTCTCCGGATTTTGGCTGCTGCCTGGTGTTACACGACTGTTTCCATTACAAGAGGATTTGACCGCTTGGGGCTAGGAGTGAGAGTAAATTACAGAAATGACATGAAAGCAGGGCTTAGTTCGATTCTGCTGTTTCTAGTTATCCCAACACAATGAACATCACCCGAGTGAGTATAAATCTTTCAGTCTGTTCAGGTTCGGATACTATTCATCGTTAAAAAAATCGAGTTTGCCCACCTTCACCTGAAGAAGTCATACCGAACTGAATCTTAATTACATCAGCAACTCTAAAGTTTGTAAAAATTACAAATTTTACCAAGCTATAATATACGAGGAACAAAAAAAAAAGAGTAAAAGCAGCTGAAGGTGAGCGCTGTAGGAGAAATTAATAGGAAGTGAATTCTGTGCACGAATATTACTTTGTTTACTTAAGTTTATTTATTTGCTCAAATAATATTAGTTTTTGAGAAATTAACATTCGATTGACTTGGGTTTATTTAATCATTTTTTAAAGACAGATTATATTATTAGAGTTATGGAATGTTTTTTTTAATGTTTATGCAAGTGTAACTATGGTGATTGGTGTGGTAGCTAAGAAATAAGAGAGGAATGATATTTTGCAAAAAACAATCGGCTGCTATGAATTTATTTGATTGCTGAGAAAATATTGGCTGAAAAAGGAACCATCTTTTCCTTTTTGGTGGGATTTGTTTGTTGAACTCTTTGGCAGCTTAAGAAGAAAAAAAGAGAGAGAGTGGTTGTGAGCTCAATGATTAAGTGTTTTTCTTCACACTTCTTTGATAATATTATAGGTTTTGTAATTGTCAAATAAAATTATCTTAAAAATCTAAATGATGTGATGGAACTATCGCAACATCACTTATCAAGTTTTCAATTTATATTTTTTAAAAAGATGAGTTTTTGCGTCTGCTTCTGTAGAATTTCCACCTCTTTCTCACCTGTGTGTGTGTTGCGTGTCTTTGTGAAATAACTAACAAAGCTTTCGCAGCATCACCGATCCTGGACATGCATGTTAGAAAGAAGGGGGAGGAGAAAAAGTTGTCGCCAGAGCTCAGCCGTCAATCCCCTCGTAGACGACATGCATTGCGCCACCGTAAGAGAGGCGACAAGACACTGCCTTGGAAAGCATTTTCCTGCAGCTGGACGACACCACATGTGTTGCTTGAAGGGTGATTATGACATGACATCCTGTCGCTAGAGCTAGCAACTAGCTTCTTTTTTATATATATATCAAAAATGCCACTCATTCAAATTAACTGTAACTAAAAAAAATCATGATGATAATATAAATTTGCCCCTGGATGTCAATTTTAATTTTTTGTTTATAAAACAATGTAATCATTTATTTTATAAGAAAAAAGATTGAAAAGCCCCTAGAATTTAACTTTAGAAAAAAACTATTTAAATTATATTATTGTTTTGAAAAGGAGAAAAACTCAAATGCCCTTGTGTAAATTTTTTATTTAAAGGAGACTAAATCATTTTAATATGAGAGAAATATAAAAACACCATTTAACTCGTTGAAATTTTAATATTACCAAATAAACATGGTGAAAAGACATCTTGCCTCTCGTCAGTTTTTTGATTGTTACAGTGCCTGTTTGGGACGAGTGTTTCAAACAGCTGTTTCCCAAAAAAAAATTATTTTTATTTTATTTTAAATAAATATATTTTGGTGTTTTTAAATTATTTTGATGTACTGATATTAAAAATAATTTTTTAAAAATAAAAAAATATCATTTTGATGTATTTCAGCACGAAAAACACTTCAAAAAATTATCGCAATAGCTCTCTCAAATAGCCCATAGCGATGGAGAAAAACATCATTTTACTATTCAATATGCCATAAAACACTAATTACTTTTAGTTTTAATACAAATAAAATGTTATTTATATAGAAAAAACAATCAATTTATTTTTCCCCGTAGAGAGAAAAACTCAATACAAGGGAGAAGGAAAACGAAAACAAAAGGCAGGAAGGAGTAGCTGATTTATCATTTATGGAACATAAGAACTGACGCGTGCCCAGCAAGCTGGACCCTTTTGCCGGCTTGGCCGGTCTCCTTGTAAACAAGCCTGGATGTAATTATAAACCACAAAAAACAACTACCATTCCTTCAACAATAAACTACACTCACACACTCCGAGATATTCACATATCCTCCCTACCTCGAAGTATCATCTAGCCTCTCCCCTCTTCTTCTCCAATCCCATCCATCGAATCTTTAATCAACGGTTACTTCACAGGTTCTTCATTCCCCCCCTTTCCACTCCAAAATTGATTAAAGTTTTCCATAATTAGAGGCTTTTTTATTTGTTGTGTATAAGCCTTCTGAGGTGAGTTTTTTTATAGGTTTTATAGCTGGTTATGTTGTTGCTTTGAGGTTTTAGATTGTTGGGGTTAATGGGTTATGCTTGGTTTGGCTTTTTAGCAAGCAAGTTGCTTTCTTTTTAGTGTAAGAAAGCTCTGCTTTATTCTTGTCTCTTTTTAAGGTTTTAGAGGATATTAGTTTTATAGGAATTTGTATAGCTTTCAGGTATTGAATTTATGTTGATGTGTGTAATTATAACTACTGATGTGTAAATTTTAAGTTGTGTACGGTTCCACAGGGATTGAATTAGGGGAAATTTAGTTTAGAATCGAGTTGAAATTTGTTGGTGGGTTTGCCTATTTTGAGAACCGGCAAACATGGCGGATTCAATTGCTGCAACATCTCTTATTGGATATAGGCCACTGTGCGGGGGATTGTCTGTCAAGGATACTTCTTACAGGAGGAAATCTTTGAGTTGTTGTCGGTGTCCGATAAAACAAGCCATGGGAAAAAGGGTTGTTTATTCTTCTCCTATGTTGCCAAGATTGAAAATTGATAGGTTAGTTAATACCTCAATTAAGGCTCTGGCAACAGAGCTCACGAAAGAGGTGTATTCATACAGTGAGGAAGAGAGAATACCACGGACTTGGAATTACCGAGTTGATACTGGTGTTGATAGAAAACCAGGTTTGTGGCCACCAGAGAACAGAGCGGATAATGCTTCGTTGCATAACCCCTTGATTCGACAAGAAAGGATGGGTTGTGGTTGGCTGGGTGCTATATTTGAGTGGGAGGGTGTGATAATTGAGGACAATCCTGATCTCGAGAGGCAAGCTTGGCTTGCTCTTTCCCGAGAAGAAGGAAAGCCCACTCCTCCAGCTTTCATTATGAGACGAGTAGAAGGGATGAAGAATGAGCAAGCGATTTCTGAAGTCTTGTGTTGGTCAAGAGACCCGGCAGAGATGAAAAGAATGGCTACAAGGAAGGAAGAAATCTACCAATCTCTTCAAGGTGGGATATACAGTTTACGAACTGGCTCAAAGGAGTTTGTGAATATTTTGATGCATTACAAGATACCAATGGCATTGGTTTCCACACGTCCAAGAAAAACTCTCGAGAGTGCAATTGGAACCGTCGGGATTGAAGGGTATTTCACTGCTATTGTAGCAGCAGAAGATGTTCACAGGGGGAGGCCTGATCCGGAGATGTTTATTTATGCGGCCCAGCTTCTAAACTTTATACCACAGCGCTGTATTGTGTTTGGGAACTCTAATCAGACTGTGGAGGCCGCACATGATGCTTTTATGAAGTGTGTAGCTATTGCTAGCAAGCATCCTGTGTACGAGCTTGGTGCTGCAGACTTGGTGGTGAGGAAACTAGATGAACTTTCAATTGTTGATCTGAAGAATCTTGCTGATATTGAATCGCCAGAATTTGGGCCTGTTGAGCCAGAGATGGAGCTGGAGCCAGAGGAGGAGGATAATCGATCTAACTCTGTGGGAGTTGATGATAGTTTCTGGTAACTCTTATGCATTGTACAGTTTATATCCGATTCTTGGTGAAAATAGTTCTATATTGCCACCCCTGGAACCACTGCAAACTGGTGAATCCCTTGCCGTGTAGAAGGGATAAAAAAAAATTACAAATAGAAAGAAGGAAATAGAAGAAATGGTGAAAAAATAGAAGGAAAAAAATGGTAGTCTACATTGGACTAGCATTACATTATGATGTAACACCCGTACGGTGTATATAATCGTGTTTTCAATAATTTGTCTTCTTCCTGTTTCTGTCTGAACCTTTAGAATTATTTCAACTGTATGTATAAGAATCATTAAGATCATTTACTCTATGTTCCCTCTATTTATCATCCTTCTCAACAACAGAATTGCTTGATATGATCAGGTCGAGAGCCTAGTTTTTAACAATTGGCACGATTCCTCGGAGTTAAAATCCTTGGTTTCTTCAAGGTCTGGCAGTGCAGTTTGACATCTGTAATTTAATTGCTCGCCGTGGTTTAAAGAGTTCTAATCCAAAACACCAGTGATTCGACTTCGAAAATTATTAGATCCCACCAGGTAAAATCATTGATAACATCATAGTACCGGCGTTTGTGGTAAAAAGTGGCTCCTTTTGTCATGTTCTCAACAATTCTCTGCTAATTTTACTTGAAATCTGGAGTTTCTTCGTATCTGGTCTTCACAGGGTTGACGATTGGATTCCTGTTCTGTCCGGTATCACTCGGTTCGGTACCGTGGGTTTTTTTGTTACCATCTGGGATTCTGGGTCAATGATCGGGATCGGGATGTTTCTGAATCCCCGACAACGCTCCACCAGGAGAATGAAAAATGATTCAATTTAGGTCTTGCTCTTTCTGCTGCGTTTATTTATTTATTTGCTGAAAAGTAAGTGATTTTTATTAAAAATAAATTCTTGAAAAGTAGATTATTTTCTGATATTTAGTGGTGTCATGAGAATTTTTATTATTATTTAGTTGCGTCATATAAAATGAGTGAAAAATAATTTATCGATGTTTTATTTTTTTCAAGTTTATCTAGCATGTATAAAATATTAATAGAACTATTTGTCCACTTACAATAGCCGAATGAATATAATTTATATTTTATATATAGCTTATTTTATAAAATATAATTTTATATAATATATAAATACTTTAAATACAATATTATAGATATATGACCTTGTTAGATATTTTTAAGTAAAGTCTATTAATACTGCTTTCATTTTTAAAACCTCAAATAATATATATTTCTTTTTCATATTAAGAAAGCCAAATTAGTTGACTATATTATATTTCTTTTTCATTTTTTGGTATGATCATCTTGAAAATTAAACTTTATTATTTCATATTCTTTCATCATAATTTTGAAATGATTCTCCATGTTCTTAGGAATTTTGACTGATTTTTGTAGTCATTTTAACAAAAAATTCTGCTTTGAAGGTGGTCGAAAACTTGTTTCCCTCGAGTGCCTTTTCGGCTAATATCTCGAGTAGAATTTGAGACATGGACTTAAACGATGTGAAATGCTCACCTTTTCATTTTCCATTCTTTGTGATGCTCATTTCTATTAAATAATTTTAAATCTATACAAAAATAAATCATACGATATTTAGACTTAATTAGTTTTACACAAAAGAATAAAATTAATATTTAAGAGAGAACATATAAAATACAGAAGAGATTATAATAAAGTCATCACGAAATCCAAATACATAACAAAGCAATAATACAAAATCAATAAACATATAATTAACATTCAATTACTACTTTCTCTTTTTGTTATTCACTCTCTATTCTCTTTCCTCTCCTACCATTAGCTTGAGTTAATTGTTCATCTAATTGGTTTCAAAACATATTTATTCCATATGAAAAGTGTCGAAGGGATCAACTCATTATATGATTATAAGTATAGCGTGATGATAAAAGTTTTGTAATTTGCATTGCAGGTATTAAGTTCGAGTCAAACTGTATACTATTTGTAAGAATCTGGAACAATTAAAATTTTACTTGTTCACTTGGACCCATAAAATATACTTTTCAAAAAATAGAATTTTATTGCATCCTATTTTACAAGTTTAGAGCAGCTGAAAGGAAAAAAAAAAACGAATTTATAAAAAAAAAATAACAAGAAGGCATAGAGGGAAGCACGTTATCGCATGCGGCGGCGGCGGTATTAAGCCAGCGTTTTATAAAGTTTTATTTTGTATAAAATTATTTTTTTAGATTATCTTGATACATTTAATATATATTTATTTAATTAATTAATATTTTTTAAAATAAGAAAAACATTTCAAAAATCAAAGGAAAGTTGTACAACACCTCTTATCGGTGGGTCCGCACAGTGGTCTGGAGAAAAACAAAACTAGCTCCTCAAGCGACCCCGTGCACATGGCAAAATGTCTAGAATGCCATGCCCCCTCCGTTTAGTGGAGAGAGAAAAAAGGGCATGATAGTAAGAACACGGAGACAACAACCCCGGCAGTTAATAATATAAATGGTTTATTTTCAAAATAAAATAAATATTATTTTACTATATTTCTAAACAAAAAAATATTTTAAAACTACAAACCTGCTAAAAGAAAGCGCAGTAAAATACACATTGTATTTCAAAAATATATAAAAAATTAATTTTATATTAAATTAATTTTTTAATATTTTTAAATTATTTTCATGTATTAATAATAAAAATATTTTTAAAAAAAATATTTTTTAAAAAAATATATATATATATATTTTTAATAAAAAAATAATCTCAATAACACTATCAAATAACTTAACTTGTTCTAATCGTCGGTACAGCTTTTTTTTCCTGGAAACTGAACGATAACATTAAGAAAAAGCCTGATATTTATTTATTTGTTTGTTGAAGTACAAAGCCACGTGTCATTGTCGTTGGTTAGGTGTGAGCCGCCAGGGTGAGTGAAAGCTAATTCGAAGTAATCCTTTCCAAGAAACGTGTACGCATTTTCATCCATCATCTTCGTTGACTATTTCGCCTAAAAAACGAAGAGCCCTTTCAAATTTTTAGGATTGATTCAAAAGAATTATCAATAGGATGATATTTTTTTAACATAAAAAATATTACTTATATGAGATTTTTTTATTATAATATAAATTTAGGTAAAATAATAAATATGTGTAGTATTTTAGCAAGTTTAAACAAAATCATCAGTAAAAAAATTATCATCATCATCATTAAAGAAGTAGGAAGATTTAAATACCTAAATTATCGAATTCACTGTATTAAGATCAGTTTATTTTATAATATAATTTAAATTAAATATAATAAACAAAATATAAATTGTCAAAAATATTTACAATAACAAAAATAAGTAGTTCATTTTCTATTTACAAAATAAAAATAAAAACATCATTCAAAATCCATCTCTACGTTACCCTCATTGTCATAATAATAACAATTAAAAATATCAAACAATTAAAATCACTAAATTTTGCTCCAAAGAATTAAAAAAACAAAATATTTTTACAAAAGAAACAATAAAAAAATAATTACTAAAATTATCATTATTATTGCGCAAATAATAAAACCATGAAATTATATAATCCGAAACGCAAATAAAAATAATAGAAAATACAAACAAACAAAAAAGAACAAGGAGAAAAAGGGAAAATATGAATTTTAAAATGATAACAACATAAATTAAAATTTCAGGACTAAACCGAATAAAAATAAAACCACGACAAAAAATAAAAACTAAAACTAAAAGCTTAGATGCATAAATACAGGTAAAAAAACCAAAAGAATTAATACTAGATAAAAAAATTCAAAAAGAATAAGGGACTGAAATGAAAAATAAAATATATAATTAATTCCAATCGAATGAAAAAAAATTGAAACAAATAAAAACCTTGGAACCGAAACAAATAAAGGGATTTTTTTTATAAAAAAAAATGATAGATGTATTTTTGTTAAACAAATTTAAAATAATAAGGATCAAAATGAAAAGTAGCATATATAACAAATTCCAATTGAAGAACAAAATTAAAACAAATTAAAACATGCAGACTTGAAAACTTAAAGGAACCAAAAACAAACCAAAAATCAAATAAAATAATTGAAATGAAAATTAACATATATGATCAATTTCAATTGAAGAACACAATTGAAAACAATCAAAATTTTTATTGAAGAAATCAAAAATAGAAATGAAATCAAAAGAACATGAACTTAAAATAAAACAACCAAAAAACCAAAGGACTAACATGTATTTGTTGATTGCAGGAGAGAGAAAATAAGAAAAAATAAAAAAATCATTCATTAGCAATTTACCACAAAACCGTCCCCCGCCACGTGCTGCATTGGGAGGAAGAGAATATGATGATGCACTTGGTGACACGAGCGAACGAAAATTTTACTCAAATTTATAGACATCACAAGTGCCATTTAAGAGATGTGTGCACATGCAAAATTGTTGGTGGGTCCATACGGCGTGCTTGCAATAATTATGAAAAGAAATAATAACAAAATATAAAATCACCTCTACAGTCTTGGACCCAACGATAATCATGAAAAAAACGGACATTAAAGTATCACTATGCCCCCATCTTCATACCTTTATTTTTGTCTTTTTTTCCATATGATATTTACGTAGTTTCACTGTGCATAAATATGTGGAAAAACCTAAAATACCCCCAGCTGTACGTTGTCTTTTTGTCAGCTACAGCCTACAGGTAGTAAATTGATAGTTTCACCGTGCAAATTAAAACAGAAAATACTAGAAAATCCAAAATAATTTGAAAAATAACATACATGACCCCTTATAAAATGTCAAAATACCCTCGGTTACGAGGGTTATATTTTCAACTTTGGATAAATTAGTAATTTTAATTGTTAAAAAAACACAGTAATTTGTATTTATAAACATGGTAAAACCGCAAACGTGTTTATATATATTTTTTTTAATTTTCAAATTCAAAAGTTCCCCCGGTATTATAGTTTTATGGAACCTATGATTTCGGGGTGAAATCTTTGTGCAGTCAGCCGAGAAATACACATGAGATGAGGGTCGCAGTTAATATCAAAACTTGAACTAAAATGAGCTTGGGAGGTCACTGGGTACACTTTTTATAGTTTATTGTGAATTCTTTATAGTAAAATTATTATTTTTTTCATTTTTAAACAAAAATAATTAGCTTTGATTGGAGGATAATATAGTCTTTTCAACATGATATAAATTATCATTGCTAAGTTCATCGGAATTTTTTTTAAATTTTATTCCTTAAAATTTAGTTTAATTTGTTTTCTATATCAAATTTGATCATTATTGTTTTCATTTTATTTCACTGCATTTTATTTTCTTGTCTAATTTGTTCTTTATTCTTTTAATTATTATTTTTGTTTGGTTCATTTTTTTTATATATAAAAAATGGTTTCCCATTTTGTTATTATTTTAATTGTAGCTATTGTTCTTTTGAAATTTTTGTTTTGTTTTGTATTTTAATCTACTAGTATTGAGTTTTATTTGTTTCTTATATTGAATTTGATTCTTATTCCTTTTATTTTAATTTTTTTTTAAAAATATTTTGCAATTCCATCCCTTGTCATTTTATTATATTTTATTTACATGTCTAATTGAATCATTATTCTTTGTAATTGTTTTTCTTTCTTGCTTTGGTTTTTTTTTAAGATTGGTTTTCAAATTTGATCATTATTGTTTTTCAGTTTCATCCCATCATCATTTTATCTTGAAGTTAAACTTGATCCCAATTCTCTTAATCCTTTTTAATTTGTTTTGGTTTATTATTTTTTATTTTATCATTTGAAATTTGATTTGTTGAGAAATGAACATTGTTAGATATTTTTTGTGCGGTGCTCCTGGTCTCATTATTCGAATCACAAATATCAAAGATATTACCCTTGAGTTAACATTAATTTATTTTATTATTTAATATTAAATTTATCAAAGATTAAACTTCTCTATTGTTTTTATTTTGTTCTGTATGATGATAACCTTACCTCGTAATTTAGGTCATGCATTTTTCAAGCTCACTTAGGGTTGTTATATTATTTTATTTTTATATCAAGTTTTTTACGTTAACTCGAAATGATATAATTTCTTACACTATTTTCTTAAAAATCTTTCAGGCTTAAACATCAAATTTATTAAAGATTTAACTTTTTTTTATTTTTTGTTCCACCTGCTTTTTATAAGGATAGCTTGAGCTCACTATCCAGTCACGAAGTTTGTCATGCAATCTCGAACTGGTTTGAGGCTTTTCTTGTCATTTTCTTTTTTTTGGCCTTTAACATTGAGGAAATAATCGATGTTTATCTCGTAAAGATAATTATATTAAGAGAGAATTATAAGATATTTCCATTTTGAACGTGGCAATCATTGATTTGTTGTTTATATCTCATCACTGTATTTCCTAAATAGATTTTTCGCAAACTGCAGTGAATATCTTCATCATAAATATCCTTGAATTGAAGTTATTTTTTAATTTATTTTTATAAATATCCTATAATGATTTTCTTTCATTCATGTGTTTATAATACTAAGTGTTTATTTGGTTGAGATTACTATTGAAAATATTTTTTTGTTCAATAGTACATTAAAATAATTATTTATTTATTTATTAAAAATTATTTTTGACATTAACACATCAAAATAATCTAAAAACACCAAAAAAATTATAATTTAAAATAAAAGGTATAAATATTTTCTTAAAAAAATTTATTAAAAGAATTTTTGAAATGTAATGTCAATCACCCTGTAGATGTTTTGTAAAAAAAGAAGAAGAGAGAACGGTTAAAATAGCCGAGAGAGCAAATGAACAATTTGATAATAGTTCCCAAGGGGGGTGACACGATGCAAGATAGTTCGCGATATTATTAAGAGCATCTCCAACGGGGAGTGCCATTTTGGAGAATAGTGTAAAAATGACATTTTTGTTGATGTGTGCTCCAGTGGTAAAAAAGCCATTTTAGAGAGCCATTTATTTTTATATTATTTTAAATATAGTGGAAATTATTTTGTATGTAGTTTAATTATGTCATTGATTATACAATTAATAGGAATAGGTTATATAATTAAATAATTGTTTTTTAAAAAAACCCAATGATATAATTATTAATTTTATATATAATTTTTTACTCTCTTGTTAAGGTATTTTTAAACAAAAATAAATATTTTTGATATAATCACATTATTTTTTAATATATATATATATATATATAAAAAGGTGGCCCCAAGGTGGGGCCACCTTTTTAGCTTGCTCTCCTGAGCTGCTACAAATAGCAGCTTAGGGAGGGGATGCCATTTTTACCTCTGCAAATGGCATCCCCATTGCAGTGTAAACAATGTAGATAAAATAGCTAAACAATCAATTTTTTATTTTTGCATGCGGGGATAGCATCTCCGCTGGAGATGCTCTAATAAATATTGAGTTCAAGTCAGGGCATGCATTATTTATAAGAGTTTGAGATTATCAATATTTTACTAGCTTATTCCCCCATAAAGTATGTTATTTAGAGTAGTGTTGTTAATCTTGTTTTGTTTTGGCCAAAATATTATGTATTGGTTAAAAAACGAGATAAAACGGTGCAATTTTTATCTCATTTAAAATTTTGGCTCGTTCTGAAATTTTCCCCCCAAATTTCGGCCGAAATGTTCTGGTTTTGTTACGTTCATTCCGTTTCGATCAAATAATGTTTTTTTAAATAATAAATAATTTTACAATATCAATCATATCTATTAATCCAACCGTTATATTGAGATAAAATTTTACGAAGAATATCTTGATATATTTATATATATTATGTTAAAATTTTAGAGCAATCAGAGAATGGAAATGACCTTGCGATATTGATGATAACATTCTCTTAATATTATACATGTTCATAATTTTGTTCAAAAAAAATCATTTTATTGTATTTTTTAGATTAAATTGCACAATTCTAAATAATTTTACATCTGGACTAAATTTGTTTTTGAATTAATATATTTAATTATATATACACACACATAAACAATATACCCTGAAAACACTGAAACAATTTAAAACCAAAACATTTCATTTAATTTAAAAAAACAAAAAACTAGTCAAAATGAAATTGACAACTTTAGAGATGAGGATTAATCACATCCAAAAAAAAAACAATTAGATTACAAGCAAAGTGTCGTACATAGTTTTTAATTCAAACTTGTAAGCTCCATTAGTGGTGGGAAAATACCAGGAATCTTCGTTGCTAATCCAATATTTTTATTGTAACCTTTTCCATAAAAAAACAATAATTTATTGTTGCATCATTGGACTTCTAGATCCGAGACCAGTGCTGCGGTCAGCAAATACGTCATCATTCTTGTCCTGGGTTTCCTCACGACGGCCGAGCTTGTTAGACAGAACTCGGCCGAGTTTCTAAATTATTTTTTATATTAACACGTGAAAATATTTTTTTTTAATTTAAAATAATAAAAAAATTATTTATTTAAATATTTTTTTAAAACACAATACTAAGGCCGAAAACCCGATAACTTTATCATTTGAAATCCAAATAAAAAAAGTAAATTCATTCTTTGTTTCGTTATGGATATTTAAATGGACAATCATCACAAATAAAATGAGAAAACCTTCATAATTAAAGGACAAGAAAACAAATAAAACCATGAATTTTAGATCATGCAAATTTAGATTTATAATTATCTATATCACTAAAACATCAATTTGATTATGATTTTGTTTTAGTTTTCAATCATATATAAATTATGAACATATTACTTGCTTGCTTTGATAATCATAAAATATCTTTTTAACAGAAACAATGATTATAGCTAAAACTTTTGTGAATAAAAGACATGCTAATAAATATTTTAATCTCGATAAGAATTGTTTTTCAAAACAATTATGTTTTTGAGTTTAATACAATGTTAATTTATTTTTTGAAACCTTAATATTTATTTTATGTTTAAAATAATTGTTTTTGCACGCCATGGAACACATACATACAAAGTAATAAATACTAAGATGTATGATTGTATTATTTAGGAAAAAGAGAGAAATTGAAAATAGTAATTATCATGGTTTTTCTGGTAATAAGAAAGGGGGAATCAAGAGACGCACCATGATTAAAACTTTGTTTATTAAAATATTCTTTATTTAAAAAGAATATTAAAACAATAATTTAGAAATATAAAAAAAATTACTTATTTTTTTATTCTCTTCAAAAATTTAGCGAAATGTAGTTCCACCACTGCAGAATGCAGATGCTTGGAGAATCTACAAAAGTGCTGACGTGTAAGAAGCCCGGCAAAAATAGACCATAAAAGCAAAGCAATATGCATCCTTGTAGTGCCGCACTCATTTTAATTTTCCTCGCCACTTTCACTGCAAACCCATATCCCACAAAAGCTCTCCTTTCCCAGCCATCCCCATCTCAAAAATTTATCCCTTTCGATATTTTTCAATCCATCAAAATCTGCAACTATCGTTACCTTTTTCTAATCACTGCGAACCCTATAATTCCTTTTGTTTTCTCTTGTTCTTCAAGGTAAAAGTTCTGTCTTTTATGTGAATAAGATATATAAGAGCATTACTTTATAAGTCTTTTTTTTTGTTCCATTTGATGCCTTGCTCGTGCTACTGGTCTTTTTTCTCGAATCTCTTTGAATATAGTGTTAGAAATGTTATGGAATGTAATGGAAAGAATGACTATTGTGTTTGTTGAATGGTGACTTGGGTATTGTGAAGCTAAGGAGAAGTGGAGGATTTTCTTTTTTGTTTCGTTTCTGATTTACGTGAAGGGATTTTGTTATTGATACTTAATTGGATAAGCTAATCTGGGTTCTGTTTATCCTGAGATGATATGCAGTGAAGTAGATGCCTCGAGCGTTTCCTGATTTTTGAATATTGAAAATGCATGTGAATTATAAACGGACAGCAAAGTTTTCTAAATAAGTGTGTTTACAAGTATGCTCATGAACTTTTTTGTTTTGTTTTGGTTACTGAAAATATAAGTGGTGAAGTTGAAAAGGGGCATTATGTGAAACTATTGAATGTATTACCATGTGATATGTCTTTATTTTTTATTCCAATATGATCCGCAATAGATAAAATTTAGAAGGTGTATATTCTGGAGGCTTGAAGACCATGTGAAACGATGTGAGTGAATTTATTTTGGAGCTGCAATGCTCTTTGAGTTTGGCTGAATAACTTTCCCGATGTCTTACAGTTGGTTGGCATGTAATTTGTCTGTTCTCATAATTTTCTCTCCGGATGCTTGGTTCCTATTCGTTTTGACTTTATAAGTTGTAATTTAAAGGATGGATGTGGGTTGTTTGCAGGCATGACGCTGGTATCCAAGGCTGGCCCATCATACTGTATACCTACTGAGATAAGCCGCTGTAAAAATGCGCAAAATGTGGTTATTGGTATGACTAGTAGCATTGACGCATCCAAGCTGAAGGAAACACCTGCCAGATTCTCTTCATTATCATGTAATTCTAGGAAGACACCTCAGATTCTGAGTTCAGAGAGTCTGTCTGTAGGAATGAAAAGAGGGCATCGATTTGTTGTTGCCGCAAGCCCTCCTACAGAAGATGCTGTCATTGCCACAGAACCACTAACAAAAGAGGATCTTATTGCATACCTTGCCTCTGGTTGCAAGCCTAAGGAAAATTGGAGGTAAATTTTCAGTTCCTGATCATTGTTGGATTAGGGTGGTATCGTCTTCTTGCTGGAGACCTTGTCACTGATTGCATCCCCGAGGAAAAATGGTATACCGGTAAAATCATGCACAGATAAAAGACTCTTCTTTGGCCCATTCCACCATTCCTTAATTCTGCAAATCATAGCGGTTCCTGAATTCTTGCAATTTAAATACCCTGACACAAATCATGTCTGTATCTACCAAAGGTCAATTGTGATCAAACATGTAGTAGGAAGGTTTTGTTGTGCTTGTACCCTTCTGACTTGTCTATCTCATATGGTAGTGCTTCTACTGCTTCTCAAATTGTAAATCCAAGTACCTTCTGTTAAAGAAGAGTTTTCCCCTCGCCCTTGCTAACAAACTTGTTTATATCCCATTTCATTTTGTTTTTGTTGATTCTCAATTCTATTGAGGTCTTTATATTTGATTTCTTGTTTTACCCGTACCCAAGGTACTTGCTTGTTTACATGTGTTACTTTTGCAGAATAGGTACAGAACACGAGAAGTTTGGTTTTGAGAATGGAACTTTGCGCCCTATGAAATATGAACAGATTGCAGAGTTGCTTCATGGTATTGCCGAGAGATTTGACTGGGACAAAGTAATGGAAGGTGACACCATCATAGGACTTAAACAGGTAAAATGGTCATCATGTGTATCTTCATTGCTTTACCATAGCTAATTGCATCTCATTCTTATGCATATCTTATACTCTGTTCTGGACTTCTTTTCTACTGATTATATACAAGCTAAATGCATCTCTTACACTGGAATTCTTTGTGCTGCTTTCTCAAATGGCACCCGAGTTGTTGATTATGTGCTTGTAATTGCTGTTCCCAGGGGATGCAAAGCATATCATTAGAGCCTGGTGGTCAGTTTGAGCTCAGTGGTGCACCTGTTGAAACTTTGCACCAAACATGTGCAGAAGTTAATTCACACCTTTATCAGGTAAATTGAGATCGTTTTACTTTTTTAGCATTTGCATGACTTGTGCTGAGGTTAATTCAACTTCTAGGTTCGCTGTGGTACTGGACAAGTGTCTTTTTTCCAAACAACAACTGAGAAAAATCTAAATGACCTGTTTCCATAAAAAAAATATGTTTTTCTTCATGTGGTGCAAGAAAAAGGCATCTATGCACAGTTCTGTGGTCTACCTGATTCCAGTTCCCTGTCCAGAACATTTCAGATCAGATCACTTATTTTTATGCTTCAAATCTTTTTCTCTCTCTAGAACTTTTCATTCCTTTGCATCAACTCTTTATTATGTATCCTGTAACTTTCTCGAATTAATTTTTGGCCAATCTTGACTTGGATTCTATTAATTGTTGGCATTACATGACTTATGTTAATTTCTCCAGGTGAAAGCCGTTGCAGAGGAAATGGGAACTGGATTCTTAGGAATTGGCTTCCAGCCCAAATGGGCACTCAAAGAGATACCTATTATGCCCAAGGTATAATCATTCAATCAATCTATACTTTTTTATCATCCAATCAACTTAGATGAAAATATTAAATAGATAATTAAGGTAATAGTTGTCACAGAATGAGCTTGGACATGCTTTCCATATAAGACAAATATGCCCTTATAAACTTTTTAAGTGAGTTTCGTGTCTTTAACAAAAGGGATGGTATAAATAAAATTAGGATCATATGGATTTATATTCATGGTTTTTATATTGTTTCATTGGTTTCCTGTTTGCCTTTTGTATGCCGAACCTTCCTAGCAGGGATGGATCCAGGACTATTGAGATAGGGGGGAGGGGGCGAAAACTCCTCTCCCTATGAAAAATTAGAGGAAAAAAACACTCAAAATGTCAACTCATTATCTTTTAAATAAATTAAACATTATTAAGGATTCAAACTAGAATTTTGTAAGAAAAGAGGACCACATGGGTCATCTTCTAATAAGGAGAGCTAGTTTTCTATCTTTGGAGGTTTAAAATTATTGATGAAAAAGGCTTTCAAGGTTTTTCTTTTTTAAGGGATTAAATTAAAGTTTTGTAAAAAACAAAATCTAACATGCTGTATTAGCAGGGGGATGGGCAGGGCAATCCCTGCCCCCCCCTGGAATTGTCCTTCCTTCACATCTTGCTACAAAGGCTTCCTTCTTTGTTAAATATGGCAGATTGTGTCTTTGAGCTTTCACATATCTGTGCCAATCTCTCGAGAATTGTTTAGTTTTGTGGCTTTAAGCTGACTATTCAGCCAACTACACCCTCCTAGTATTATCTTGCTATAAGCTATCTAAAGTTGCAAATGTAGACTGATTTAAATGTTCATGTCAAGAAGAAGAAAGAGCCTCTAGAAATATGCGGACTGCTTTAAGTATTGGATTTATTAAAGGATCCTTTCCAATCTATCATGTGAGTCTGTGACACACCATCAGTGATATTTAATATATGTTTATTTTCCCTGCAGTACCAGGCCTTTTGATTAATCCCTTTTTTTAAATACTTCATTTTTTTGTGCTATTTATAATCATGGTTGTCCTTGTAAATCTTAATTGCATGTCTACTGACATGTATCTTATCTCAGGGAAGATATGATATCATGAGGAATTACATGCCCAAAGTTGGCTCACTAGGACTTGATATGATGTTTAGGACTTGCACTGTACAGGTCAGATGAATTTTGCTTTTTCAATGGTTTAGTCATTTTGAAGCGATTTTTTGCCGCTGTTTCTGTATGTAGTGAATTTTTTTTTCCCTAATGTATATTGATAATTTTTATTTCTATTAAAAAATGACTTTCAATAGGTTAACCTGGACTTCAGTTCTGAGGCTGACATGATAAGAAAATTTCGTGCTAGCCTTGCTTTGCAGCCGGTGAGAAATTTTTCTACATTCCTTTTTTCTCACTGCAAAAATTCCTGATTTTATGATTTCTATTTTTTTGAAAATAAACAGATAGCAACTGCTCTATTTGCAAACTCACCTTTCACTGATGGAAAACCAAATGGCTATCTCAGCATGAGAAGGTTTCTAAACGTAATTTTACTGTTCTACATAATATGAATTTGTTTCCCATGGGCTTCCAGTGACTTTTCTTTACCTGAGCAGCCATATCTGGACTGATACTGACAACAACCGTGCTGGCATGCTCCCATTTGTTTTTGATGACACCTTTGGGTAAGTTTAACTTGTTATTTGAGAGGAAAATAACATTTAAGATGATAATTTTTCGGTTGGAATGGTGGAGGGTGGGTGGATTTTTTTGTTATTTTGAACATTGTGATGTACAGGAACCTAGATCGCGTCAATTATGAGCACAAATGATCATTGTCTGTGTAAATATAGATCTAATGACATGTATAGATTCACTACTTGCTAGTTTGTTTGTGATTAAGAAGAGTCATCATGACTTCCTACTACTGTGTTAAAAAGATTCAAGATGGGCATCGATCCCATTTTTTATCAGTTTGCAGATCAGGTGTAAATAAACATGTGGAATATATCCCTTTCCTGCATTCAAATACATGCTACGTGTGTCTTTGAAAGCTTAAGTTCATAATGTTTGCATGAGTGTTTTCATAAACAATTGCACAAGCACATGGTGTATGAAGTTGATTACATGATGACAGTTTTGTTTTATTTTTCCCTTCGCAGGTTTGAGCAGTATGTTGATTATGCTCTTGATGTTCCAATGTATTTTGTATATCGGAAAAAGAAGTATATTGACTGTACTGGAATGTCATTCCGGGTTTCTATCTATCCTTTATATTTTTGTAATTTATGGCTCTTGATATATGCACCGGCTTTTCTGGAATATTGCGGGGATGATAAGCTACTAATTTTTGAAGAAGTAATGGTCATTTTATACTTTTGCAGGACTTTTTGGCAGGAAGGCTTCCATGCATTCCTGGTGAATTGCCTACTCTTAATGACTGGGAAAACCATTTGACAACAATTTTTCCTGAGGTTAAATTATTTACATTTTGGCTCTTTTGCTAAAGATGCTGTGTTATGATCCTGGCTCATCCAAAGTATATTGCTTACTCATCTCATTCAGGTCAGGTTGAAGAGATACTTAGAGATGAGGGGTGCTGATGGAGGGCCTTGGAGAAGGTTATGTGCGCTGCCAGCATTTTGGGTAGTTGGCCCCTTTGATCCTTTCTGTTTTTTCCCATTTTTTTGTTGCATGATTTGTCTTTATCTGATGCGACTTTAGCAAAACTTTTTAGATGGAATGAACATTGCTATAAAGAATATGATAAAATCCTAGAATAGTTACAGTAGCAAGGATGTGTAATTTGAAGATATTGATCTTGTACCCATAGCATGTTTCATTGCTTTGTCATCTTGTAGTTTTGCACTGTTTCAACAGTTTGGTATTCTTAATTGAATAGAGGATGTTTCCCCATTTAAACAATATCAGCTCATGTTGATATGTATATACATATTTTTTTTCTTCTTCCAAATAACAGGTAGGGCTGTTGTATGATGAAGACTCACTTCAAAGTGTTCTAGACTTGACAGCTGACTGGACTTCTGAAGAAAGACAAATGTTAAGGAATAAGGTAACACGCTCTTACAACCTATATTAAGTCAATCTCCTTTCAAGTCATAAAATACTGCAAACAAGATTCACAGAAGTGATTTTTTGAGTTAAATCATACTTGTACTAGTCATGATGTTTTCTTTTTGGATGACATGCTGTAAACGGATTATAGGCAAAAGACCATTACCCTGTGTAGTCCAATTGTAAAAAAAGAGTCTTGGGTGGGTTGTGTTCCCTGTTGGCATTTCTTCCGTTGTAATATGTTTAGGCTGCCATAGAAAGGTCCACAATATGGTGAACCATGGCCAACAGAAATTTCAAACTTTGCTGAAATTTCGTTCATGTTTTCTCAATATTCACGAGGCAAGTCCATGAAACCTGACATTGCTAGAGGCATGGGTTTGTGTTTTGATATTTGTCATGGCATTGTATATGGATGAACATGTGGCGTTGATAAGGATAGGTCTTGCTTGCTATTTAATTTTATCCTACAACAGAGTGCAGCCTGCATGTCTTCTGTCATGACAGTGCATCTGATGTCATCTTGTTTTTAGGTTCCAAGGACAGGTCTAAAGACACCATTCCGGGATGGGCTGTTGAGACACGTTGCTGAAGAAGTTCTAAAGCTAGCCAAGGTAACCTTTTCTTACCCCTAATGTTAGTTGGCCAAGTCAAAACGCAAATGCTTTGTTCATGAAACAGCATATAGCACAAGATAAAGCTAGGGTTCTTCAAGCCCTATTCTGAATACCAATAATCTGAGTGATCAATCTCTTATGAAAAATAACACCATGCTGTTTAAATTGGAGCTAAAACTGACCAAGTAAGGAAACTTAAACCAAATAAATTTTGGAACCTAACTAGGAAATAAATCCTAAAAAATAAGTAGAATTTTTTTGAACATTCTGAGCTGAGCTGAATTTGGACATGAAAACAAAGCTAGCTGACCCCTTGTTAAACTGGTCTTGGAGACAGCACTCACAAAATTTTAGATGCTTGTTTTCATCGAAAAGGTCATTTGACGTGTCCATACTTTTTTCTGGACTTTACTTATCTATACGCATCCCGAGTCAGTTCAACTTCGGTAAAATGTTGTTCTCAAAACAATCATTTGTTCTTCTTCAGGATGGCTTAGAAAGGAGAGGCTTCAAGGAAGTTGCTTTCTTGAACGCAGTGGCTGAGGTGGTTAGCACAGGTAACTTAGTAATATCTCTGTGTTTTTGCATGTTTCCCCAGTTTGGCTAAAAGTTAACCTGCACAAGCTGTTTCTTGATGGTCACAAATATTAATGATCTTATTATGGCAGGCATAACACCAGCAGAGCAGCTTCTGGAACTTTACCATGGAAAGTGGGGGCAGTCTATAGATCCTGTTTTTGAAGAGCTCCTCTACTAAGGTGAACTAGATTTTTGTAGCACTGCAGCAGTGTCCTGCTATGTGATTCTCTCTGTTTTATTTGGGTGTAGGCCCTGTTCATGCTCTGAACTATTTTTACCTCCTGTTACTGATAATTTGTCATTCGCTGAATAAATTTCAATGTAAATCCTTGGTACGAGGATTCTCGTGAAACGCTCATTTAATACACCCAGACAGTACAAACTGGTTGTGTGCTTTGCACAAGCATTTATTACAAGTTGATGGAAATGGTTAGCCCATACTGTTGATTGATTCCAATTTCACGAATTAACCGTGTTTTCACTGATCACAATATACAAATGGATTGTGAGGTTGGTGCTGGAAATGTGAATAGAGTATCAAACCTTCAGCCCTGTACCCCATTCTCCGTTCAAACATTGATGCATGCAAAATAAACTGACAATGCTCGTTTTAAGAATGACGCTGTCTGGTTTAACGCGATAAAAAAGTTTCTGCTCCAGATAATGTCCCCCCATTTCCCCAGCAGTAGATCCTTCATGGTCATTTGCTTAACCAGGGTCTCCATCCTGTATCGCTAAAATCTCATGTGATTTTTTGTCTCAGGTCGCCTCTCATTTCTGCGCCATGTGGCTGCCAACAGGTACCATGTGCTCCTATCCCATTGAGATACCCCACCACGTTCATTTTATATGGGTGCTATCCATGCAATTGTCTTGTTTTAGTTTCTCCCAGTTTTTAGCTGCTTCTTGTTATATACACAAATAATTACCTACTGATACATAAATTTTATCTGCTCGATGTATCCAACCAGGGCATAGATTTGGAGGAGGTCATGTCAAGTGCACCTGGCTGGATTGAGAGTTGTGAGATTGCTGTGGAGGGAACTGGCAATCGTAATATTTAGATGGGGACTGCTCGTTATTCCTACCACTCTTGATTAGGTTTTAATGACTTGAAAACGATGCTATAACAGTTAAGTTTTTAGAAGCACAGCTTTGAACATTATTAAATCTTATCTCATGCAAACCCTTTTGTCTGCTAGCAAAGCAAAACATTGTTATGAAGTTACAGACAAAATACTGTAACTCAGTGAGCTATCGTTTTCCCTATCAATTATTAGCCTTCGCGACACATTTTGGTGGGAGAGAGATCTATTAAAGCTAATTTGCATGCCTATCGTGTCTTTAGGTTTGATGGATTATATTATAAGCCAATGGGGTGAAATATACTTCTCATATTTTTTATTTTATTTTTTGGCTCATCGTGTTTCCCCCCAAACCCATTGCAATGGGATTGTGTACTTGTATATGTGTTTGGCAATAGGATGCATGAAAAAAAATAATCTGTGCTAAAAATAGTGTCAAATGCACTTTAAAATATAACTTTAAATGTAGTTCAAGCACACCAACAAAAGGTTTTCCAACTAGATTAACCACCTACACTTGCAAATATGTTCATAAATTTTATAAAGTTTAATAGCATGGATTCTCTTTGAAACTATTTTTTTTTGTTTTTCTTACAATATAAAAAAATAGATGAGAAAAAAAAGTTACGCTTAATAAAAAAAGACACACCAACATACCGATTTTGACTTTATAATCTTTTTCTTAAACAGAAACAAAACTTCAAATTTTTTAAAACAAATATATATATATATATATATATATATATATATTAAGATATTTAATATTGCAATATGGATCATTTACTTGATTTCGTTTCTTAAAATCAATTTGAAAGATAAATCAACACACACACACAATATTTATTGGATAAAATTAAAAATATATTATGCAAGACTACATATATTAACAAATATTATGAAAAGTATTTCTTATTTATAAAAACAAATTTCATGTGGAAGAGAATAACATTGCGCAGGTGACGACGAATGACGAGATTTGACCATCGGATGACATAACATACACCGTTTGAATGACACATACACCACTCATCCTTTGGCGCTGAAATACGTGTCAATAACTTTTCAATTAAAACACTCAAAAGAAAAAGTGAAAAATATCAAAACACCCCATGACCCTGTTAATTACATAAAATACCCATGTGAAAATACAAAAATAACCCCCAAAGCAATTTTTTTTTTAATCTTTTCTAAGATTAAAAACGTGTTTTCACCGCACATTAATAATGGAAAAAACTGAAACACTCTTGTATAGTAACTCAATAATTTCTTGATCTGAGGAATAAAAAAGTATTTTTATTGTTAAGAAACTTATGAGAAATCAAGAAAACACTTGCTCAATTGTTCTAAATCTTATTGACTGTGGGCGGTAAAAAAAAACTATTCTCATAATGGTATAAAGACACAAACACCCATAAATAATCTTTTAATTGACTAATGAATGAAAAAAAAAAAAAAACCCTTAGCCTATTAAAGGTATAAAGACAATCCACGATGAACAATATATATTATTTATTGTATAATATTATTTATAGGAGGGCTTAGCATAGGATTCCACCTCCAAGAAGCCAACTGGTCCGAGAGGAGGGATTCAACCAGAGACAGAGACTGATGACAGGGAAGTCTCAATTCCCTGCAATAATTGAAGCTTCTTTGCTCTCAGAAACCACCTTAGCTTTTATATCTCTAATCAGCCACCTAATTTGATCTCAAATCACCAATGATTTTTTATTTTTAATTTTATTTTTATTGTGTGGTATAACCACCTTTGTTTGTCGAGGTCTGAACATTACCAGACTACCCATCTATGTTCGAGTGACCAAGTTGTCTGAAAAAAAAGCTGACGAGAGAAAAGAAAAGAAAATCAAACCAATCATTTTCAAGAGAGAGGGCAGTTTTGGAAAAGTCAATTGGCTGGTAGAAAATCTCATATTGGAAGCCTGTGATGCGACTTCTTTCCTCATCGAATCCAGCTCACAGCTCCTTGTTGGAGTTATTGACATGTTCCCTCCTAACATGGACACACACACATGATTCATATCAATAATATAATTTCTCTATAATTCTGATCGGCAAAAATAATATCGAAAGATCCTATCCTTCTTTGCTCCTACAAAAGCCCTTCACCTTTCCATTCTTCATCGCAATCTTCTACTCTCTCTACATTTCCCATCTTGACATCAATTGCCATTGTTTTTCCAGGACTTGATCATTAGCCCAGATGAGAGAAATCCTCCATATTCAAGCCGGTCAATGTGGTAACCAGATTGGTGGCAAGTTCTGGGAGGTGGTGTGCGATGAACACGGGATTGATCCAACAGGGAATTACTCTGGCAACTCTCACGTTCAGCTTGAGAGGGTCAATGTTTACTACAATGAGGCTAGTGGTGGCCGCTATGTGCCCAGGGCTGTCCTGATGGACCTCGAGCCAGGGACCATGGACAGCTTGAGGACTGGTCCCTATGGGAAAATCTTCAGGCCTGACAACTTTGTTTTCGGCCAGAATGGAGCTGGAAATAACTGGGCTAAGGGACATTACACTGAGGGAGCTGAACTGATCGACTCTGTTCTTGATGTTGTTCGAAAAGAAGCTGAGAATTGTGATTGCTTGCAAGGTATAACTTCCACATCCTCACATTTGTAGGTATGTGATCATTTCTTGCCACATTAACTTTAGTTTCTTGAATTACTTATCGGTGATGTGATTAGGCTTCCAAATCTGTCATTCTCTGGGAGGTGGAACTGGATCAGGAATGGGGACTCTGCTTATATCAAAGATCAGGGAAGAATACCCTGACAGGATGATGCTAACTTTCTCAGTATTTCCCTCCCCTAAGGTTTCTGATACTGTGGTCGAGCCTTACAATGCCACCCTCTCTGTACACCAACTGGTTGAAAATGCCGATGAATGTATGGTCCTTGACAACGAAGCTCTCTACGATATCTGCTTTCGAACTCTCAAGCTCACCAACCCGAGCTGTAAGTCTGAACCCCATTGTTCTATGCTATAACATATTTCTGATTCTCTGACATGAATTCACGCGTGTGTTTTACAGTTGGTGATCTCAACCATCTTATCTCAACGACCATGAGTGGAGTGACGTGCTGCCTTCGATTCCCGGGTCAACTCAACTCCGATCTTCGAAAACTAGCCGTGAACTTAATCCCTTTCCCACGTCTCCATTTCTTCATGGTTGGTTTTGCACCATTAACATCCCGTGGCTCGCAGCAGTACCGCGCCCTAACCATCCCGGAGCTGACACAGCAAATGTGGGATGCTAAGAACATGATGTGTGCAGCTGACCCTCGGCATGGAAGGTACTTAACTGCCTCAGCCATGTTCCGAGGCAAAATGAGCACCAAGGAAGTCGATGAACAGATGATAAATGTGCAGAACAAGAACTCATCCTATTTTGTGGAGTGGATTCCTAATAATGTAAAATCAAGTGTTTGTGACATCCCACCAACTGGGCTGGCAATGTCATCGACATTCATGGGGAATTCTACCTCCATTCAAGAGATGTTTAGACGTGTTTCGGAACAATTTACAGTCATGTTTAGGAGAAAGGCATTTTTGCATTGGTACACCGGGGAAGGAATGGATGAAATGGAGTTTACTGAGGCTGAAAGTAACATGAACGATTTGGTTTCTGAATATCAACAATATCAAGATGCCGCTGCGGATAATGACGAGGAGTATGATGAAGAAGAGGCACTGGACAACTAAAGGGCTATTTGACCAGGCTATGGTTATGGCCTGGCTGTAATAAGGATGCTTTTTATTTATTTATTATTATTATTATCATAAAAAATTGTATCATTCCTTCTTCCTTTGACTGTTATCATTTTCTTTATTTATTTTTCACGCCACCTGTATTTTTTTCTTTGTACGACCATCGAAATTATTAAATAAAATCAGCATTCCTCTCACTCTCTTTAATATCCAGGAAATACATGGAAACCACTAAATTTCAAATGAGAAAGGTATCTCTATGTAATTTCACCATACGAGGGAAGGGAAAAATAAAGGCAAATACAAAATCCAAGTATTAGTATTGAATTATTGAGCTATAAAAGCACCTTGGGTCCATAGCTCAGTGGTAGAGCATTTGACTGCAGATCAAGAGGTCACCGGTTCGAACCCGGTTGGGCCCTCTTTTTATACATCGTGACATTTTATTTTTCTAAGCTTCCATTGCATCGGTTGGTTCGCACCAACTTTTCTGATGGTGAACCAGAGGGTTCCTTGGTGCTCTTTTACGAGCCATGGCTAACTAGTTTGGTTATTAACTCGATCGGCCGCCATTGTAATGTGATAATAATTATTTCTTTCAATTCCTAGAGCATCCACTTGGCGTTGTTGCCTCATGCGCATGGCGTCCACCATAGCCAGTGTGTGACTTATCCCCAGCTGCGAATTTGACAGGTTTTCACTGTACCTGGGAAGTTTTGCTGGGTTTTTGAGACCAATTTAAACACTACCTGCAACAAAAATGAAAGCTTGCACTTGCACAACGAAAATCCCACCAATGCAAGAAAAAGACACGGCTGAAAAGCAAAAATATTTGATTAAAACATGAACACCAATTCCACCTCTGCTTATGCAGCCACAACCAATGACACTGTACATAAATTACAGGGATTGCAATAAGATTTTCTATTCACCCTCTAAAAGCAATTTGAAACAACAGTTGATTCCCTCTACAAACATGTAATCTGTCTCAAAAATGTCTTAATTATTCCTTCAGATTTCTGTATTGGAAAATTGTCAGCAACAGAAGCAAGGGTATTCTTCGTATCTGCACGGGTGACTAATATGGCAACACCCAGCAAACTGGCCAAACCTAACCCATCAAATAATGTTCCAAAAGAATTCTTCAAGATGACAACCACTCAATGAATGCAGAAGATTGATGCAATTTACAGCCAATTTTTTGGCTGTGAGGTCAAAACTCAAAAAAGCCTTGGATCACTGACTTGAAATTAAGCTTGTGTCCACCATTGGTGGTAATCTCAAGGAAAAGAAGAGATTTACTTTGACCCTTTTCCTTCTACTATCAGGCATTTGTGTTCTTTTTTTTTATTTTCAAGAGTTGATCCCTCTTTTAGAGCTTCTTTTGCTTCATTCTCCCTTCCCAGCGTAAAAAGAGCCACTGCTTGTAAATAAGATGCAATATGCCAAATAGGGGATATTGCCTGGGCTTGCAGTGCATCATTTAGGGCCTCCTGGGGCAAGTCAGTCATGAGATAGGATAGACTTCGGCGTGCATGAATCGTTGGGGAAACCATGGTTCCAACATCAATGAACTGCAAATTGATAAACTGTGAGCCCAATTTGGAAATTTTGATGATAACCAACAGAACAATTTGAAACATTTGATTGGATACAGAAATAACCCTACAAAGAATCCCAACATTAAGATCTCAATGTTCTGTAATGATTGACTTCTTTTCTAGTTTACAACTAAATTCACTAACGCCCCCCATACTTATATTCTTCATGTTAATAAAATCACTTATTTAATCCACTTCAACCAATCTCAAAGGTTATTCAGAAAACAACAGAAACAAATTAACCTGGGAATAGAATTCAGTGGCATCTCTAAAATCTTTGTGCCGGAAAGCAATATCTCCCTTGTCCTTCGAATTTAATGTTTCCTTCATTTGGCTGGTCCACGCCTGGAATGAGAGCTACATGACAGTAAAAAAATAGAAGGAAAAGGAGTAAGCAGATCATCGGAAGCAATGTTACAGCTGAGTCAGTAAGGCATTCAAATAAAGGGGATGAGAACACAGGCTGGGTATATTCGGTGAGAGTAAAGAATCAAATGAGCTTTCCCTAGCATCACATAAAACCAATAAGGAAAAAGTGGAAAAATATACAAACATGATCATACAAGTACATAAACACTAAATAAATGCTAATGGGAAACTGCGAGCATTGAGCCAATAACAGGAACCAATCAAGAAATATCAAGACCCCGTACATTCTTGTACTATTGCCACTCTAAGATCAGAAGTAAAGTATTCAATGTTCAAGGCCAAAATGATGCTAATGTAGCTAAACCTTGAAAGCTAGAATGATTTGTCAATTTCTTAATTTTCAAAATGAGCCATGGATTTAGCATTGCAAAAATGAAAATCAAGATTTTCTTTTGCAGAACTATAGGAAAAAACATGGCCTGACACAACAAAAAGTAGAATCTTTGAATCTCTAATTAAGGAAACTGATAATAAATGCCCTGATGAGTGCAGTAATAGCACATTCCATTATTCCATTTTACAATATCAGAAACAAACCTCATTAGCTGCACTCTCGTCATCTTTATACCCAAGCTTTTCTAAAATCTCATGTATGGCAGTCAAATCCATTCTTAAACAAGCCTCACCAAGTGGTGACAGAGGTAAAGCTGCAGCACCATCTAGTATCCCCATCAATTCACGAGAAGGAACCTGCAAAACAGATTGCCAAATAAATCCTGTGAAGCATAGAGTGATTCAAACCTTTTAATTCACACCAGGAAGACAAAAGTGCATGGCCTATTATAGTTTGTAGAAGTTCCAAGAGATCATCACCAAAACTCAAAGCAATAGGTCAAAAAACAGACGCTCCAATAAAGTGTTAATAGGACCACCTGAAAAGAACTGCTTGTTGCTGGGCCCAGCAAGAAGCATTATATTGACAGGTCACGTAATTGAATGCTCATTTATGACTAAGAAATTTGCTCATTTTATTTTATTTTTAATTACTTTGAGAGTAAAATGAAGTTGCTGTATGTGGTAGGATTTGTTTGAGAAATTCAATGGTTAATAAATTCCCAGATAACTTGAGAGTAAGTAGATAACAGCCAACCTCGGTATCCTTCTGAAGAGGAATCAAAGCAGCAACTAAAGACTTTGGATTTGATCGATCCCGGGGCTCATATTGTAAACATTGTGAAGCTAACTGCACCAACGCACTTCCATCATCATTTGTAAATTGGCCTTCCAAGCAAGAATCTGTCAGCATCTGAATATTTCTGTCCCTTATCAAGTCCAGTGCCTGAAAATTTTTGAATCAAAATATTAGATGCCAATTATGTGACACTCCAAATGTTACGATGGATAAAGACAATGCAGTTGAACTAAATTTTACTTTATTATGCTCAGTCAAACTCCCATCAGGAACAATTGCCAAGACAATTAATTTCAGGAATGTATAGAAATCTATTAAGAAAAAAAAAGAATAACAGGGTAACTATGTCTAGTTGCTACAGCCACAGCCTTTATCCCAGACAATGGTCCCAGATTATTTTGTGATTCCAGTGAGAAGATGGAGCTTTTGGGATGCACAGCATAATAAATGAAGAAATTTACATTAAAACTCACTAGCTGATGCTTGATATTGCAGTATAAAAAAAAAAAATCCTATTGAAGACTGAAACTTACATGGCTGGGAGGAATATGTTTCCCACTAAGAAGGTCCACCAAAAGGGTGCCAAAGCTATAAATTACACTTTCTGGTGTTACCCTTCCTACAGAATGAATGAATAATTGAAGTTATAAAGGAGATACTATAATCAAGAAAACATGATCATGATAGCTGACCAGGCAAATATTGGATGTGCATAAATCGTGTTAAGAACTTTAATAGGATTAAATTGAAACAACAATTCCACATGTCATGTGTAAAAAGATCAGGATGAAGATTAGATGTGCAAGACCATTTAACTTGATTCAGAGAATTAGATACCTGTCCTCAGATACTCAGGAGGAGTAAATGCCAAGTTTGTACTGTAACCTTTTCCATCTCTACTGTTCTTCATCAGACCAAAGCATGAGAGTCTAGGGTTGCCCTCCTGATAAATAGAATGACAACATGAAAATGAACTTTGTTAAATCCTAACCATAGATACAGAACACATTAAAAGATAATGGCATACCCACATCATCAAAGACAATTCTATAAGCATTCAAATCATGGTACAGAGCCCGTCCCTTGCTGGTGCAATATTCTAGAGCTTGCGCAAGATGTAGAGCCACTCTAAGTCGCATTGCCCATTTCATTGGCTGTGTTTCCCCTGAAGAAACCATCAGGCCAGCATTGATTTGTGAGAAAAAAATTAAGAGAGATCAAACAAGGCTGCTCCTTGGTATTGTTGTTAGATGTATTAATTCCAAACACAGCCGGAGCGTAAGCAACAGTAACAGTGAGAAAAACAAGGGTAGATCTTTTGCATTTCAAAAATATGTAACAGTAGAAAAATTATTGTTTGTAACCAAGAATAATGATAATACAGAAAGTTTCTGCATTTCCTCCATAATCTACTACACCCACAAAGAGACATACATTTCCAATAATAGGTATAGTAACTGCTCAAATAGAAGAAAAAAGCTGACAATATCCACTAGATGCTAAAGCAAAGGAAGGGGCACCAAAGACAAACTTACAATGGAATAAGTGTTTGGCTAATGTATCATTGGGCATAAACTCTGCAACAAGTAACCTCTCATCCCCTTCACCACAACAGCCAAGTAAATTTGCCAATTTATGGTTCCGGAGCTGACCGACAGCTCTTGCTTCTTCCTAAATTCATAGAACATTGCAGTTTAGGGACAACATTGTCATGCTAGTGGCAATTGTATGCAGTAGATGGAAAAGGCATGACTTCTGTGAACATGGAATTTGGTAAAGAGAAACAAAATGCTTCACTAACCAAAAACTGCCTGGCATCAGGCCAAGCTGATTTATTAAACCGTTTCACAGCAATCCTCCTCTGATTCTCAAGCGTCCCCTTATAAACAACATTTAGAGCCTTTTCCCCATGTTCAGAAACTATATTTTCAGCAGAAAAACCTGCTGTCGCCATCCTTAGGGTTTCAATGTTGTATTCACGAAATGCAGGCAAATCGTCAAGTTCACTATTCTCTTCATTAGCTACAAAGACCAAACAAACCAATGATCAAAATAACACCAAATAAATAAACTAACAAAACCCACCCATTTCACTTACCCTCATTGCGGTCCTCAGGAACTGATCCAGTATAGTCAGAGCTCCAACAGCACTTAGTAAGCTTTGAACACTCGCAGCCCATCCCAATACCACAATTTGAAAGCTAAGGACTAATTAAATCAATCTCCAAGGCCCAATTTTTCTCTAGCTCAAACACTCCATTAGCTTCAGTAGACTTAGCTTTTCTTCAAATTTTACAATATCTCAATGACAATCATACAAGAAAAAAACTCCAATCCTCACTGCAATCAGAATAGAAAAGTTTGTCCTCAAATACTTTTTTTAGAACAACCCAAATAACCTATGGCAAATAGCAGTACTATTCAAACATTTGATTCTGCAACAACCCAAAGCTACAAAAATCAAAATAAGAATCCTGTATTGTCACATCATCAGTTCTCTAAATAAATATATAAAAAGAGCAAATCCTAATACTTCAAAAAAAAAACATCATTTTCTTCAAGTAGAAATTCTCCTTTTCCATATGAATCTAAACTCCCGCAAAAGTAATGCAAAAAAAGTAAGCAAAGAAGAGCGATTTCTAGATGCTGATTCATTTCTTTTTCCTTAACTATCTGAACAACCAAACAAAAGAAATCATAAAAAAAGAGGAAAGAAATACCCTTTAGTCCACCAACAATCAAGCCAACAGAACTTGACCTCTCTCTCTCTCTCTCTCTATCCCTGCATCAGCTCAAGTGATTCGCTTTATTAGAAAGAAAATCAAACCCACAAAACTTCACACAAAAACACAAAGAACGAGATCAAAAGAGTGTCTTGAACCTGAATAGAGAGAAGTAAGGAGTAAAGACTTGAGCTTTAATAAATATCAAGAGAAAA
Source organism: Salix viminalis (assembly GCA_029228465.1). Taxonomy (NCBI): domain Eukaryota; kingdom Viridiplantae; phylum Streptophyta; class Magnoliopsida; order Malpighiales; family Salicaceae; genus Salix; species Salix viminalis. The sequence goes on from CM055428.1 coordinate 5,739,405, forward strand.
GAAAAGGGGTCTTTTTATTACAAGGTTTATGTGTGTTTTTGTAGTTTGTTTTTGGTAATAAAAGAGAATAGATGGAACTTGGCTTTTTGTGAAGTTATGTCTATATGTTTATTTGAGTTTCTGAATCCGAGAGAGATCCTGTAGTTTCTTTCTTTCTTTCTATGCAAGAGAATAAGAATTTTAGGGGTTTGAGATTTGGTTTCATATATCAAATTTCCATTTAAGACTACTATATACTTTGCTCAGCATACATTTATAGAGAGGGTATAGAAATATGTGAGAGAGAGGTTTCTCTCTGTGCTGTGTTGATTGCAGTGCTGTGTGGGTGTTTTTGGATGTGTTTCTGTCTTGCCTTGTTTTATTATCTATCTATTTTTTTTTCTTAATTTCCACCGACATGACACTCACTTTTCTCAATTTTCATCGAGTGAGCCACCAGTATCAATTTGCCCACCTGCACTGTTAATTACATCAGCTACAGGAGATCAGATTTTGAAAAAAATAATGAGCTTGTAAGAAACTTACAAACTTCTGCTGAGAGAAATCACTTTTAACTATGTTCTTCAAACACCTTTTCTCTCTTTAACATGTTGGGTTGTTAAGTTGTTGTAGATCTTTCTTTTTTTCCATCTATATTACTGAAAACGAGAGGTAGAGAAACACTAGTTTTGGTGGGAATAGTTTCTGTCGATCAATTTTAAAAGTACAACTTATTTCAGCAAAAAGACCTTCGAACAAAGGAGATACAGCTGTACATCCTATTATTTTTACTTTTATTTTTATTCCGTTTGTTAAATGATTCATTTATGATATGCAATTACAAGATGATTTTAATTATTATCTGAAACCAAATTATATTCTAAATTGATTTGAATTTATAAATAAATCTCAATTCAATTGATAATTTATTATATTTTGTATTTCTAGAATAGAATATTAAACTATATAATTAAGCTCAATTACACGGTTTAATATACATGTAGAAATAAATTAAATTAATAATCTTGATATAAAATATAAGACCCTTATATTTATTTTAAATGATATAAAATTTAAACAGTTTAAATAAAATATAGAATTGTACTATCAACAGATAAAATCTTAATGATGATTGATGAAGAGTAGAGAAATAAATGATAATGTACAATCAAGGGTTTTTGAGAGGAAATAAAAAGGTATACTAGAGAGACAAAAAAAAATTAGGGTTCATGTTAATATTTATACATATTTTTTTCAATATTAATTTCAAAAGAAATTGCTTTAGCAAATAAGATGGTATTTCATATTATTTATAATATTCTTAAAAGATTTACAGATGTAAAAAATCATTTAACTCTAATTAAATTCAAATTCGCTTTCTGTTTTGATAAGGAGGTTGCTTTTGCTTGTGCTTGTCAACGAAATGAATATTAAGAAGAAAAACTCAATGATCATCACCCCCTGACCCCCAAAAATTAGAAAAAAAAGAAGAAATAAAGTGCCATCTCCTCTCTATGAATCTATAGTTAATGGCAAAGCTTTAATAATTACAGCAGCAGAGGATGGGGCACAGATAAATGGATTGCCATGATTGAAGAACACAAGAGGGCTCTGTGTTAGACTTCTTTAAGGATGCATGCTATTCATACACAGTTCCACTTTTCAGCCATGGTTTTGTCTTCTGATAACTAAAATCTCACCCACCCTTCACGCCATAGCTTTTTTCGTCGTCTTCTGATCAGCCTCGAAGATTATTGGCAACGCCACGAGAGATGGAGACGGGCACTAACATGCACCATAATTGCAGCAACATGAATCTTTCACTTCACTTTGTTGTGCTTCATCGTGGCTGTGCCCTCTAATTAAACTCGTATCATCGATTCCTATATATGTGATTGTCATTTGTACAAGTAGTGGGTCTAGAAATGGAACGTTCTAAAGTGGACGTTTAACTCTTTAGGGTTGCATTGCGAGTCAATAATGCTTCCACAGCCAACTTTTGTTTATAAAAGTAGGGTATTATTAGTATTGATCTTATCCAAAATCAAATTTCAGACCTTTCAGCCATTGAATCTATAGAAATTTACTAACGGAATCCATTATTTAATAATTGTGAAGGCATTTTCCATGAGATTAATCATAGCTTATGAACCAGTTGTGAAAGGTTGAAGATCCTTACTTTGCTTAAGACTTCATCAACTACAAAGAAGAAATACTAAAATACAGTAGCATAAGATTATTGACCCGTAACAACGAAATCTCTTGCTGTATAATGTGGACATTTGAGTCAAAGCAGCATTTTTAATTGGGGCAAATAATTCAAGAATTAATGCGTTATATAAAATATATATATTCACTTTGAAAACACACACACATGTGTATATATATGTTTACAAATGTCGTATGCTGCATTAAAAAAAATAATAATAATAATAATATGTATTTGTCACCAAAAGTATAGTTGTAAAAGACAGATTTGGGATCAAATCAGTTAATCTAAAGTCAAAATAAACAAAATTATAAAAATAGAATTTGAACTTTGATGCATGGTTCCTGTGTTAAAAGACTCTACCGACTAGCTAGCTAATAATGAAACTATTTAATGGGTGGATTCATTGACATAATTATGACTCAGTAACTCAAGATATTAATCATACAATTAAAATGCCAAACCATAATTAACAACCATGGCAAAAACAAACAAAAAATTAGATATTCATCGAATAATATTTTTGGGAAATATATCCATGTGAAACACGGTGCTTTTCCGATCTTTGAGAGTTTTTTTTTAGATTCGAGGAACCCTATCTCTCAGAAAATGTATTTTGTGAGTCCATATGAGCGAGTAAAATCATGACTATTTCAGGTTCTTACAAGAAATGCACTTCCTAACTCGAATTAGAGACCTGCTATGCAGATCTCAAATCTCTGCCATCACACTCACGTTCATTAAAGGGACATTTCTGAGAATTTTGCTTGCACGAAGAGGGTTTACTGATAATCATTAGTTAATGATCAAGCATGGCGGGGATTAATTGTGAAAACAAGATCAAGCCAATCACAGGAGCTCTAGGATGCTTTAACCTCCCATCACTATCTCTCTTTTATTTTCAACATCTTCTTTATGCAATCAAAGCTAGCTGCTGGTTGTTGGGAATTTGACCTACCAACTCAATCCCTTACGAACGAGAATATATGGAGGTGATGAAGGCCTGAAAGTTACACTGTCCAACTAGAATGCGAATCAAGAAAAGACGGGAGGGAGGCTCTAGCCACAAACTTCGTGACAGCATTTCAAATCTGCTGTTGTCTTTATTGTAAGTTTCTATTTCAAAACTCCGCAAATTTCTGCAGCTTAACTCCCGTGCAATTAATTGAGATGTGTCGATGATCTCCTGTTTTGTAATAATGTTATTCATTTAGATAAAAATAAAACTTGGATTTGAGGGAAACCCATTTCTGGGAGAGCGTATTTTCTAGGGCTTCAGGTGAGTGAATAAAACTCCGATTGTTCCTAACTCTTATAAGAGTTGCACGTCCTGACTCAAACTCGAGATCTATTGTGCAGATCTCAAGCTCTTTGTCATCACGCTACGTTCTCCGGGGACCATTTAGATAAATTGATTGGCATGTAAATAATATAATCATAGCTATTTATACTATTTTTGTGCAATCATTTTTATAAAGACATTGACATCATTATCCTTGTCAACTTTATCATACAGTATAATTTAGATTATAAGAAAAAAAACTAAAATAATGAAATTTAATATTTTTAAATAATCTGACATATGTTTCTACTTATTTGAATAAGAGAGAAAATAACAAAAATATGTGACATGACTACTAGTAAGTATATGTGTTTACAGAGAGAAAAATATAATGATGAACATGTAAAAAGAACGTTAAAGATATATATGTACCTTGCTTTATATTTCATTAAACTTAGCACTATTTAATTCATTAGAAAGTTTAGGAAATGATGATTGATAAAATATGATTAGGGTTTATAAGAGAGGGTGTTAAAATCATTTCGATCACTTGGTGTCTCCGCAAGCACATACAGAACAACAAAACATTTTCATCGCAGGGAATCAAAGAGACAAGATAAAAAGCATCATGGGGTCTTATATATATAAAAAAAAAGTTACCTATTGTTGTCGAATACACTTTGGCACCTTAAGATTTTAGACTTTTAATTTACATTCAAAAGCTTTATTTATCTTATATTTCAATCCTTTCAAAAACATTTCTAGCTGTACCTGGACTAAAACAAGTTGTTTGATAAGAGGACACACCGGACAGTTGGCAAAAGATAGACGAAGTTGCTGGTGCTGTGGAATTTATGGAGCTATCGTGTAAGAACTAGTGTGGAGAAAGTAATAATGGGATGTCGTGGTTGTAAAAACGATCATGGATGATTATGGAAGGGTGAAGACTAACTCGTTGGAAGAGGTTATATCTAAACATGAAGCTCATGAAGAAATGGGATAAAGCATTAGTTATGGGATTGATCCATTGGTCTGATATGCTCCAAAAATATGCCACCTGGGAAGATCTGAAGGAACTAAACCGACAATTTCTTGACTTCTGTTTAGATTCTTGAGGACAAGAATCTAAAATGGAGGAGTAATTGTTGCGTTAACAAAAAGGTTTAGCACTAAAAAACTGGAAATGCTGCAGCAGGACAGGAAGATCAGAAGCAAATTGACAACAACAACAACAACAACAACAACATCAGAAAAACAATTGGAAGCATCAGTAGAAACAATTGGAGTGTTAGTTAGTAGGAAATTGACACGTGGATGTTAGTTGGGATTTGTGTAATATCTACAACGAGATTTTAGAAACTATCGGACTGAAACACGTAAGATTCAGTGCAAGAGGTTATCGTCTCAACATTATACGGTTGGTTCTATGAAATACAGTTTTTTCCTGGATTTAAACCAACAATTTCTTTAATGTGCCATGCATATGGCTGCTATCTTCCTAGTATTTGAAACCTAATTCCAGGCCTGGCAAGTATCTTGCTAGTGGTTGATTGCCATGCTTCGATGAAGATTGGATTCCGTGTCAGCATCCAAAGGGGGAAAAAAAACAAAGAGGTTTTCTGGCAATGCCTTTGGTAGTAATCCCGAAGGCAGTACTGGAGACATATTCTCGTGTCGGTGTTCACTATGAACTGTGAATGTATTTGAAAAATGTACATGGTGAAGAAAGCAGACTCAAGTTAGCTAGAGAAAACCCCTAATATTCATTTATTTTTCGTTATAATTTTGAGAGAAATTAATATTTCTCTCTTTAATATCATTAATAGTGTGGCTGGTGGTGTCGGGAAGAATGCCAACTTGAATATCATTAGCTGCTCCAAACATTTCAAGAGTGATTCTGTCCAGCTCTACAACTCTTTAATATTTTTCCAAGTTGTGATTTTATAATGAATACAAGCCTTGCAACAACTCTCTCCTGCGACAATTATTATGGGCAGGTATGGTTGAGTACAATTCTCGATGGTGTACTTGGAAGCAGCTGGTCTAAAGGAGCTGGCCAGTGCTGGAAGCTGTCACGTGTTCACATGAGCACCGGATAAAATCCTCGAACCTCCTCCACAACTCTTGAAGTTTGATAGTCCCTGTGTTCATTGATGGTCGGAGTCGGCAAACGCACATCTGAGTGTTTTTGCTTGGAGATGAATATTTCTATTCCTAATTAATGACATGAACAACGTACTTCTTCTCTAGTAGGAATAGGATGGCTCGTAACTGAGCACCTATTACCCTTTTTTAAAGAAGATAAAACATAAAATCTTGAGCTGACCCCGACCGCAAATTCTTTTACATGCTCTCATTTAGTGGATAGTTTAGCAATGAAAGATGAACAAAATATAGAAACCATGCAATAACAGAGATGCCAATTAAAAATCCGAGTAAAAGATGACCAAAATAGATAGGAGAAAATTGGGATGGAAACAGAATTGGCCTGCATCCATAAGAATCAATTGAATAAATTAAATGATTGACAAAAATCTACTTTCCTTGTCTATGAAAAAATTGGGAAAGGATTTTGAGCTCTGTTCGCTTTTTAGCGGTCCTTCTAAGAGGCTTCCGGTTCTTCCACTTCAACCAATCAATCCCACTACAATGGCTAAATACATTACTATGGTTTTCAAATGCAAGCATTGTTTGCATCACAATGGACTCTGTTTCACATGGCTTCTTTCTTGATTTTGTGTGCCGAGGCGAAGGTGTTTTGGGCTCTACAGATTTGGCATTCGTTGACCTGTCATAGAATTCAAGACAAAGTTACAACAAACATGATAAGTAAAAGCCTGTTTACAAAATCTTCTCCCTTGTATTCTTCGTTTTTTCAAAACAGCATTGAAAACAGTCAACTATGAACTCAGAAAACAATTTCTGAAGACCATGTAAGGTATGCAATGTATAAAAAGCATTCTCAAATATCATATCCTAAGCCTAGAAAACTCCAAGACAAGAACTTGCTAATGCAATTAGACAAAAATGTTAATCAACGATCTTTACCTCTCTTGATCTGCCAGGAGTGACACAGACAACCCTTCTGTTTGAGGCTCACATGCAGCACAGAAGTAGATCTTTGGTAGGGTGAGTAGCTTGATACATTCAATATGGTACCACTCACCACATAACTTACACACAACCTTTGCTCTGTTGTCAAATGGTTTTCGGCATATGCAGTAAAGCATGCTTCGAGCTCTTAATAACTACAGAAACCAGGCACTCATTGGTAAATGAAATACTTAACCATTCAGTCATACAGAGTCAGAATGTTTTACCTTCAGTTCCTTCTCTAAGTATATAGGCAAGTTTTCACCCTCTGAAATAAGTTCAAAAACCTTATCCAAGCCAAGAGCTCCAGAATCTGTTCCAACCTGCCCACAGAAAAGAAAGCACCAAATTATTAAGCATGAGCGAAATTGAAAGACAATTGGCGAAGTGCTATCAACCTTCTTTGCGTGATCTGCCCACTGCAAGCCAATGTCCTTCAGTTTGGCAAGTTTCTGCCAAATGTAATCTTCTGGAGGTATGCTCATAGCTAGTCCCTGCCAGCATTTCAAACATCATTTTACCATTCATCACTGACATATGTATACACATATATACATGTCTCCATCTGACACGAGCTATTGTTTATTCAAAAAATAGATGATAAAGCTGTGATGTCAAACCAGAAATAAATGAATTAAATAACAAGAGACAAACCTCTTTCATGTGCCGCTGAACATGCTGCATCGTAGGCTTCTGTGCATCCTCTAATAGTCTCTTGCCTCTCACTCTCCAAGAATTTCTAGCTGATGCCAGTTCAAGGTCACATTTATCTTGATTATCACAAACACCTGCCACCTCCGTGGCCTGCAAAACAAAATCAATTCCAATCAGGATAATTTACCGATTTGTAGCTGATTACATCTTTCAATTGCTAACACAATGTTTCAAGGATATGAGTCCTTTTTTTTTACGGGTTCAAAAATATAAAACTGATGTCATAGGCTATGAGGAAATAATAGTCAATCAAGGCCCAAGAAAAATGGAGAACAAGTTAACCAAATGCACCAGTGCAGAAAAATATAGCATAAGCTAAAGTTGTGTGCATGTGTTAAATTTTATTAGAAAGTAGATGCAAGTCATGACGTACACATAATATAAAAGGATTGAGTACCTTCAGAGCAATGGTTAGTTTTTCACAGACAACAGTAAGATCCTTGTCCAAATAAGATAATGCAAAATCCAATATTTCTCTCAAACATTTTTTGCATTCATGAGCTTGCTCCACGATCTGTTGTAATAAATCCTTTTCTCCAATCCTGTCAAAGAGAATATCTCGTGTCACCATATTCAAAATAACAATAGAATAAAGGGATATAGGTAGCTGGTAAGTTATTTCTATTTTTTAAGAAAAAATAAAAAAAACAACACATTCAAAAGAGTGACAGATACTTGTTAGAAGAATAATTACAATCGAGGTGAAACTATAAAAAAATTTCTTTACTTAATGTATGAGAATTTCATAAGTCCTTAATGTTTATTTCAATTAGTTTATGATCATTATACAAATTTATCTTGACTAGTTTACTAATAAGGCAGATAAAAAAAAGTATCATAATGGGGCTTTGTTGTTGTTTTGTACAAAATTTCACAGTTCCTTTACACAGTTATATTACTGCAAATATGAGTTTAACAGGAACAAACAAATAATCTAAAGCATACTAGATGCACTGCATCCAATTTAATTGCAAAAAATGTTTGTACCTTGCAAGGAAATTCTCAGAATCATATAGAAGTTCAATCAGCATTCTTAATTCAGGCTGCTTCTCTCCATATTTCTATAACAACCAAGGAAAAGGTGAGAAGTGTACACCAGATTATTTAGAAGAGAAAGTCCAAAGAATATTTGATAAATGCATACCAGGGGGCCACCTCCATTTTGGGATATTGACCCATCATCAAAAAATTGGCAATAATGGCAAATAAAAACTTCGGCGTTATTTGTTTTGACTAGTGCTGACTCAAGGCACCGCAAATGGTAGCTGTTCAATTGAAGTATAACAAAGCATGTGATAATCAGACCGTGTGAAAGAGAGAGAGAGAGATGGTACACAAAACATTAAGGCATCTGATAACCAGATAACATTCAGACACGGTACATCATATTGAAACTTTGATACTGTTATAAGGAATTGACATTGCTTTAATTCCTCAAGTTCTTCGCAAGCATAGTAATCTCAGGGCCATTATAAGGATTTGACACATCAAAATGCTATTGGGATTCTATTGGTAAAAACTCTTCACAAAGAGCTAAAATAATTGAACGCTATTTGAAATTTCAAACTACTTTAAGAAGGATCAAACTACCTTCAGAAGCATGAGATCTTTACACATTAATAGAAAATAACAAAATGGCAGCCACTTTAACATAACAAAATATAACCTCACCAGTCCTTGCACATTGAACAAGTAAGAAAATCTTTTTCTTCTTTGTAACCAGTATAGCAGATGCATAGTTTTCTTGGTTTAGTGCTCCATGATCTGCCATAGATGTTCAGAGATATATCCAGAGACTGCTTGACCTGTGCAAGATTGAAAAGGATGATAAACATATGCGCAAAATATCTTAAAATTAGGATAAATGTCTGAAACAAAAAATGGAAATAACATTTGATCAAACCTTCTGCAAAGCATCAGCCAATGAATTCCTATCATCTACAAATCTTCCAATGATCCCCCACAAATTGTTGCTTCCACTTTTCAACCTTTTCAACTTCATATAGAACCAGATTTAGCTCTGAACAAGAAAATGCTGAAGCCTTCCCTAGTTCCTGAGTTAGATAAAATCACGTTAACCAAATAAATAATCGATTTATTACGTCAAAAATCCATTACATGATAGCAAAATGGCATTTTGAGTTCCTTAAAATAAAGGAAATGGGAAGAAAAAACCAGAGCACCAAAATCTAATATGTTCAAGAACTGAAAACCAGGCTCCATCAATAATCCAGTCACAATATTATATAGTTAAAATGCATTACATATGATGCACGAACTATAAAACTAAGACATGCATAATAGATGGAGATGTACAAGTACAGCCAATACTTCCTAGGTTGAAAATCATCGTGTGCAAACTTATCCTGCAGATGATACACATGCACATGGTTGTGGCTTATAGCACTGGCATTGATCTATATAAAGATAAAACATAAGCTGCAATGGCCAAAGTACAAGTAGGCATCCCAGAAAATAATTCAACATGCAGTTGTGAAGATGCAGTTGTTTCCTTTAAAGTATCCCCGGTCAAAAGTCCAATATGATATTTGTTTTAAGTATACGCAGTGCAGTTCATGGAAATCCTCAAGATAAAATATTGAAGTTGTAAAGAGTAAAATCCCATCCAAACCAAGAGCAGCACAGCATTTCCGGCATATTCAATAGTAAGGGATGATGATGCAGACTATACCTTAAGCTCTAATATTAGAGACCAAGATCTTTCCTTGGAGTTTAGACTAAAAAATCGTTCAGCTTGTTCTAGCCACAACCTACAAGTGAAATGTGCAAATCCATCATCTACAATTTGCCACTGATAATCAAGGAAAAACATGAAATACACTAGAACATACGCTCACATAACATACTGATTTAATGCAATGTTAACATTGTCTACAGTTAAAGAGAAGAAAACACATAACATGATTTCAATGTTTTACTTGCAATACCTGTGTTATTTTGAGTTGGAGAAAGAAACACTTTTTAACAAGTAAAATTGTTTTCTTACATTATGAAGCTCACAATGAGTTTCGACCACCCTGGTAGTGCAACAGGTGGTAGCAGCAAGGGAATCAAAGAATATGGTTCACATAGCCAAATTCATGATAAAAATAGGTTTGTGTCTACTCTATATTTCCTATCGACAAAACAATAGCCTTCCAACTAGCGCTTCGAGTATTAAATACTACAAGCAATATAAAAGCAAAGGCCCAAGCAGCATTCCCAAGTTTCTAAATAAAGACTTGAGAAAATAAATTTCATATAATCTTGTACTTTTCCCCACTTAAACATAGAGACTGATACATTGAAAAGAAACATAGAAAAAGTCGTCTCCCAAACAAAGGATCATAATCATAATGTTGATGGAACAAGGAGTAGATCCAGTTAGTTGATAATGATCACTGCCTTCTCTACTTGCTAATTAACATAATTTTCTCATTTTGAAACTATATGGATATATCAAAGTACAAAATGAAAATCATTCTGACAAAGTATGTGGATCTGACCAAATAATGGTGTCTTTCTAATCACAAAATAATGAACAGGTCAAACACAGGAACTCTAAGCTCAGAGTTTCAATAAATAACAAATAATATAAGCTGTTTGTTCAAAGTTAAAAGTGTTAATACTGCTACATGAGCAACCCCCAATATGAGAAGAAATTAAAATTCATTGCACAAGGCGGTAACTAAAGAAAATCTTCCTATACAAGAGAACAAAATAATACACTAATGCAAAAGATAATATTTAAGACAAGCACAGGAACTAAACTATCATCAAACAGAAACTTAAATCAAACAAGATTAGAAAACCAGAGTTGATTTTTTAGATGCATGATTTCATTTTTCATTCAGCTTGATTCAGCCTAAAAAAAGGTTGCTTTATTTATATGCAAGACTTCATCTCAAAGATATTTTAATAGTTATGGTTCATATTGAAGTCTAAACATGCTCTAAAACACTAACACCAAGACTGTCACAGAGGGCAAATCATATTTTGGATTGCTTATCTATCCAGCACAAAATAAAAGGCTGCGGGTTAAGGAGCTACAGTATTATCCACTAACCTGAGGGGAAACTTCAGTTCAAGTGTCTGGGAAAACAAGCATAGAATATGCCATACAAGAATAAGAAGACTCACTTGTGTTTATGAATGGCATTTACTAGTTGATTGACCATCAAAGGAAAGGAGATATGTATACTCTGCAGTTGGAAAATTCTACAAGTAAGTTCTATGAAAACCAATAATTAATTGAACAACAAGCAGAAGTGTAGCATCCATAGAGGCAAAGCAAGCAAACATTAACTTGAATACCTGAGATTCAGCAAGAACTGCTTCGGCATCACTCAGCTTGCATCTTTCAAAATTGCCCGGCAAAGAAATTACACCCAAGGCTTTCCTAAGCCATTTGACCCCATCAATTAATGCACTCCATAGGGTACCAGAGACACTGATAACAGAAAGATTTTCTGCAGCCTCCATCAAACTCTCAACATCCTACAGAAGAAGAGAGAAAGCCTTTACAAATGAGCCATTGGGAAAAAACTAAGAAAAAAAGATTACCAAAATAAGCACAAGGTTAAAAACCAAGCTAGCAAAAAAATGGGGGTGAAAGCCACATCAGGCAGCTCATTCCCCTGTAATATATGGAAACAGGGAAATCAAGCATGTCAATGCTAAAAGCCTAACCACCAGATGTTAGAATCTGGAACCTGATGGACAAGACAGGCTACAATAAAACAAAATACCCAAGCTCATTTAAAATCCAAAGGTGAAGAAGCTTATGCTAACCATGATGCAACAACTCAACATATCTTGTTCACTTAAACAGAAGCTATAGGTAAACCAACTTCACACAACTTGCTACATTTTTTACCTTGTATTAGAAGAAATGCTTACGAATCAAAGATTGAAATAATAAAAAGAGAGCGAGAGAAAGATGGAAAGATTAAAAAGATTCAGTGCAACCTCCAAAGAAGGAGCACAGGTGCAGAAAGAAAGCGCTCTGGAGCACCATCGCAGCATTGAACATGCATTCTGGAGTTTTGGAATCTCAGCAAAGTCAAAACTCAGAGATAAACCAGCTTTACAGATGGATTCCATTCTAGTAGCTAAATGTTCTACTTTTCCTAAAAGACAACTGTATTTTCCATCATCATTTAAATCTGTACTCAGAATGCACCTAGCATCCTGCAATGCAGAGCTGGCATCCTGCTGCCATTCATCACAGTTCTTCATAACCATTTCAAGCATTCTTCGTTCATCCAAAGATACTTTTAGTAACTTTGAGTGTGAAACCAACCCCTGCATAACAAAAATTATATTTGTAAAATCATGGTTGATCAACATTTTCTGGAGATAATAAATTCTGCAGACAAGACAAACCTTTAGGACCTCAAGTTTGAGTGAAGAAACAGAGCCAGATATCACAGAACTAGAAGAAACCAAAAATGGGGCAGAATTCTCTACCCAGGACTTAGCCATTGCTACAGCATCTTCAATATCATCTAGCGAGGGTAGAAGCACAGGTATATCTGCTGAAATCCTAAAAGATCACAACTCAACTGTTATAAACACAAAAGAACAAAATAAAACACATCATGTCAAAACAAACAAGCTAAGCACACTTAGAACCTTATAATATCCTCAAAATCCAACATTTGAGCTTCCTGTGCAAGAAGTTTTGTGGCTCTTTTCCTCCCAACACCTCGCAGCTTCAATTACTCCAGACAAATCAACAAACAGCTTCTCTTTTTCAATCTGTAGCCTGACATGCAAAACCAACAGAATGAGTACTCAAAATCTAACACAAAAAATCTAGGTTACTGTAGCAGTGCATGAAAAGACATACTCAAAAGCCTCCATCATCAGTTGCTGAATGGAGTCAATAGGCATTTTGATATCACGAGCCTGTATCATAATATGCAAAATAAATTTGTAAGAGACGCATAATCAATACAAGTTTTATTTTAATCAAAAGCATCAATCATCAAGTGAACATAGCCCTTGTTCTCTACCAATTTCAACCATCATGTTTTATAAAAAAAATTGGGGAATGGGACAAGGAAGATTGTGACAATAGATCAAAACATATATTGTGACAAAAAAGCCACTGGAAGAATAAAGAAATAAGAGGATAGGGATAGGGATAGGTTACTTTCAGAACTTTTTCTCTGCAACAAGCCTTCTTCAACTCTAACTCAACTAGAGGCAACTCATCAACTGTTCAAGGAAATGGCTGAGCATTAAGAAAAAAATTACACCAGCAAAGAAAATGCCAACAGAGATGAACATTTACTATTTAAAGAATCTGAAAATTCCAAGAAAAAAACCTTGAATTCTCAAAGATGCCCCATCTTTTAAAAGGCAATTTAATTCATTAACTACTTTATCTTGATCTTCCCGTGAATGAAGATGCACCAAAACATCATTACAGCGAGAAATCCATGAAACAGCATCTATGTGGCATTGCTTCAGAACCATCAACTCCGGTATGTTAACAGTAAAATTCTTGAATTCTTGAAGCAACACTTCAACATTCTGCATCAGTCAACACTTAAAAAATTTAAGCTCCTGGGCTTCTCGGAACACTTCGGGGAGAAAAAATAAAATGATGATGATGTTAACCTTTAAACTAAATGGAGCTTTCAAGATTTCCTTGCACTGAGACTGACATGATTCAGCTTTCCTTACTAGATCCAAAAGCAATTCTGTTTCTGGAAGTTGAATCTGAAGCTCCGATATCTATTCAACATACATTATAACAATTATAATAAATTTGGAAATTGAAAAGAAGTTGTGTAAGTTTTACGGGAAAAAGAAATTCAAATCACCTCTGACTTCAGCTTGTGGAGAATATCAATGTCAACCGCAGCGCTTTGTGTCTCTGATATGCATTTCTTTGCACTGTCTATCCAGATCTACAGGGCAATAAACTACATGAGCAAAACAATACAGAAATGTACCTGCTAAAAAGATACAATACTAAGGAAATTACTTATACTAGTACATTACTTTTAGGCAACAAAAAATGCACTATGGAATCAGAGTAGATCTGCTGAGAGCATTGGACATAAGGGATGTGGGTATTATGTTCAATAACATAAAATTATATAGAGTATGACCTTTGCTTGGACAGCATTCTCATGAAACAGTACAGTTTAAAGAGGATTGAAAGAAATTATCCTTTTTATCATGATTAAAAACACACTTGTAGATATAAATTTAAATCAAACGCCAATCCCTGAAAAGTAAACATTTTTGAAGTAAATGAAAACATCGTCTAAGCTGGCATGAAATGGAAGAGAGAATAACATGTAATTTAAACAAATTCACAAAAAATCATACAAAAAATTAACCACCATCCAGGCAAGGCAGGAAATCACATTCATGATGTGCAACGAAGAAACCACAATCTGTCAGGACTAAAATAAATGTTTTAGAACACAAGCCTTCCATTAAAAAGATACATGAAAATGTGAGAAATGCAATAAAAGGAGCAGGGAAAAAAAGGTGCTACGAATTTCTTCACCTCCTATACAAGCAAGCATTGACCATTTTCATTGCTTATAAAAATGGTCAAGAAAACTAGGTAAAACTCAAGTATCAAGCAAATCAAATTGAATAAACATGAATTTATAAGGTTCCTCCACTTCTTAGGTCACAGGAACCCAGGTTGCATACCTCGGTATCTACATGACTATCAAGAAAATTACAGAGGAAAACTAAAATCTGATTGTGACAACAAAACTTTTACCTTTGCTGACGCAATTTTTTCCGACAACTTCTTGCTTTCTTTAACATATATTGGCAAGTCACAAAATCTCGAGTACAGTGATTCTAGCATAGATATCTGGCATGACAATATGAAACTGAATGATACCAATTATAATAAAGATAGCATAAAGAGATACTGGTATTAGAATTATCCATTAAAGGGCAACAGCAATTTAGATTTTATCAAAACAAAGTTAAATATGAACTTCATGATTGTATGGAGTGTAAATGTTGGATGGGAGATACTTCTGAGCATGATGATAGAGCAGAATCAATTTCCTGGGCCAAACGCCACGCCTCTTCTGCACGCTCCTGCATTAATAAGTCAAATGGGCATGCTTTCAATTAGAAAAAAAATAAAGTGTAAGGTGGAAACTGCTCATTTATAATAACCTTCAAAATGAGATGCCCTGGCTCATTACAGGGCATGGGGTCATAATTCAGCAACTCAGCAATGTATTCCAATGGCACTCTCTCCAGATCACAGCTGTGACCAGATGACCAGTTTTGAACTTTAAGAAGACAATCTCTTATGCCTCCTGCCCACTTCTGAGCTGCATTCAAGCTCTTCACCATGTCTCGTACCTATATTTCAAAATGAAGCAATCATTTTCCATGCACACAAAAGGGCAATGCAAGTATGAAATAGATGACAGCTAATAACTCACAGGATCCATCTCAGGACCAGCCCAAAGAAATTGCTCAGCTTCCTTCAACAGGGTCGCACATGCATCACCCAAATATGGATGATGAAAAAATTTATTCGCACGTGAAAGCCATTGTTCAGCAAGTTCAGCCAGACTGACATGCCCCCCCTTGACCTGCATGCAAAGCATGATCTCAGGTGGGGAAAAAATGAATATCAAGTCCTATTGAAGCATTTATTGGCATAACACATGCATCATTATAGCTGAAGAACACTATACATTATCGGAGCACCATAATACTGGATGCTACAGCATGAACCCCCCCTCCCCATGCTCAGCACATGCAAATAACTGAACACGAAAAACTACAGTAAGTGGTTGTGTTATGCTAAAAGACTGAATAGCAATACCTTCTTTGTTAACACATTTGACTCATTGGAACATGATATTTGCCTTCGTAAATTATTACTTGGTGATCTCTCCTCAAATCTATTGCTATCTGATGTGAACACCAAATCAGACAATTCTGCAAGGGTATGACGATATAGAAGACAACGTCTTCTGGATTTACATTCACAAATACGCTCCCAATGCTGCACCAGAAGCAAATAAAATCAGTGGCATGGGAAATGCATTTGGAATCAAGAAAAAGTAGCAAAGCAGGGGAAATACAAAAGGAGGTTTGACCAAGTACAGAAGTCATCTTCGCTGCTGATCTTAAATAAGCCAATGAGAATGTCCGTGAGAAATAAAATTAGAAGCAAAATTGTACAATTACGCGTTACAAAATCAGGCAGTTCTATAAGAGTTGCGTTGTAGCATAAGATATAATATAAATCACATAGTGGTCGCACCGGCCAATAGCAGGCATTCCAAAGTTGAAAATTCAACAAGTTTAGCAATGAACCGGGCTTTCTCTTCCATGTCTAGAATTTCCAATCCACGAGATAGTTTAGGAAAAATTAATAAAACACTCTTTGCTCAATTGTAATGAACATTTACAAAAGCAAAAGAGCTGAAAATTAAAAAAAAAAGGTGGTTACTACATCAGAAATTACAGGTAAAGCTAATGCTATTAGATCATAAGAAAAATTTCGTGGTAACAAAATTTGTGTGTTAACAATGCATTCTCTTTCATTTATAGCTAGTGAAACACTTTGAAATCTCAGAAACCATCCTCTAGAGACATAACTAATATAAAGTTAAGTGTTTCATTTTTTTTTTCTCATTTAAAAAGGTTGATGGAGATAGGAGGCACATGCAATTTAACTAGCAATTATAATTAAAAAAAATATAAGCATTAGCATTTATAATGACCACATACCTCCAGACAGACAAATGCAGATGGCCTACAACTGCAAACAACTGCAGAAAGATAAAGATATTGTTTGCATATGATGCATGCTGGATCCTGAAAAATCAGGCAGAAGATAATTGTCATCTCAAGTTAACCATGATATTAATGCAAAGCTTCAAAACACAAAAATCAAATGTATGAATGCATCAGATATGGTATTACCTCCTCAGTACCAACATATTCAGGACATTTTCGCATAGGCATGGGAGATGATTTGATGATGCCACTTCTCCAAATCCTCTCCCTCCAGGATTTCTCTTTGGTGTATATCCTAAGCATTTCTTTCTTTATATGAGGGGATGCTTTGCTATCACAATCACCCTGCTTAAGATTATAATAATCAGAATAATATATGCAATCCACAAAAATTACTACAGGGATTCAGCAAAAATCAGGATTGGAGTGTTATCTTATTCCTCACTAATTACTTCATGTTAAGTGAATTCACACCACCATTTGCAATTGTTTGCAGAGGAAATTATGTCTTTAATTATCAATTATTGTAATTTTCATTTTAACAGACCAGAAACTTATAGAGATGAAAGCAACAACTTATTGGATTCATCTTATTGGCCATGCTTAATTTAGTGAGCAGTAACTTCATTTTTCCCTCAAGTCAAAGCAGTTCGCATCATTGTTTTGGCAATCCTTAATTTTAGCATGAAAAATTCTTTTTCACTATTGTTACCCATTCTTAAAAAAGTGGAAAACTGGTAACCTTAGCCACCACACAAAGAAGCTCCTCGTGAGATAAAACGGCAGTCTTAAGATAAGTCTTATACAGCTCTGCTCCAAACCCACCATGAGGCAGCCAGTCAGCCGGTGCAAAATTCACAGCTTCAGCACAATTCAAACCTGAAAAGTAAAGCCAAGGAGGTTCGATACATCAGCTAGATATCAACATAAATCTTCAATCACGTTCATTAAATTGACAAATCCAATGATTTCAAGTTTAAATGGATATTGCATACCAAAGTTGAAACCTCCATGGTAAGACCTGGGAAAAGTGATGACAAAATTTCCAGGCTCCTGTTTAAAGAGCAAGTGCAAAAAGAATTGTAATGCAAGTTTCCAATTGGAAATCAAACATATAAAGCCACTAAAATAAAGATACTTTCAAAAAAAATTGTTATGAAGGCAGTTTATAGATAATGAAGAGTCAAAAATAAATAAATAAATAGTTTAGCAGTTTGCACATGCAACCTATGCCATGATACTTAGTTGTGCTCAAATTCAAGAACTTCACCACCCACGGATGAAAGCTCAAGTCAACAAAAAAAACAATAATGGTTCTATTTCCATATTGACATGGATATTCAATTGAAAAATACTTGTATTTCAATTTGAATGATCGAGTATATCAACAACATAGACACGCAAAAACTATATTCATGGACATGGAACTCGTGTCCTTGAGTATCAAACCTGCAGTACAGTATAGACTGGAACCCGGTTATCTTGCAAGACAGATGGGTTCAACATGGTTACAAGCTGGAAGAGTAAATCCGGCTGTGCATCAAAGAGATCAGGAAGACTACTGCGCATCACCTATGGAAAAGTGGATTATGTTAGCATTGAAGAGACAAATTACCCTAGTTACATAGAAGATAGGAATTCATTTGAAAAGGTGAACATGGAAAATCAAAGAATGCACATGAAATTCCTCCACTCAACACAAATAAAGTTTTATAGGAAATACCAAAAATGACATATATCACAGAAAAAGATAGAAAAGTTACCCACACACATAAAATGTGAGATAAATACCTTCTCAAAAGCACCAGCTTCACTACCCGGAACACTGTACCAACATTTTGGCTCTCCCCTGAGACCCCCAAGACAAACAGTCAGCTCTCATATAAGCAGATGAAATCCATTTTAACATATACCTTGCAGGCTTCAGTGAAAAAAATAAGTCTAGCAAGATACCATTGAACATCTCACTAACAAGAGAGGTATAAGAAAATGATGCTTATGCAAGGCTCGAGTAAATATCCAAAATTTGACAATCATACAAGTCAATTATCTTAAATAGAGACTCATGTTAATCTCAAACCACCACACTCTTCAGAATGAGATGAGTCCCAC